>JAYKKM010000145.1:117500-607500 GCA_035772405.1 Chrysogorgia sp. JL179-B06
AATGGGGTCTGCTTGTGTTTGGTTAGGGTCGGGGTATAGGGTTGGGGTTAGGATTGGATGAAATTAGATAAAGTTGTAAACAATATTTGATCACAATTTGTCCAAAATGGTTTAGATCTGATATGGGTAATCGAGGGTGGTGGTTGAAATAGAACTTGTTTATGTTGATATAAATTAAAAATCAGGTTTCAGGAAAAAGGAAGATTTGAATAGTGTGTTGAAGAAAGGAGGGGGAGAAAGATAACAGGAAAAAGATTGGCATTGGAGATGTGGTATTGGTTCCACCCCAACCTCGACCTGTATAACTATAAATACATAGGCCATGAATAGGCCATGACCATGAATAGGCCATGACCGGGAAAGCACGTTTCTAACCTACTAGCAGGTCCTACACTAGCAGGTCCTAGGTTAAATTGGATTAATTTTTTTTTTAATATTTTGCATTTGACATATACTGTACTAAAGGGAAAATATATTTGAAGAAAATTAAATATGTGATGTTGATATAATTAGAGACTTAACTAAAAACTGCAACCAGAACTATCCGGCCTAATTTCTTATAATCTTTCTTATATTGACATACTATTCCATGATGAATGGAACAAACTTGCATGGCACACCAGAATTAGGAATTCCAGAAAAAAATATTAGTATAAAAAGCTATTTATTCAGAATAATAATGCTCATGTTTACTCATGCTAGTGTTGTATGAAACAAATAATGAATGTTTTATTTGTGCAACATTAAGAATATATTCATTCAATGAAAGAGTGAATGTGTTCCATTTAGCCCAGCTGTCACTTAGCTGTCACCTTGTTGAATAGAACATTAATGTTTTTCACCTTATGAGAACATTATGTTATCCTCACTATTGCATCTTATAAAACATTCCTTATTTTCATTCCACACTGTAGTTAGACAGAAACAGGTTTAGTTGTAAGATATCTTTTATCAATTCATGCATTCCCTCTGAATAACTATAGCAACAATATGAATCAACAAATGAATAACTATAGCAAAGACATGCATGTCTTAGGCCATAATGTTTAAGTAGATAGTTTTAACCTGTTCTCTCACAAAATAGAATTGTTTGACATTGTTAGATCCACCTGAGACCAGTTATGAACAATGCAATTATTACAAGGCCTTTGTTGTAAATGTCAAATGCAAAATATTTTGTAAAATAATTGCACAAACCAACCACCAAAAGGACTTGTAATTGCATATTCTGCACCTAGTCTCCATTGGGTCTAACAAATAGTAAATACAATAACATAATCACTAAAACTTATGCTCATTGCTCACTGACATCTATGCAGTTGATCTTAATAGACATAAACAAGCTGACCTGAATTCACAGCCTACTAAGGTATATTCACAGGCTACTATAATTATCGGTTCTATAAAGTATCAACCAATATAACCAAGACATTCTGATAAACAATGTATATCAGTAAAGATGCACAGGCATGTGCTTTGAAATATTATAGCTATAAATATTATTTATTATTAAGTCTGTTTTGGCTGTTAGTTCTTCGTTTTCGGTTTGCCTTTCTTCCTCTTTACAAAGCATCTGAATATTACAAAACCTGCTGCAACAGTCACTGTGGAACTTACAGTATGCTGGTTTGGAAAGAAACTCCACGGAACTTGATATTTCGCCGCAAATATCTTCTGATGTCGAATTATCATTAGTCGACATCCAACTTCAAACCAAGTTTTGCTTCGGATTGAAGCGCTATTTCAACTTCGTAGCAGTCCAATCTTCTCCATTTCGCCGCAAAAGAGATGAATTTACACCATGAAGGATATGTAAATGCTATTAATATCCCTTTTTCATTATTTATGACATGCATAACGCAGAAATCCTTGGCTGACTGACCTGTATCGTCAGCCGCCATGGCTCGCTGAATGGATTACGATGCCGAAATATGATGCCTTTCTATCAAGCGTCGTGATTGGCTCGCGAATTAACTACGTTGGTGCTTATTGGCTACTAATAAAAAACATAGTGTCGATTTCACTTTTCGGCAGACGAAATTATAAAGGAAAGTTCGTTGAATTTTATCTTTAATGTGCAGGTTTGGAGATTGACATACCCTTTAATTTTCATTTGTGGTATGTATGTAACGTATCGGTGAAAAAATTATTTGGTTCCCAGATGTGCCTGTGCAAAAGTTACATTTCTTGAGGTCGGCCCATGGTCTATATGGTTTCGAGTGCAATTTGGAAAAAACATGCACAAGTGAGTTTTTCAAAGACTATCAAAATAGCACGAGTCCGAAGGACGAGTGCTATTTGAAGTCTTTGAAAAACTCACGAGTGCATGTTTTTTCCAAATTGCACGAGAAACCATGGTATTACTTATTAATAATATACAAGAAAATGTGCGAGACAATTATAAGACGAACATCCGGTGATCAAGAAAACTTGATCTTCCGGTCGTGTTTTAATTGGTTTACGCAGTCACGCGACATGCGTCTTAAAATATTTACAACAGATTTTTGCAGATTTGATTTTTGCATTTTTGCAGATTTTTGAGTTTGTTACAGATTTTTGCACTGTTACAGATTTTTGCACTGCTGTTTGGGATTAAATGCACTGAAACCAACCAATCACAGTCGAGTAACATTTTCTTGTATATTATTAGCGTAGATAAATAAGATATATTTATAAACATGGCCGATGGTTTGGAAGGACGGCAGTTTATAAGAAATCGCATTAGATGTTGTATTTTAAACATTTTGCATCAAGTCGAAGCGCGCGGTGGAGAAGATGAATGCCGAGAAAATGCTCTCTTTAGACTAGAATGGCTATTTGGTGTCGTACGTCATGTTATCGATCTTCTTGCCGAAGCTTTGATTAATTTAACTTCAATAGACAGCTCAGAAGATATTGGCGTCGAGCCCGAAGTTATTTTCACAGGCAATCGAGGAAGACCAAGGTTTAGTCTTCCTTACGAACAGTTGAGCTTTCTTGTGGAGAGACGGTTTACCATTAAGCAAATCGCAGCCGTACTCGGTGTAAGTGAGCGTACAGTCGAGCGACGATTACAGCACTTTGGTTTGTCAATAAGGGGGACATATGCAAATGTAACTGTGGAGGAGCTGGACTTGACGGTTAGGGAAATATTAAGAACTCTGCCTTACACTGGATATAAAAGAATGACAGGTTACCTTGCTGCTCGAGGTCACAGAGTTCAACAAGGAAGAGTCCGTGAGTCAATGCGTCGCGTAGATCCGGAGGGAACTCTTATACGCGCACTAGAGTTGAATGTGATTAATCGTAGGTGCTAATCAGTTCCATCTCCTTTAGCACTTTGGCACATTGATGGCAACCATAAATTGATCAGGTAAATTGCTTATTTGTTCATGACATTGAAGCGGGCGGGGGGGGGGGGGGGGTGTCTTAATGGGGGGGTGTCTTAATAGAGAAGGGGCTTTTAATAGAGAAGGGGCTTATTTCAAATATATACAAAGTCTGTTTGCGCATTGTTTGATTATTTTCAATATGCGACGAAGTACAATTATTTTACTTAGGTGGTCAGCACTGTATCCTCTGGCTCTGACTACATACTGATTGTATAATAAAATAATAAATATCTTATTACTGTATAATTATTATGGCAAGTGCTACTTCTGGTGAAATGTGCTGTGATTGGATAAGAAGCTTCTTCTGCAAAACCAATCTTCGGTCATACTAGCATATTTTACCTATAACATTTTATTTTCATTATAAATCCACTTTGTATAGAAAAAGTATCCATATAAAACAATCATCTTTAAACATAAGGAGTCAAAGTTTTGGCGGTAGCATATTTTTGATTTGAGCTAAAGCAAAATAAACAAAAATCTGATGCTTTCAACAGCAAAACTAGTGTTGCCTACTGTCCTTAAAGGGACACTCCGGCCAAAATACAAATGTAGTTCATATGAAAGATCTTACTGACTTTAGTTGATTTCCAAAGTTTCAGCATTCCTATCAATTTAGTTAAGAAGATATGGCTAGTTGAAGTTGGAGAGTTTGTCCAATTTCGACGCCATTTTGTTTCTCAAATATGACGTCACTGAGTGATGCTATCTTGTATTATGCCTAAGAAGCTCAATGAGGAACTAAATAGTTTATTTCGACTAATTTTCGTCCAAACAGTATTCACAACAGCTATCACTATGTGATTGCCATCAAAACAACTCCACTGCCGATAAAGAATCACTCAATGACGTCATATTCGCAAAACCAATATGGTGTCAAACTCCTCAAATTTTCAACTTCAACTAGCCATATCTTCTTAACTAAATTGATAGGAATGCTGAAACTTTGGAAATCAACTAAAGTCAGTAAGATCTTTCATATGAACTGCATTTGTATTTTGGCCGGAGTGTCCCTTTAAACAAACACGAGACAATCACCATACAATGAAGAAACAAAGCAATACGTGGTGAGAAGATAGTCATAGCATCCAAACAGATATAAAAGATTTCCATTCCTGATGTGCATAAACACTGAGCTTAATGATTTACGGGAGAGTAACTGGACAGTGCGCTTAGGCAAAAAAAGTTAAGATAAACATGGCGATTTTGGGCATTTTGACACTATCCTTGTTCCATCATCTACAGTCTACACCAAGGGTTTTTGCTGGTGGAGATCATGGTTTGCTCCAAACATTTCTCAGTGGGGGAAGTTACAATCGTGTAACAGGCACATACTTTCTCTTATCATTTCACTTCATTATGATTATAGATGGAGATTTGTGATTCATGGTGGAATTGATGGATTTTCACGTATGATTGTTTTTTTGTGCTGTTCCACCAATAACAGAGCTACCACAGTTTTCGGTCAATTCCAGCAAGCGGTTGCTCAGTTTGGCCTACCTTCACGAGTCAGATCCGACAAAGGGGGCGAGAATGTTGATGTTGCCTGGTATATGTTGACCCACCCATTGCGTGGGCCTAACAGGGGCAGTCACATTACTGGGCGTAGCGTACACAATCAGAGGATCGAGAGGTTATGGAGGACGTGTTTTCTGGTTGCACAACTTTGTTTTATTATCTATTTTACCACATGGAAGAGTCTGGTATTCTGGATGCTTCCAATGAGTGTCACTTAGCTGCTCTTCATTTTGTATATGAAAAGAGAATAAATGAAAGTTTGGACATATTTAAAGCTGGGCATAGCAGTGCACCTATCAGCACAGAAGGAAACCAAAGTCCAGAGCAGCTTTGGATAAATGGGATGCTAAGAAATAGAAGCTCAGGTGGAACAGTCGCTCATGAGTTTAACAATGAGGTAAATAATATCAGAACAACATTTGTAATAAAGTGACCTAACAACCTATTGAAGTGATTAACTCATCTAGTTGCTTTCGTTTGCGGCAGGCTTTACGAACGCAATATAATTAGTTACTACTCATTACAGGTTCTTTTACCTGTGCAGTATATTTAAGACAGTATATATGTGTATACATTTATGTAGATAAACCCAGAAAATTTTGGAATTGATTGGGAAGGTCCAATCGCGACAGAAGAGGAGAGTGTTCATGTAGAAGTTCCAGAAACAATGGTACCATTGAATGAAAATACATGGCTTGAGCTTCAACAAAATATTAATCCAAATCGTCCTTCTGCCTATCATGGTGTGGATATTTATATGGAAGTTCTGCAGTTTATTACCGAAAGAATGTAAAAACAGTAAGTACTGGAAGAGAGCGAGAGTTGCTTTTTCCCAGCTCTTGACCTGACAAACATATGTACCAAATTCGGTGATATGTCTATTGTTCCCTTTGAGTTATTGCTGTTAGCAGAAAGATATGTTATTGCTCATGGGGCAGGCTGCTGCTATGACGACCACAGTCTATAACATGCTTCAAGTATGACTATAAACTCCATGTTTGGTTCTGCCTGCTGGGTTTGTTGCAAGTTTCAATTATGATATGTCAGCTATTTT
This sequence comes from Chrysogorgia sp. JL179-B06, assembly GCA_035772405.1. Classification (NCBI taxonomy): domain Eukaryota; kingdom Metazoa; phylum Cnidaria; class Anthozoa; order Scleralcyonacea; family Chrysogorgiidae; genus Chrysogorgia; species Chrysogorgia sp. JL179-B06. Next base: position 123,444 of record JAYKKM010000145.1, read on the forward strand.
TTAAATTAAACCTTGAAAATTGTTTTGGGAAATTTATTGTTAACTACAACCCTAAAATAACAAAAACAAGAACGACATTTAGTGTATTCCTATAGCACCATCTAACGAAAACAATTCCCTTCCAAACACAATGTATTAATATAGTAGGCAAAAATTAAAATGCATGTCTGTCATTGTCTGTTCCTCGAAGAGCTCTAGGAGAAAGTGAACCCATGCGAGCCATATTTCAAGGCCAAATCCATATTACTTGTAAAATCTTCAAAAGTGGCATGTTTTACAGGCAAAACCAAACTCAGAAAGCAGCATTCAGCCATGGGCAACACCATGCTACCTTCTTTGTCAAATGTGACATTCAGCATCTCTGACCGAGGTGGTAACATATTTGTGGCGGTCCAAAAGCAGCATAGATCTGGTAACCCTGCGCCATCTACAAAAGAGAAACAGGTTTCGATTGATGAATATTGTTATCAATTGAAAATTTGTCTTGGGCTTCGCTTATAATCAAAGACTTCACAGTTACTGTATAACAATAACTGAATAAGTGTTTGTTACCAACATGAACTTTGCAACCAACATGTAATTAAGAACGAGTTAGGTGTTGGTTACATGTAACTTCACAGGTTTTACATTCATGGCAGTGTTCCATGAACGTACCTTCATTCCTATTTTCAATTAGGTCTATGTAATCCAAGAAGAAGTTTTTTGCTATTCTGTTTGCTTCAGTTACTTCGTCATTAAAAATAATTTTCCCCTTCATTTCTTTTCCAGATATTTTACAGTCTTTTAAAGTTGGAAAAAGTTGACCAATGATCTGAGGGTAACGTTGCAGAAACGACTTCAAACCCACAGCCTCCAAACCTGTACAATACAATATATATTATGAGTTTTCTTACTTGTTGTATTTACATACAACCGATTTTCTAGCCATAAGGGCTGATGGGCTGATGCCCAATTACGTTCCCAATTATTGGTAAATCACGATTGGTTAAAGTTCTGCACAGGTGCAATTCTGTTGTACTGTGCATCTGTCAAATGCAGAAGTTTGTTCTATTGTACCATAATTCTCTGGACTTTAGTTGAGTATGTCCTTGTACTCAAACGCCTTTGCCGTTTGGAGTTAAACCCCAACAAACTTACCAGTAGAGATATCATCGAGTTCCAACTTCCTTTTCTCAATCACAAGATACATAAAAAGGTTTTGCACTACCATGTGTCTACAGGAGTGCAACAGCTCCAACTCAATGCCAGCGTCAATTAGATACGGGGATAGTTCTTCCAGTAAAGCCGTTGGTAAAGATTCATTGCTGGGCACATCAAGCATCTACACAAAATAATTAAACACACGATAATACACTACAGTATGTAAAACTTTTACTGTATTAACTTGTACTGTGTAGTAACTGTACACTTACTGCTTCCACCAGTGTGCGAAGCTCCACATCTGGCACGTCATGTATGTCCAATGGTGGTGGTTCTATGGTGTCTGTTTTGCACAAGAAGTAATGCTTTACTGCTGGAGAAAGCCCACCCAAACTTGGTCCATTATGCAAGAACGAATGTCCAAGAATTCTTCCAATAGCTTTGAAACATCCTGTTTGCCTCAATGCTTGATTATGAACAGGAACTCTGTGGCCACCTTCTCCTTCAAAATATACGATGGGTTTGGTAGGGAAATCAATGCCTTCTTCCACCATCTTAACTGCTAAAAAGAAGAACTCTCTTGTAGGGCCTGTCCCAACTCCCTCTTCACCTTCGAAACGAACTCTTGGCGTTGCTTTCAAGTTGGTTCTGGGGTTCTTGTACGCACCTAAAATGTCCAGTTTGAGCTGTTCACCACCTTCACTTCTACACACAGCAAACAGTTGACGAGGAACATCGGTATCTATTGTGATTCGTTTGAACATCATCATTGCCTGGTGTGGCGTGGTGTCATTTCCACTGCCTACAGTAGCCTCTTCCAAAACTTTAACTGGATCTTCCTCAAAAACGTTACCTTCAGCCGAAACAAGAGGACAATCTAGTAACATTTCAATGTCACTTGACTCTGGTGAACTCTCATCCTGAGTGTCTAAAAGTAATTTACATGTATTTAACATTGAGTATTTTGAGCAACTCCCTGATCAAAACACATCTTGATGGTGCACATGATAGTTTCAACCAAACTAATTGTCATCTTATCAGTGATAAATTTACATTTATACAGAATGACCTCCATGTACCTCCTGCTAAAACTATTTCGGCAGCATCTTGCAAGTTGAAATCAGCATCTTGAAGGGCAGATTGTAATAGAGAGTCATCTTGGTTTGGGAAGAGTTGCTTCAGCTGAGGCAAATACATTGCCATTCTGATGTCGGGCACCTGGAAAAATATTTTTTTATCATAGCATTAGCATTTGTGTATACAGTAATTACAGTTATCACTTACAGATTGTTTATTACTTGTGAGTTGTGCCAGGCCTTATTACTATTATTTGAGTATTACAGTACATAGCATGGACATTTTCTTTTTTTTATTAGTCACAAATGGAATTTCCACAGAGCACCAATACAGAATGTTGTATCATTTATGATGATGAAATCACCCACCCACCCGCATAGATAGATATATAATATTTTTACTGTAAAATTAGTTTGCAATTCAAATTTAAAATTAGTATTATACATGTATATGCTGTACATACTTCATCGCTATTGGTGCCATTGTTCTTCCTGGCATTTGAAGTTGGTGGCATTCTAAATCCAAACAATACATTTTAAATAATTAATGAGCAAAGACAAAAATTAAACAGCATTTCCCACTAACACACTCTTGGCAGCACACTATTCTTGAAGTCACACACTGCCTTCACTAGTACCCAGTCCCTTGGCCGAGTCATGTAAAGTCAACATGAATCATTATCTCGACTTGTACAAATATGTGTTCTTCGTATATGTGTTCTATATATATATATATATATATATATATATATATATATATATATATATATATATATATATATATATATATATATATATATATATATATATATATATATATATATATATATATATATATATATATATATATATATATATATATATCAGGTCCATTACACTCACCTAATACATTCTGCTTGATGGCTCCTAACTAAAGTGACTGGAATATTTAAATTGCAGTGAACACAAAGGACCTTGGGGCATCTTCAACGACGTAAAAAGAATATATTTAACACTAACACATGAGCTCAGTCATATTATATTATATGAGCAGGGGATGCTGGGGAAAGCAAAATCATTCTCAAAGACTTCCTAAAAATCTCAAATGAGCATTTAATAGTACAGTATGTACATGCTGACATGAAGTACTGTCAAACTTTAGTGCTGTTTACGAGACTTAAAATTCAAAGGTTTTCCATGGAGGGAAAAACCAGAACCCCACCAGAGGTGTGTCAGAATCCTGGCTAAAAGCCTAATATAACTAACTAGTATTTTAATAGCCAATATTTAATGACTATCACATTTTAGGCAGTAAAGGCTAAATCAGGAGGTCCCAACGTAATATATAGACCTAACCAAGAACTAGTCCCGGGTCATCATTTGCACAGCCCCCCCCCCTTCTGACTGAACTACACTACTACAGAGTACAGTATATGTATTCATTTAAAAACGATTTCAACATTTTTTTAAACTAAATAATAACATGTGTAACTGTAGTAAAAAGAATTCAACATTTGAAGTTTCAATAATTTATAATACAGACAAGTTAAAAAAGAACAGAAATCGCAATCCACCCCCAGGTCGTCTATCCCCTCAATGACTAAAATCAAAAACTTTTACATGTACCTCTGAATAGAGTCCTATCGAGTCTTCTGTTGATATGTCCAGGTTCATTTGCAGAGGTCGGATGTATATCAAGGCTTGTCCTACGCCAGACACGTCTCTCAAATACTCGACTGAATAGCCACTTGCTGGCTGGTGAATTACAACTAAGCCATTTCCAGATGAGGCGCGTCGTAGCAGCTCGCATCCCCCTCCCCACATGAGTTTTGGAAAAACCTCTTCTAATTTCCTTTTAAATTCGACCGCATTGGCATTGGCGTCAAATTTTATCTTAATTCTTCCAAGGCCAGCAAGCTGAAGTGTTACCTTCCTTTCACGTGTTGGTGTCGCTTCTTCATCAGTGTTGGCCAGACAAAACATCTCGTACTCGTGTGTCCACGTTTGCCTTGCCTTGCCTTTATTTTCCTTCCTTTTACACACTCTTTTTGGAGGCGGTCGGTGAGAAATTCCCCGAGATGTACTAGTACTTGCGTATGGGGAAAAAAGGGTGCGGAAATTACGAAGCGCTCCAGCTGGCGTGCTTGGTGTATTGGCACATGTAGTCACCGGCGTAGATGATGAAGGTATTGCCGAATTCGATGTATTAATATTCGAGTGCTCCGCTGCATTCGGGGTAGGGGTACCACCGCTATTTGAAGACGTATTTCCTCTGTTTTCTGGTGAATTTTGAGTTAACACGGCCGCAGCTTCACGTAGTAAACTCATGGCACGACTTATGTTTCCTTCGTCTCTGTTCGCCATTTTGATTTACACAATTAGCGGCAACCCAACCTCGTACCCAGGCTCTTCACTCGGCCCTCGCATACCAGTAATTTCCGTACTTCCGTGTTACTGAGAGTCATGCGGGTTTGACTCACTTGGGCTCCATGAGCAATCCAGGTATATAGAGATCAGTGGTTTGACTACATCACGGGCGTTCGTTGCGGGTTGATTGCCTCAGGGCGCTATAAAACACGGGCGTGGAAACGGCCTATAAGCGCGTGATCCATGTGTGATGCGGAGGACTGGCGCGAGCGTGCTGTAGAAGAAAAAAATTATAAACAATGGCCGAAAAATATATACGAGTGCCCGAAAAATATGGCAATACTATAAGGTAGTGTGTTAACAAAATCAATGTTTTCTTGAAGTTAACAATACGAAGCTTTCTTCAACTTTAGATTTACCTCGTTACCTTTTCAATAAATCTACTTGGAAAGCTAAAATTACGAAATTATTCAATGGTTGATCGCTGTTCTTTTCAAAATTCAGGACGTTTTATCAAGCATTGACGCTTTGAATTGACGATTACTACTCCACTAGGTAACCAAAAGTTAATTTGACCACATCAAACGCTTGGTAATTTTATAAGCTTTACAATGTATACTGTGAGGAGACCGGCTTTTACCGGCTTTTTTATATTTTGTGTTTTCGTTGATCCGAGATCGATCTAACTCACTAGTGTGAACGGCCCCGTAGTCAGAAACACTGGAACCGCGGAAAAATTATATTTTCTTTCTTTTCTTCTTCCCTAGTACTTAAATGGTGTTTTGAATACACCAATCTCTTTCCCAAGTTATCAGCTTTCGAAAGGATGCTGTGAGAAAACCGACTTTTTTAACATTTTCTATTTTTAAAGCCTTGTTTTGGACCCGTTCGTAGACAAAAACAATGCCATATTAGCAACCGCGGAAAAATTAGGTTTTTCTTGTTTTTTTCTGCACTAGGTACTTAAAGTTTATTTTGAATACGCCAATCTCTTGCCCAAGTGATCAGCTTTCGAGTGGATACTGTGAGAAAACCGGCTTTTTTGATATTTTGTGTATGGTTTTCGACCCACGGTTCCCAATCTTGTCTATTTCGAGTCTTTCGATTGTACAACTGCACAAGGTATTGTTTTAAAAATAGAAAATATCAAAAAAGCCGGTTTTCTCATAGTATCCACTCGAAAGCTGATCACTTGGGCAAGAGATTGATGTATTCAAAATAGATTTTAAGTACCTAGTGCAGAAAAAACCAAGAAAAACCTAATTTTTCCGCGGTTCCTATTACATTTAAAACAGTACAACTGCACAAGATTTTGTCTACGAACTGGTCGAAAACAAGGCTTTAAAAATACAAAATATCAAAAAAGCCGGTTTTCTCACAGTATCCACTCGAAAGCTGATCACTTGGGCAAGAGATTGGTGTATTCAAAATAAACTTTAAGTACCTAGTGCAGAAAAAAACAAGAAAAACCTAATTTTTCCGCGGTTGCTAATATGGCATTGTTTTTGTCTACGAACGGGTCCAAAACAAGGCTTTAAAAATAGAAAATGTTAAAAAAGCCGGTTTTCTCACAGCATCCTTTCGAAAGCTGATAACTTGGGAAAGAGATTGGTATATTCAAAACACCATTTAAGTACTAGGGAAGAAGAAAAGAAAGAAAATATAATTTTTCCGCGGTTCCAGTGTTTCTGACTACGCGACTGAAACGCGAGGTCAAAACAAGGCAACGAAAACACAAAATATAAAAAAGCCGGTAAAAGCCGGTCTCCTAACAGTATACATTGTAAAGCTTATAAAATTACCAAGCGTTTGATGTGGTCAAATTAACTTTTGGTTACCTAGTGGAGTAGTAATCGTCAATTCAAAGCGTCAATGCTTGATAAAACGTCCTGAATTTTGAAAAGAACAGCGATCAACCATTGAATAATTTCGTAATTTTAGCTTTCCAAGTAGATTTATTGAAAAGGTAACGAGGTAAATCTAAAGTTGAAGAAAGCTTCGTATTGTTAACTTCAAGAAAACATTGATTTTGTTAACACACTACCTTATAGTATTGCCATATTTTTCGGGCACTCGTATATATTTTTCGGCCATTGTTTATAATTTTTTTCTTCTACAGCACGCTCGCGCCAGTCCTCCGCATCACACATGGATCACGCGCTTATAGGCCGTTTCCACGCCCGTGTTTTATAGCGCCCTGATTGCCTCTAGTGCTGACCGTTCGTTGCGGGTGACATCGATATATTTGGTCAGCGGACAACTTCGTTTCTTCGTAATCTGTTCGTAGCCGATTCGTAATTTCATCCTTATGCCATTTAAGATCATGAAATCTTAAATGGCATAAAGATTTATCATTATCATGTATCAGAGGCAAAGGAAGCACCTAGAAAGTGAGCACTGCCAAAAAGAGACACCTTGGTTTAAATTTTCAAAATAATTGTATAATTTAAAACGTTGTACGGTTGTAATAGTTAGTACCTGTATACATTTCTACAGCAATGTCATACTTCTACGAAAATGGTACATTAATTCTTCCCAGCATAGGCAATATGCCACAGTAAACCTAAACCACCACATGCCACATTTATAAAAAGGGCATTTTTTACTTCAGAAACACAGGCACATTTTCTAAATTTTGAAAAAAAAGTGGGACATCTGCCACCTGTGGTTCCGCTGCCTGTGTCACGAATCCAATAATTAACCCTAATAGAACCCAACCCCAACACAACACCAATCCTAACCCCCGGCCCCCGCCTGTTTTTCAATCCACTTCTAAAAATGTTTACAAATATTTTAATATGTGTCGTATTTAAAACAATGCACGAACTCGTTGCGAAACCTGCTAAGACGAACGAACGAATTACGAAGCAAAACGAAGTTGACCGCTGACCAAACATATCGATGTCACCCGCAACGAACGCCCGCGATGTAGTCAAACCCGAGTCATGCAGGCCATGACGTAAGCATAATGAAAAACAGCATAATGAAATACGAAACAGCATAATAGAATACGAAACAGCATAATAGAATACCAAACAGCATAATGAAATGAAAAATAGCATAATGAAATACGAAACAACACAACGAAATGCCTTTGTTAATTGCATAATGTGAAGTTGAATTTTGGCGGAAATCACCCCTCATAGTTTACCACCTTTTCACTTTGCTATATATTCAAAACACTGTCTACGCAGCACTCTACTTTTTTACTACTCTCTGATATATATATATATATATATATATATATATATATATATATATATATATATATATATATATATAATATTATATATATATATATATATATATATAAATATATATATTATATATATATATATATATATATATATATATATATATATATATATATATTTTATATATATATATATTTTTATATATATTTTATATATATATATAATATATTTTATATATAAATATATATATATTTATATATAATATATATATATATATATATATATATTATATATATATAATATATATATATATATATATATATATATTATATATATATATATATATATATAATAATATATATATATATATATATATATATATATATATATATATATATATATATATATATATATATATATATATATATATAAATATATATATATATATATTAATATATATATATATATATATATATATATATATATATATATATATATATATATATATATATATATATTTTCGCTTACCTCAAAACTGGTCTGCTACAACTTGTTTCATCTGTAAAAGAATCTTCAGTGACAATATCGAAAGGGATGACCGCTTATTTATAGGCTTTCTGCCGGAAAGTGGGGGCGTATGTGGGGACAAAGCATGAGGTCATGGCTTTGTTTGCGTTGATTACGCGAAATTTATTACGATGACGACACTGTGAAATTATTTCCGCTCTTTTGTTGAGTAAACTATTCTTATTTTTTTCTTTTAAAATACAAAATTTTTCTTCTAAACATAAATTGCATCGTTTTGATCCTCCTGTGTACGAAATAGAATGTTTTAGAATTTGCCAATTAATACTGAAATCTTTATTGTTTTCTTTCAATGTCCAAATATATTTCGAAAGTTCGGTGTCATTTTCATGCTTTTTATGTTGAAAAGATTTAGTGTGGTTGGCCAATCGCTCTTTGAATGTGGTTGCAGTCATACCAATGTAGTGTTTTATTTCGTTTGTGATGTTTACTGTCACTGTTGCTTTGTATACTATGTCTCTAGTCATGCATTGTTCTTGAAGCGGGCAAATGGTGTTCTCTCTACAACTGCAATTAGTAGCGTTCCTATCCTGCGGTTTGATGTTCCTAGCTATGCGTGCATTGTGCTTAGTGATTATTGACTTATAAATATAAGCCTATAAATAAGCGGTCATCCCTTTCGATATTGTCACTGCCTGAAGATTCTTTTACAGATGAAACAAGTTGTAGCAGACCAGTTTTGAGGTAAGCGAAAATATATTATTTGCTCTAACTATATGTTGTTGAGCACTCTTTGCATTTCGTAGACCAAAACCTACACGTATATATATATATATATATATATATATATATATATATATATATATATATATATATATATATATATATATATATATATATATATATATATATATCTTCAACAGGAGAAACACAAAGGTTAGCTATAGCTGCATGCCAAATATGGCCAGCATTATAAAAGGCCACAACGGAAAAATTCTCACTTCCAACATTCCAGCACCTGCCAAAGAATGCAACTGCAGAAAAAAGGACGAATGCCCGCTGGATGGTGCCTGCCGCGAAGACAACCTGGTTTACCAAGCTGAAGTTACACAAACAAACAACCAGGATACGAAGATTTACATTGGTATGACTGCGACAGAATTTAAAACCCGCTATAATAACCACACAATGTCATTTAAACATAAGAAGTACTCCACGAAAACGGCACTATCTAATCACATCTGGGAATTGAAAGAGAAGAACCATGACTACACAATCAAATGGACAATTTTGAAGCGAGCGAAATCGTGCAACAGCGGAAGCAAAACATGCAACTTATGCATTACGGAAAATTTTTATATTTTATACGCGGATAAACGGTTTTTATTGAACAAAAGAGCTGAATTGATATCTAAATGCAGACACGACAATAAATTTTATGTAAGCAACCTTAGGTTCAATTCAGGCGGTGTGCGCACTACGCTCCGCGGAATTATGGGTAGTTGTATTTCCTGCTTCGAGAGAAGATGGCGGCATTTTAATGAAAATATGGTAAGTTTGGACGTATATTCTCGTTATGTTTCTTTGATATTTATTCTTTTAATTCAACTTTTAATAAAGTTTAATAGTTATAGTGTTCATTATTGTATTTTGTTTATTGTGTTTGGCGAAAGCGAGTATAAAACATCGTGTACACGTGTAGCATGCTATTCTGACGTTTGACGAGTCATTTTATATCACTATTTGTTCTTGCTATGTTGAGTTCATGGAGGACATTTTTTATTCCAATTGTGCTGAAATAGTTATAAGAATATGTGATGAAAGACTGAGACTGAACGCGCCCCAACGCGCCCCACGTTTTGACAGTGAATTTCTATCCAAAAGTTATTGAATTTTATAGGAAGATGTGTCAGTAGCAGGAAAGAGATCGTGTGTTCCTGAAGGCAATACCCCCGGAAAACCGCCTGCCAACAGAATCAGAAGCTTCTCGTAAGAGACGTTTGTTTGGGAAAGATAATATCAGTTCAGAAAAGTCATCCTGTCCAAAATGGACAACTTCCGAATATTCTGCTATTGTCCAGTATATATGTCTTTACTGGGAAGATGCCCACAGAAACAAGTGGCCAATAACAATGGTTTTTAGATTTCTACAATTTATAAACATGGTTTTACTATTTTTATTATATAAAATGCAGTGTTTTATTTTTCCGCCACTAATAAAAATGATAATCGCACTTGTGCAATTATTTTTGAGAATCTCACCTGACAATTATCGCTGAATCAGCATTAGAGTTTACTGATATTTTGCAAGGCAAAAGAAGGCAAATAGGACATTTTTTATATAATAAACACAACATGGACGCTTGGAAATACGAAATTTATTTTTCGTGTTGAATACTCAAAATAAATTTCATATTTCTACACATCCATGTACGGTATTATTCTCCATATCCTGCATGTTATACCTAGAAAATTAAATGCCTTATTGCTTTAATAAAGTTAAATGTACATAGCTTTGTGGTGTTTAGCACTGACAGATTATAGAGATACAGAAGGTTGTAACCATTTTACTTCACTTTCTTGCTAGCTACAAAAACATCGTTATGCCACATTCCGTGCTTTGTATTTTCTAAAGTAAGATAATAACCCATAGTACTAAATGTTGTACTGAAACGGATGTGCTTTACTGAAACATCCAAAGATTTCATAATGGGCTTCAATTCCTTCAAATGATTTGTTAGTTCTCTTGCAATATATCCTACTTTATTGTAATTATCTGAAGCCATGAGATAAACAGCAATTGCATTGCTGTCGTTCACATTTTCTGGCTCCTCAACAAGTTTGGCAAAGACAGGTCGGTTGTGCTCATGAAGGTATGTGTATGCCTCTTCAAGTGCATCTTGCCGACTAGTCCAAAAACATGTTCCCATCACTTTAAAGGGTAGTGTATGCTCTCCACTGTAACCATCAGTTTCTTCACCAACATTCCAAACTTGCACTCTTGCAACTGACTGTATGGTAATCACACATTCCATCATTTCCATTTTGAACAAAACCTGCAATATAAAGAATACATGAATATTGTTGTACATATAACCTTTTTTGTTGTTATTATAATAAATGTAAACAATTAGAAAACTGGTTGAAATTAGGTGGGTGGGGGTATAACCAGGGTATAACCCATTCCCCAATTTAGGCTTATTGCTGATACCTTAGGAACTGGCTTAGTTTTGGCCCAATTTTACAGTTTGAGCTTCCTACGACCCTTTGTGAACATATATCATAGCTAATGCTGACATTATGCTAAAGGCTAACCTGAGTACAGACTTCATCTTGTCTGGGAATTAGAACCCCTCTTACCTTTTGGCATCCAAACGCAAGTAGGTCAGAATCTTCACTGATGGCAACATCTACTTGTCCGTTTTTTCATAAGATATGCAATTTGTGCATCTGCTTCATACGGGGCAACAATATAATCGATACTTCTATCACGACACAACTAAAACAATACAAACATACAGGCATGTAAATTTGATCATTATTTATAAAATAAAGTCTTCACAATTTTATATTACATCTACATTAAATGTTAACACCGAAGAGTTTTAGTAGCTAGAGTATTTCACTAGACTATAGTGACACTTACTCTGATAAATTCAGTTGTTATGGCGTATGTTATGCGAGTTGCTCCGGCCAATAGTTTGTTCGCTGCCACTACTTCACCTTCTTTTCGAAGCTCAGTTGCTTTTGCTCGGATTTCCTCTCGGCGTCTATACATTGATATTTATATAAAAGCAAAAACGTGGGATAAATATTGTTATATTAACACTAAACGTTGACCACCGTGTGTGCTGTTGCATTCAAGCAGTCTGATTAAAATCGATATGCGAAGTAATTTACATAATTATTAAAAAGTTGCGTCGACAAAGACGACCAACCTCGTCCCCAGGGCCTTCGCGGTGCGAGGCAACCGCGAAGGCCCTGGGGACGAGGTTGGATACTCACCTTGCCCTTTTTACACGTTCAAGTTCTTTCGCTGGCAATCTTAATCCATCAAATAACTACATACGGTTTGAGTTCGTTTCTTTCAAGAAGATCGACGTATGAATTAAGAAGATCAAGTAATCTAAAATTAAACGTCTTTTCAAAATAATTTTATAATTTTCTGAACAGATCAATATAAACAAATAACTCATTGTATACTGAAATATATACCTTCTTTCGTCGCCATTTCGACTCATGCTTATTGATAGCGCTCTATGCAACAAACACGAAGCATCCACTGCAGCAGTTTGTCCTTTAAACTCTTAAGGTTTCAATGCTTTTCGTGTGACCTCCCGCAAGAAAGGTAATAAAGTTCCTTCGCTATGGAGCTGTTCTATATTCGGCGTATCATATGGAAATGAGAAATTTTGTGTTTTTACCCATAATTCCGCGGAGCGTAGTGCGCACACCGCCTGGGTTCAATTAGGAAAATTCCATGTAATTTTATGCATGCAACATTAGGTTATAATTTTAATTTTATGCAAATAATCAGGTACTATCTATATAAGCCCCCCGTTCTTTGACATGTTCTTCAGTCTGATGATCGCCTTGAGCGTGAAACTCGAGTAAATGTTTTTAACTTTTAATTGTAAATAAACCATTTTTAACTATATCATTGCTCCACAATTTTACTGTGTTGAGCTCTCTTGCTGACTAGAAAACTTCTACTCACACATATATATATATATATATATATATATATATATATATATATATAATATATATATATATATATATAACTACAGACGGTACCGTTTCGGCCTTTTGGGCCTCATCAGTGTAGTGCTGATGAGCAGGATGAAGGTAACTGCTATTTACAGTCACCCTTGATGCCACACAAATGTGGGACATCAAAAACCATGCCAGAGTGCTCAAACTGCAAGCAGTGAGCGTGCGCACAATGCATAAGCGACAATGGTTTTCATCCTGTTAGAGGGCTCAATATGACCTAAAGGTCATAGAGCGATATCTAACTACAGACGGTACCGTTTCGGCCTTTTGGGCCTGAGCAGGATGAAGGTAACTGCTATTTACAGTCACCCTTGATGCCACACAAATGTGGGACATCAAAAACCATGCCAGATATATATATATATATATATATTTATAAAATAAGTCGTGTCTTACACGCGCTGTGATTGATCAGTTACCGTGTTTATATCAGCTTCACTATCGCTAATGTCCTTAAAATGGAAACCTCTACATGTTAGACGACTCTTCCATAGACGCCTCATATTACACAAGTGCCTGTATAACGAAGTTGATCTTGATTTCAATTTTAAATTCAATTATGAAATACATAACTATGACACTCGGCGAAAACGTGATTTCTATCTACCACGTGCTAAAACTAACTGGGGTAAACAAAAACTATCCTATCAAGGACTAGTCGATTGGAACTCTTTGCCAGATGAACTAAAAATGCCTTCCTCTTTCAAATTTTTCAAAACGAAACTTAAAAAGTTGATGGATATTTGAACTGCTTAAGTTTATTTTAATTTATTGTATTTTTGATAAGTGTATTATTAATTGTATACTGTAACTGCATTTTATAGGTTGTTTTTTATTTTGTTTTGCTTTTTGTAATGTTATGTTATGTTATGTTTTTATTTATTTATTGTTGTATATATTTTTAATGATGCAGGGCTCCTCTGAAAACCACTTCTGTGACGGGGACACCCTGATTAAAGATTGTTATAATAATAATAATAATATATAATATGGATGGGATGGATTACGCCATCGTGATACGCCATCAATTAGCCATCATACGCCATCAATTAGCCATCATACGACATCAATTAGACATCACGGCGCCATCATATACGCCAGTAAGGAGAATTTACGTGTTGATAAAAAAGATATTTGTACATTTTATTTGCTTTCTACGGGTTATTTTATAAAAGAAATAGAAAACATATTTATCCGTGTTCCCATACGTTATATAAACACTCGTGGAAGTTTGGGAGAACTCGAAATCAAGTGGAAACACTCGCCCTACGGGCTCGTGTTCCCACTATGATTTCTCGTTCTCCCAAACTTCCACTCGTGTTTATATAACTGTATGTAAACACGGAAAATGTTTTCTATTTCTTAATTATATATATATATATATATATATATATATATATATATATATATATATATATATATATATATATTATATATATATATATATATATTATATATATATATATATATATATATATATATATATATATATATATATATATATATATATATATATATATATATATATATATATATATATATATATATATATATATATATATATATATATATATATATATATATATATATATATATATATATATATATATATATATATATATATATATATATATATATATATATATATATATATATATTATATATATATATATATATATATATATATATATATATATATATATATATATATATATATATATATATATATATATATTATATATATATATATATATATATAATATATATATATATATATATATATATATATATATATATATATATATATATATATATATATATATATATATATATATATATATATATATATATATATATATATATATATATATATATATATATATATATATATATATATATATATATATATATATATATATATATATATATATATATATATATATATATATATATATATATATATATATATATAATATATATATATATATATATATATATATATATATATATATATATATATATATATATATATATATATATATATATATATATATAGATATATAGATATATAGATATATAGATATATAGATATATAGATATATAGATATATATATATAGATATATATAGATATATGAGAGGATTAATATTGTCAAATACATATATGGAAAAAGTGACTGCCCCAACCGGGAATCGAACCCTGGTCTCCGAGTCAACGTTTCGGCGCTCTGACATTTGAGCTAATGAGACACGGTCAGAACAGTCAGTGATTTTTCCATATACATATTAAATTCGCCGCTTTCACTTAACACCAACAGGCAGACGTTGACTCGGAGACCAGGGTTCGATTCCCGGTTGGGGCAGTCACTTTTCCATATATGTATTTGACAATATTAAATCCTCTCATATATCAATTAATTATTATTAAAGCCCTCTGTATACAAGAAGTTGTGTATCGCTTCGCTACTTTGGGAAGTGCGCTCGAGAGCCCTTTCTCCACTTTATGGTTAGATGCGATGTCTGCCTGTTGGTGTTAAGTGAAAGCGGCGAATTTAATATGTATATGGTAAAATCACTGACTGTTCTGACCGTGTCTCATTAGCTCAAAGGTCAGAGCGCCGAAACGTTGACTCGGAGACCAGGGTTCGATTCCCGGTTGGGGCAGTCACTTTTTCCATATATGTATTTGACAATATTAAATCCTCTCATATATCAATTAATTATTATTAAAGCCTTCTGTATACAAGAAGTTGTGTATCGCAAGTGCGCTCGAGAGGCCTTTCTCCACATTATGGTTAGATGCGATGTCTGCCTGTTGGTGTTAACTCTTTCCCGACGGGCTGAAAAACATCCAAAATTGAACCACCACGTTGTTCTATTGATATCTCTTGAAATAACTATAACTGTTGCGAAAGCTATACATTTTCTGGAAGCCCAATAAACCGGCTTTTACTTGTGCTTTTAAATTTCCCGAACAAAACACATTATGTTAATATAAATTAGCATTAATTATCATAAATCAGGTTGAAAAATTTACATTTTTCTAGAAAAGGCCATCTTGCACGCCCGCGTAGCATCTTGAAACTCAAAATGCCACCAATCGCCGAGTTGTTTATGAAATCAAATCAAACTTGGCGTGTGCGTGGATTTCATGTTCCTGGCGCTTGTCGAATTTCAATTTTTAATCTTGCGTTACCGTGTGCTGTGTTTTTCGATTGACGACTTTGCGGGTCTTCAACGACCCGTTTTAACTGCGCCGGTCGGGAAAGAGTTAAGTGAAAGCGGCGAATTTAATATGTATATGGAAAAATCACTGACTGTTCTGACCGTGTCTCATAAGCGCAAAGGTCAGAGCGCAGAAACGTTGACTCGGCGACCAGGGTTCGATTCCCGGTTGGGGCAGTCACTTTTTCCATATATGTATTTGACAATATATATATATGTGGGCATACCACAATTAAACACTATCGGTCTTCCAGGGGGCTTAACGATGTTTTATGTATTTTGGGAAGTAGATAGAATTTGCCCAAATTCGGTTTACAATTCAAAACACTTTGTGTCAATAAAACCAGAATTAAGCCAAACCTCAAGTTTATCGGAGATGAGGGAAGAAACATTACAGCTATAGGACTTCAGACTCGATGCTCTCATAAACGGCCAAATCATTAAGTTGCCTATACTACACCTCCTCTTTGTATTCTACAAGATTCAAAACCACAACAGCAGAATTTTTATCTGCTTGCTTAATATAACTATATCTCTGTAGTTCTTAAGGTTTTTGAGGGCTATAGTTTCCGCGCTGCTCAAATTGCTGTAATTGCGTCTATTCTCATCCACCATAAAAAGAAGTCTATACTTCCAGCTCCGAGAGAAATAATCCAATGCTGGATGTTGCAGGATTCCAACTAGACTTCTTTCTAAACCTAGGAATGCATGGTAATATTTTTTTGGGAACAAGGTTTATCCTGAAAAAATAATTTGCATTTCAATGATCTGCCGTACTCAGCTAATTCCTTTTTGAGCTGAAAATAATTAACACTCTTAGGTGCACTTAACTCCGTAGATGTCAAAGTTCTATTTGATAGATTATAAACATTATTAGAACCGTTGTTGGTCCTATAGCACTTGCTGTTACCACATGGACGAAGTCTTCACTATCATCATTAAGATTATTATAGCGTTCAAACAGTGACTGATCGGAAAAGGTTGACGCTGCTGGTTGAAACTCTACGCATCAGACAACGCTCTTTCAACTCTTATTACGGATTGCAGTTTCAACACGTTTTTCCTTAATAAATTGGAGAATATTGAGGATATTACCATTGACGATGTGCAGGGATTATTCCCATGCATTCCGCATTCAGAGGGATTATAGAGGCTCTCGAATGAGAGGAATAATTGTATAATACTCGCGTCAGAGCTATAATGAATTTCCCATGGATAGTTTTACTTTGTATTTGATGAAAGAATATTCCATAAAAAATTGGGTAAATTATCCAACTTTTTCTCGGGGGTAAAATTTTGTAGCGAGGGCTGACCATAACTTGCCCGAATAAATGATGACGTCAATATATTAATCTATTTAATGCATAACCCCTGAAGAACACGAATTGCCATCGTTATGCCTAAAACATGGACATGCATAGAAACATGTGCATTAGGCGGGTCAATCTTTGAATTTTGATTCTCTGAAAGTGTATTTTCTGCAATTTGAGGGCACTTTTCTCGTTTTTTCAGCCGCGGCAGTGTGCGGGATTCGAAGTATTTAATTACCGTTAAAGTATACACAAATTTTCCAAATTTAGACCGCATGGATATCTCTCCCGCGCATGGGGAATGCGTTGCTGTAGCACGACGGCAGAAGAGAAGGAAGGAAAAGCAGTTAGCCACAAAACCAAACGTATTAGGTATACCTAATATTCAAGTTGAATATACGAGATAACGTTTAGACATGAATACCCAGACGCAGGCCTGGCTATGTCACTGACCTTTGCTCAACGAAGAACAACAATGAAATCCCAGACTAATTCCCTCAATGAGAATCCGTTATAATGTCGTTAAGTTACACTCAAATATTAGAATAATTTAATACAGGATCCTTTTTTCCCGAATGACAAGACCATTTTTAGCCGAATAGACAACTTCGGACAACTGAGGGGGGCTGCAGCCCCCCACCCCTGCCCGTACGCTTATATAGAAAGAAGCCTATATCAAAGTTGGTTCAGCTTGTAAGCCTATCTAAACTTCGTTCAACCTACCTTTATGACATCAAAATGCACACCAGAACCCTTGTTTATAACTATTTGTTTGAACCATTCCGTGATTACTTTACCATAATCAATGTCGTGAGTATGACCTTAACCGTGGTATGACACACGAGGAATAATATTATTACGTCATTCGGATACCCAAAATAAAAAAAGTAGAGCGCTGATTTGAATATAGTAAAGCGAAACTGCCGCCGAGATTTTTATCAATGAAATATACTGACGTTTCGAGCCTTCCCTTTTTCAAAGTAAGACGTCTTACTCTGATGAAGGGATCCGATAGTCGAAACGTCAGTATTTCGTTGCTAAAAATCTCGGCACCTTTTTGCTTTACTATACCCAAAATAAACTTGCTTCCTTCTCATGGGAGGCTTCTTTCTTATGGGAGCTACATTGACATTCAATATTTACACACATTCAATAATCGCCTTACCAGAATTACAAATTTAATAAAAATATAAAAGCCCAGCTTAATAATTTTATGATAGGCATTGAATATACCACATATGAATATTTAATAGATCTAACATTTCGTTGTTTACATCACAACATCTTTAGAGACTGATTTACAAAATAATGCCTAGATATGGAGTTACAAGGTGTCATAAATTAACATGTATAAATTATAAACCTTCCTCTTGCTAGTATTGCCATCGTGCGACTGGAAAGTCTGCTCATTCCGCCTGAAGCCATTATTAAATACCAACATTGACGGTTCGGTACCTCTTATTTATAACGTATGATCTTTCATTCCTGCTCTAATCTCACTTACCACATTCATTTATTAACTTTCTTTTTATACGTTAATACATGTAATTTATGACACCTTGCAACTCCACATCTAGGCATTCTGTTCATTAGTAAAAACCCAGAACATAAATTACATAAATTTTTACCGAAGTTAAATAAATGTAATTTCAAGCTTAGAAATACACGTAAATATCATGTCCCTGTTTGTAAAACAAATAGACTTCAGAAAAGCTTTTTTTATAGTAATTGTACATAATTTTTGTCTTAGTTATATTCATTAGTTCAGTATACTATTAGTTTTTGATACATATTGCATATCATTGTAAATTCTTAATCTAATTCAGCTCAGTTTTGGCTGTAAATTTTTAGAATTATTAAACTATCTATCTATCTATCTATCTATCTATCTATCTATCTATCTATCTATCTATCTATCTATCTATCTATCTATCTATCTATCTATCTATCTATCTATCTATCTATCTATCTATCTATCTATCTATCTATCTATCTATCTATCTATCTATCTATCTATCTATCTATCTATCTATCTATCTATCTATCTATCTATCTATCTATCTATCTATCTATCTATCTATCTATCTATCTATCTATCTATCTATCTATCTATCTATCTATCTATCTATCTATCTATCTATCTATCTATCTATCTATCTATCTATCTATCTATCTATCTATCTATCTATCTATCTATCTATCTATCTATCTATCTATCTATCTATCTATCTATCTACTTTGTAAATCAGATGTTGTGATGCAAACAACGAAACGCGTTAGATCTATTATTATTTTTTTTATCAAATTCATGTATGGTATATTCAATGCCTATCCTAAAGCTGGGCTTTTATATTCATATGAAAGTTACGTTTTGCGCCTGGTAAATCTATCGCTGATGTCCTAAAGAATTAGAAGTTCATGCATCCAGGCCTGAGCGAATCAGGCCTTAGCATGTCATTGGATAGGTACTTATAGTACATATTGCGTATTATAAGGAACAGCAAATATTAAAATATATATTGCCCTGACGAGCTCAATATGTTGCCCTAACGAACAAATACATTGTCCTGATGAGCAAATACATTGCCCTGGTTACCAGGAGTAGGACGTAGGTGAAGTTGAAGGCGGGGGGTTAGGGTTAGTAGTCGGGTGGCTTAACGTCAAATTTTGTTGCTGTCGTTACTGGTCGGAAAAAAGCACCAAACTTTTCTCAGATCTTCAACTGGTTATTAACTTTGCATTTTTTATAGGAGCCCAAAATTTAATTGCTTTAAAGCTATTTCAGGGTGCAGTTTTTGTTTTTTGTCTATATGTTTCCTTATAAAGAAAAAAATGTAAAATGCATCTCGTCTCCACAAAACGAATCATACCAACAGAAAGAACTTCCGAAAGGGAGCAAAGGGAGACATTTCTGCCTTCTGTACGGCAAATCCATCAAGAGAAATCAAACTTTTAATTTGTGAGATATTGTGAGCTATGCGCATTGTGCATTTTATCAAACTTCCTTAGACTATAATTTCATTACTATGCATCTTACAGTATCGTGCAATAGCTCATTTTGCTCCTTTTTTCGTGTAGTTTTTATTGGTATGATCCAAATTCCGGAAGGGAGATTCTAAAATTTGACATTTTTATCTTTTTAAGGAAACATATAGACAAAAAACAAAAATCCCCTGGAATAATTTCAAAGCAATTAAATTTGGGCTCCTATCAAAAATTCAAAAAAAGTTGATAACCAGTTGAAGTAAATATTGAGCCGCTCTCTTTCCTCTCTTGCATATTTTGAAATCCTTTCAACATTCGCTTGTATATTACTTGTTGACTGGGACTCGTATAGCTGCTCATGTTAAGAACTCTGACAGTGTAGTGTCATCCATAAAGATAGACACATGTTCTTTGTCCGAGTTTTTATCAGTGATAGCTATAGTTGGAAGTGTATTAATCTTTGCAATGAAAGCGAACGGACCTATCTTGCTTCCTTGTGGCACACCTGCGTTAATATTTTTAAAACCTGACACAACTCCGTCAAACCTTACTCTCTGTGCTTACTCTCTTTTAGCCCTCCTTAACCATCCTTACGCATTCTTAGCCGAGTATGGACATTCTTATGTCCAGTATAGCCATGGGATAGCAGATGGTAACGGACGGTAGCAGGTAGCCAAACAGATGGTAGCAGATGGAAGCAGACGATAGCAGACGGTAACAAACGGTAACAGATTGTAACAGATGGTAGGGGACTTAGAATAGATGGAGAGTAGGACGGATGCTACCGATGGTACCGATGGTGCAGATGGTAACAGACGGTAACAGACGGTAGTAGGTAGTAACAGATAGTAGCAGATGGTAGCAGACGGTAACAGACGGTAACAGATTGTAACAGATGGTAGGGGACTTAGAATAGACGGAGAGTAGGATGGATGCTACCGATGGTGCAGATGGTAACAGACGGTAACAGACGGTAGCAGGTAGTAACAGATCGTAGCAGATGGTAGCAGACGGTAACAGACGGTAACAGATTGTAACAGATGGTAGGGGACTTAGAATAGATGGAGAGTAGGACGGATGCTACCGATGGTACCGATAGTGCAGATGGTAACAGACGGTAACAGACGGTAGCGGGTAGTAACAGATCGTAGCAGATCGTAGCAGTCGGTAACAGACGGAACAGATTGTAAACAGATGGTAGGGGACTTAGAATAGATGGAGAGTAGGATGGATGCTACCGATGGTACCCGGCGATGGTGCAGATGGTAACAGACGGTAACAGACGGTAACAGGTAGTAACAGATCGTTGCAGATGGTAGCAGACGGTAACAGACGGTAACAGATTGTAACAGATGGTAGGGGACTTACAATAGATGGAGAGTAGGACGGATGCTACCGATGGTACCGATGGTGCAGATGGTAACAGACGGTAACAGACGGTAGCGGGTAGTAACAGATCGTAGGGGACTTGGAATAGATGGAGAGTATCACCGATGGTGCAGATGGTGCAGATGGTACATATGGAGGGTTCGGTAATAAAGTATGGCATTGCGTCGTTTTATCGTCGGGGAGTGCATAGGTGGCTTTTCCTGTAGTATGAGTTGTTGGGTTTAGTGTTTTTAAAAGTTGATGTGTTTCGCCGTTTTGTATGTGACTTCATTTTTAGGGAAGATGTTGCAGAAAGTGCGATTAATTCTGTTTTGAGACAGGTATCAGTCGCTCGTTGTTTGCCGTTTGATGCGTGAATTTCAAAGTTTCCTTCAAGACGCACAGTTTCATGGCAATATCCTTATATTCCATATATTCTATGAGTAGAGGAACAGATATTGCGCTAGAAACGAACGCTCACTGCTGTAAATCATTGCCATTGTATTGGACAAGGCCATCGTTCTCGAAGCCGTTGAGAATATTATAGAACACGCTGGCAGACGACGGCACGAAGAGTGCGGTTCACAATATTCGACAAATTCTTGAGTCAGACATCACTATACAAATTGATTTAAACGACTTTTGTAAACAGCTTATTATGTCGTAAGAAGATAACCAAACAACAAGAAAACGTAATAAATTGAGGTAATCAAAACAATAACACAAGCGCGCAAAGCATTAGCTGGACGGTGAATATTTATAAGCTAATTAGTATTACAGGATATTGGGGTGTGACGAAGTGGGGTGCCAGAAAGGAATGTGGTGTGATCTTTTTATTTTCTCCCCAGTTTGGTCGTAAATGGATGTAAATAAAGGCGAGAAATTTTGGTAGAAAATGAAGAGACATATTAATAATAAATAGTAGTGATGTGCAGAAATTGTTTGTGAAACTTTAACGATCGCACCTGTTTCCATATAATAGCTCCAGCGATCGCGGCAAAACAAACATATAGTCAGCGGTATTGATAGCGGGCTTTGTCGTGTCACAGGTAATCATAGCTATGGCTGGCTATGGACGAAGGAAACAAAGACAAGTGTCTTTTACTATCGCAAGCACAACTTTTCATTGTAATTGATGTTATCATTAAGGTCTATTTGAAACGTCGAATTTATCATCTGTCGAATATAATGTGTATTAGGTTCGACAAATTGGACGTCGGTTTCAAACATAGAATTTATCATTTTGTGGAAAGTATAATGGACCTCCCGTAAAAAGAAGTCGTTTGGATTGCATTTTAAAAGTAGTGAACTTAGATCTCGTCCCTGCAGTTTGTTTGGACGAACCGTATTACATTCGACACATGATAAATTGGACGTTTCAGACCTTCGCACTTTAGTCGTTATATTCGACCGTCGACGGAAGCGGTGGAAGTTAATATTGCAAATAAGTGGAAGTTAATTGTTTCATAGGTGGAACTTATCATGTGCATAATGCGATGTATTTGATTGGACACATGAAAAATTTATCGTTTTGAGGTTAATTTCGAATGAGCGTTCGCTGTGATGGACAGGATCGCTGAGCGTGTGGTTTTCATATGATAGCTACGATCGTCGATTTTAAAATTGAGCGATCGCAACGATGTCAAGAGTTTGTTTGGGTTAAGAAACATTTATATGTGGTATGAATGAATTTTTGCGTAGGATATTTGTTACAAGGTTATTTGAGAACGTAAGATATTTTTTGCAAATTTTTTTAAGAACGAGATAATACATAAGAGATAAATTATGTATGGTCATTAAAGCTATGGAGTATCGATAGCGATGGTGTAGCGAAACATATTTGTTAGAAGTTTTTTAAGAACGAGGTAATATATAATAGACAAAGTATACATGTGACAATTGAAGTCATCGTAATAAATAGTAGTGATATATGTCAAGAGTTTGTTTGGGTTAAGAAACATTTATATGTGTTATGAATGAATTGTAGCGTAGGATATTTGATACATGGTTATTTAAGAACGTAAGATATTTGTTGCAAGTTTTTTTAAGAACGAGGTAATACATAACAGATAAAGTATGGATGTGACAATTGAAGTCATCGCGGTAATAAATAGTAGTGATACATGTCAAGAGTTTATTTGGGTTAAAAAACATTTATATGTGTTATGAATGAATTGTAGCGTAGGATATTTGTTACATGGTTATTTAAGAACGTAAGATATTTGTTACAAGTTTTTTTAAGAACGAGATAATACATAACAGATAAATTATGCATGATCATTAAAGCTATCGGTGGCGATGGTGTAACGTAACATATGTGTTTGAAGTTTTTTAAGAACGAGGTAATACATAACACACAAACTATATAGCTGAATTGTAATACATAACAGACAAAGTATATACATGTGACAATTGAAGTCATCGTAATAAATAGTAGTGATACATGTCAAGAGTTTGTTGGGTTAAGAAACATTTATATGTGTTATGAATGAATTGTAGCGTAGGATATTTGTTACAAGGTTATTTGAGAACGTAAGATATTTGTTGCAAGATTTTTAAGAACGAGGTAATACATAACAGACAAAGTATGCATGTGACAATTGAATTGTAAGAGTTTGTTTGGGTTAAGAAACATTTATATGTGTTATGAATGAATTGTAGCGTAGGATATTTGATACATGGTTATTTAAGAACGTAAGATATTTGTTGCAAGTTTTTTTAAGAACGAGGTAATACAGTATCGCAGTAATAAATAGTAGTGATACATGTCAAGAGTTTATTTGGGTTAAAAAACATTTATATGTGTTATGAATGAATTGTAGCGTAGGATATTTGTTACATGGTTATTTAAGAACGTAAGATATTTGTTACAAGTTTTTTTAAGAACGAGATAATACATAACAGATAAATTATGCATGATCATTAAAGCTATCGGTGGCGATGGTGTAACGTAACATATGTGTTTGAAGTTTTCTAAGAACGAGGTAATACATAACACACAAACTATATGGCTGAATTATTTGGGTTTAGAAACACTTGTATGTGGTATGAATGAATTGTAGCGTAGGAACAGATAAAGTATCCATTATTATTGAAGCGATCGGAGCCATCGGTAGCATCGGTGCCATCGGTGCCATCGGTAGGAAAGTTGGCAGACGTGTAGGAGCATCAGTTTACAATCGGTCGCGATCGGTAGGCATCTGATGCAGATACATACCGATGGTTAGTACGCTTAGGAAGGGATCAGTTTACAATCGGTTGCGATCGGTAACCATCTGATGCAGATGCATACCGATGGTTAGTACACTTAGGAAGGGAAGGGATCAGTTTACAATCGGTCGCGATCGGTAACCATCTGATGCAGATGCATACCGATGGTTATATTGGACATGTATGTGCAACAATATTTTAATTTGTCGTTTAACAATATTTTAGTTTATCGTCTAACAATATTTTAATTTGTCGTTCAACAATATTTCAATTTGTCGTGCAACAATATCTTAATTTGTCTACAAACAATATTCGTGTCTTAATTGCATCAATATTTTTGTCGTGCAACAACATTCATGTCGCGCAGTAATTTTTTGTCGTGGAACAACATTCATGTCTTGCAGCAATTTTTGTCTTGGAACAACATTCGTATCTTATAATTGCTGTAATTTTTTGCGGTGCAACAACAATTGTGTCTTAATTGCAGCAATATTTTTGTTGTGCAACAACATTGGCAATCTTTAAAATTAAGGGGGATGAGTAGGGGAATCATTAAAAGGGGACAACATTTTAATAAGTCGTGATACAATATTTGTTTCGTGCAACAATGTTTTAATTTGTCGTTCAACAACATTTTAATTTGTCGTTGCAACAATATTTTAATTTGTCACTCAACAATATTTTAATTTGTCTTTCAACAATATTTCAATTTGTCGTGCAACAATATCTTAATTTGTCGTTCAACAACATTTTAATTTATCGTTGAACAACATTTTAATTTGTCGTTGCAACAATATTTTAATTTGTTGTTCAACAATATTTTAATTTGTCGTGCAACAATATTTTAATTTGTCCTTTGACAATATTTTAGTTTATCGTCTAACAATATTTTAATTTGTCGTTCAACAATATTTTAATTTGTCGCGCAACAATATTTTAATTTGTTGTTCAACAATATTTTAATTTGTTGTTCAACAATATTTTAATTTGTTGTTCAACATATTTTAATTTGTTGTTTAACAATATTTTAATTTGTCGTGCAACAACATTCATGTCTTGCAGCAACATTTTCCCGTGCAACAATATTCGTGTCTTAATTGCATCAATATTTTTGTCGTGCAACAACATTCATGTCGCGCAGTAATTTTTTTGTCGTGGAACAACATTCATGTCTTGCAGCAATTTTTGTCTTGGAACAACATTCGTATCTTAATTGCTGTAATTTTTTGCGGTGCAACAACAATTGTGTCTTAATTGCAGCAATATTTTTGTTGTGCAACAACATTGGCAATCTTTAAAATTAAGGGGGATGAGTAGGGGAATAATTAAAAGGGGACAACATTTTAATAAGTCGTGATACAATATTTGTGTCGTGCAACAATGTTTTAATTTGTCGTTCAACAACATTTTAATTTGTCGTGCAACAATATTTTAATTTATCGTGCAACAATATTTTAATTTGTCGTTGAACAACATTTTAATTTGTCACTCAACAATATTTTAATTTGTCGTGCAACAATATTTTAATTTGTCGTTCAACAATATTTTAATTTGTCGTTCAACTATATTTTAATTTGTCGTTTAACTATATTTTAATTTGTCGTTCAACAATATTTTAATTTGTCGTTTAATTATATTTAATTTGTCGTTCAACAATATTTTAATTTGTCGTTCAACAATATTTAAATTTGTCGTTTAACCATATTTTAATTTGTCGTGCAACAACATTTTAATTTGTGGTGCAACAATATTTTGATTTCTTGTTCAACAATATTTTAATTTGTCGTTCAACATTATTTTAATTTGTCTTTCAACAATATTTTAATTTGTCGTTCAACAATATCTTAATTTGTCGTTCAACAATATTTTAATTTGTCGTTCAACTATATTTTAATTTGTCGTTTAACTATATTTTAATTTGTCGTTCAACAATATTTTAATTTGTCGTTCAAGTATATTTTAATTTGTCGTTTAACCATATTTTAATTTGTCGTTCAACAACATTTTAATTTGTGGTGCAACAATATTTTGATTTCTTGTTCAACAATATTTTAATTTGTCGTTCAACAATATTTTAATTTGTCTTTCAACAATATTTTAATTTGTCGTGCAACAATATCTTAATTTGTCGTTCAACAACATTTTAATTTATCGTTGAACAACATTTTAATTTGTCGTGCAACAATATTTTAATTTGTCGTTCAACAACATTTTAATTTGTTGTGCAACAATATTTTAATTTGTCGTTGAACAACGTTTTAATTTGTCACTCAACAATATTTTAATTTATCGTGCAACAATATTTTAATTTGTCGTTGCAACAATATTTTAATTTGTCACTCAACAATATTTTAATTTGTCTTTCAACAATATTTTAATTTGTCGTTCAACAATATTTTAATTTGTCGTGCAACAATATTTTAATTTATCATGCAACAATATTTTAATTTGTCGTTGAACAACATTTTAATTTGTCACTCAACAATATTTTAATTTGTCGTGCAACAATATTTTAATTTGTCGTTCAACAATATTTTAATTTGTCGTTCAAGTATATTTTAATTTGTCGTTTAACCATATTTTAATTTGTCGTTCAACAACATTTTAATTTGTGGTGCAACAATATTTTGATTTCTTGTTCAACAATATTTTAATTTGTCGTTCAACAATATTTTAATTTGTCTTTCAACAATATTTTAATTTGTCGTGCAACAATATCTTAATTTGTCGTTCAACAACATTTTAATTTATCGTTGAACAACATTTTAATTTGTCGTGCAACAATATTTTAATTTGTCGTTCAACAACATTTTAATTTGTTGTGCAACAATATTTTAATTTGTCGTTGAACAACGTTTTAATTTGTCACTCAACAATATTTTAATTTATCGTGCAACAATATTTTAATTTGTCGTTGCAACAATATTTTAATTTGTCACTCAACAATATTTTAATTTGTCTTTCAACAATATTTTAATTTGTCGTTCAACAATATTTTAATTTGTCGTGCAACAATATTTTAATTTATCATGCAACAATATTTTAATTTGTCGTTGAACAACATTTTAATTTGTCACTCAACAATATTTTAATTTGTCGGTGCAACAATATTTTAATTTGTCGTTCAACAATATTTTAATTTGTCGTTCAACTATATTTTAATTTGTCGTTTAACTATATTTTAATTTGTCGTTCAACAATATTTTAATTTGTCGTTCAAGTATATTTTAATTTGTCGTTTAACCATATTTTAATTTGTCATTCAACAATATTTTAATTTGTCGTTTAATTATATTTAATTTGTCGTTCAACAATATTTTAACTTGTCGTTCAACAATATTTTTATTTGTCGTTTAACCATATTTTAATTTGTCGTGCCCCAGTTTGGTCGTAAATTGATGTAAATAAAGGCGAGAAATTTTGGTAGAAAATGAAGAGACATATTAATAGCAAATAGTAGTGATGTGCATAAATTGTTTGTGTTAAGAAACTTTAACGATCGCATATAATCGCTGCGATTGCGGCAAAACAAACATAGTCAGCGGTATTGATAGCGGGCTTTGTCGTGTCACAGCTAATCAAAGCTATGGCTATGGACGAAGTAAACAAAGACAACTGTCTTTTACTATCGCAAGCACAGCTTTTCATTGTAATTGATGTTATCATTACGGTCTATTTGAAACGTCGAATTTATCATGTGTCGAATATAATGTGTATTAGGTTCGACAAATTGGACGTCGGTTTCAAACATAGAATTTATCATTTTGTGGAAAGTAATGGACCTCCCGTAAAAAGAAGTCGTTTGGATTGCATTTTAAAAGTAGTGAACTTAGATCTCGTCCCTGCAGTTTGTTTGGACGAACCGTATTACATTCGACACATGATAAATTGGACGTTTGAGACCTTCGCACTTTAGTCGTTATATTCGACCGTCGACGGAAGCGGTGGAAGTTAATATTGCAAATAAGTGGAAGTTAATTGTTTCATAGGTGGAACTTATCATGTGCATAATGCGATGTATTTGATTGGACACATGAAAAATTTATCGTTTTGCGGTTCGGCAGATATTTCGAATGAGCGTTCGCTGTGATGGACAGGATCGCTGAGCGTGTGGTTTTCATATGATAGCTTATAGCTACGATCGTCGATTTTAAAATTGAGCGATCGCAACGATGTCAAGAGTTTGTTTGGGTTAAGAAACATTTATATGTGTTATGAATGAATTGTAGCGTAGGATATTTGTTACAAGGTTATTTGAAAACGTAAGATATTTGTTGCAAGTTTTTTTAAGAACGAGGTAATACATAACAGACAAAGTATGCATGTGACAATTGAAGTCATCGTAAGAGTTTGTTTGGGTTAAGAAACATTTATTTGTGTTTTGAATGAATTGTAGCGTAGGATATTTATACATGGTTATTTAAGAACGTAAGATATTTGTTGCAAGTTTTTTTAAGAACGAGGTAATACATAAAGTATGGATGTGACAATTGAAGTCATCGCGGTAATAAATAGTAGTGATACATGTCAAGAGTTTATTTGGGTTAAAAAACATATATATGTGTTATGAATGAAATGTATCGTAGGATATTTGTTACATGGTTATTTAAGAACGTAAGATATTTGTTACAAGTTTTTTTAAGAACGAGATAATACATAACAGATAAATTATGCATGATCATTAAAGCTATCGGTGGCGATGGTGTAACGTAACATATGTGTTTGAAGTTTTTTCAGAACGAGGTAATACATAACACACAAACTATATGGCTGAATTATTTGGGTTTAGAAACACTTGTATGTGGTATGAATGAATTGTAGCGCAGGAACAGATAAAGTATCCATTATTATTGAAGCGATCGGAGCCATCGGTGCCATCGGTAGGAAAGTGGCAGAGGTGTTAGCCTGCGTGGCAGGCGTTACGTTTGGGGGAGCGGGGCGGAAAATGGGAAGGCCTCTCCATTTTCCACCGCGCCCCCAATTCCGCCCCCCCCCCAACGTAACGCCTGCCACGCAGGCTACAGAGGTGTAGGAGCATCAGTTTACAATCGGTCGCGATCGGTAGGCATCTGATGCAGATCGTGCATACCGATGGTTAGTACGCTTAGGAAGGGATCAGTTTACAATCGGTTGCGATCGGTAACCATCTGATGCAGATGCATACCGATGGTTAGTACACTTAGGAAGGGAAGGGATCAGTTTACAATCGGTCGCGATCGGTAACCATCCGTGATGCAGATGGTTATATTGGACATGTATGAAAAATATCCCAATTGACATTCGACTCAGTCAGTTCGTCTTCATACATAGGATTGTATGAAGCTAAATTATAATTCAATGTTGCTTGTATATAATTTCTTATCATAATAAATAAATCTGTTACTTCTTCATCAAGCATTATTACATGTGCAAATATTTTCTCTTTATACTTCAAAAACTCATTAATATTCATTAACCAAATTGTCCAATCACATTTCCGTATTTAGTCACGCGCAAGGCTTTTATACCTGATAAAACCATGAATACTAATCAGCATGAAAATTATATAAAGTCTTTACGAACTTTATATAAAATTCCTGCTAATTTGCATTTCATACATCAACCCAATTTACCTCTAATATAAAATAAAAACCAGTACACTCCCTAGTGATTACAATCAATTGTTTTTGAAGCTATTTAAAACACTCGAACTCGCGTTTTATCATATCTAAAATGCTCGCGCTCGCATTTTAAATATGATAAAACGCTCCTTCTCGTTTTTTAAATACTACTTAAATTCTCCTATAATTCCCCCATAATCTTGCGTAACATCCACAGAATGTAATACTAGGGTGTGATTTTCATTTAAATCATAATTACTTTTGTTTAAAATACTTAATTTCAAAGGATCAATCTCAAAAAAATAACTTACATTTTTTATACCGAGATTTATCAAAGGATACTTTACCCTTTTTATATAATGTATACAATCCCAAAAAACATATCTAATATTTTTTTCAGAAAGACCTTTTTTTTGTCTATTGAGTAAGCTTCCTATAGGGTTATGTTCACGACAATAAAATATAAAACATAAAGTGAACATGATAAGATTTTTAGTTGAACCACAATAAACATAACAATTGAAAATACTAGGTGCTACCATTAACAAATAAATATGTAAAAAAAGAGAAAAATCACCTTTCTGGTGATGCATGTGCTTAAATTTGCTTACTGAACTTTATTTTCCAAAACCCATAGTATAAGATATGAATTTTCTTTCAAGTGTTAGATTTTGTACAAAATATGTATAATGATACTTATCATTGGTGTGTACCACCTATAGGAAAACAAAGTCCATTGATTTGGACTGCTTTAAACGAGATCTACGATCCAGTTCACTGTGTAACGACAATCAGATAGCTACTGCTGATGATTTGAACGCATGTGTGCACGATTATAATACCACCTTAACAGCACTGCTTGACAGCCATGCACCATTAAAAACACGTACAAGAATAACCAGGCCTGTTGTCCCCTGGTACAATGAAGTAATTGATAACGCCAAGCGGGCGCGCAAGAAAGCGGAGCGCAAATGGAGAACGACTAAGTCTGCTAATGATTTTTGTGACTTTAAGTCAAAGAAAAATCTTACGACCTACTTAATGAATAAGGCGAGGCGTGAGTTCTACTCTGAGTTTATGGAAGAAAACAACGTTGATCAAAGAAAATTGTTCAATGCTGCGAAAAGGCTGCTTGGCATGAATAATGATCTTTTGTTTCCTGATCACTTGGATAATACCATGGTTGCGAATGATGTTGGCAAGTTTTTTATTCGGAAAGTGGAACGTATTCGTGAAGTAATTGATTCTACTTGCGTTAGTCAGTCTGACTATGATCTTGTACCAGCTGACAAGCCAGTGATGGATACAACCCCAATGCTGCGCTCTTTCAAGAACTTGGATGATCGTGACGTCTATAGTCTTATTCAGAAGTCGGCTAAAAAGTCATGCATTCTGGATCCTTTGCCAATCACTCTGGTCTCTGATTCTTTGGAAGTTTTGCTCCCTGTAATCACAAAGATAGTGAATGCTTCTTTATCAATTGCGCATTTCCCCGTTGAATGGAAAGAAGCGCTTGTTAACCCGCGTTTGAAAAAAGGTGCACAGGACCCAGCCTTTAAGAACTTACGGCCTATTAGCAACCTTCAGTTTGTATCCAAAATTACTGAAAGAGCTGTTTTTGACCAGGTTTACACCCATGTGACTGACAATGAGCTGTTTCCTATATTACAGTCAGCTTACAGGAAATCTCATAGTACTGAGACAGCGTTGCTGAGAGTTGTTAATGACCTTCTGCTCAACATGAATCGGCAGCATGTGTCGGTGCTGGTACTACTTGATCTAAGTGCGGCATTTGACACCATTGATCACGGCATATTGTTGCACCGTCTTGAGACTTCGTTTGGCATTACTGATTCTGCTCTTAAATGGTTCTCATCATATCTATCTGGACGGACCCAGCGTGTCTTAATCAATGGGGAAAGGTCAGACAGTTTCCATCTATCCTTTGGTGTTCCCCAGGGATCATGTCTTGGGCCCCTGCTCTTCAGTATCTATGCCAGCAAGCTCTTTGATGTTATCAAGTCTTACTTACCCAGCGCGCACGCATATGCTGATGATACACAACTCTATTTATCTTTTAAGCCAGATGGCTCTCTAAGCGAAGCAGAAGCATTATACGCAGTGGAACAATGCATTAGAGCTGTAAAGACATGGATGTTGGTTGACAAGCTACAGTTGAACGAAGGAAAAACTGAAGTCATGATAATAGGAACTCGTCAACAATTAAGTAAGGTTAGCCTGGATAGTCTGTCTATTGGTAACACCACTGTTGCTACTGTTAACGAGGCAAGGAATCTTGGAGTCTGGTTCGATACGAAATTGAATTTTGATATTCATATTACTAGATCGTGTAGCCTGGCCTTCTATACTTTGCATAATATCAGGCGCATCAGAAAATACCTTACATACCAGTCTTCACAGGCGTTAATTTTAGCATTAGTCATTGGGCGTCTGGATTATTGCAACAGTCTGCTCTATGGCCTGCCAGCCACCCAGATTAACAGGCTGCAACGGGTGCAAAATGCGGCTGCTACATTACTCCAATTATGTATGAGTTACATTGGTTACCAGTTAAGTTCCGTATTATGTTTAAGGTAGTTTTAATTACTTTTAAGGCCTTACACGGTTATGCCCCGCCTTATATTAGTGAATTAATTGGTCCTAAAGTGCACTCGAATTATAGTCTACGAAGCAACAATGAACGTCTACTTGCGCCACCAACTACAAGAACACGAAAGACAACAGGAGACAGATCGTTCACTGCGGCTGCCCCAGCTCTGTGGAACTCTCTTCCAAATCAACTTAGAGTTGAGGATAATTTTAATAATTTTAAATCAGCTCTTAAAACACACTTTTTTAGATTAGCTTATAATTCATAGTATTTTATTTTTATATAATTTTTTCTAGTTTTAATTGTATTAATGTACAGCGCATTAGATCATATTTATATGTATTTTGCGCTTTATAAATATTAAAGTTATGTTAAAGTTATGTTAAGAAATGAAATAAATCTGAGTGGTTTTCAATAGGTAATAAAATAAATAATTATTTTAAACAGTCGGGGAATGAAAAAAAACTACAGCATAACTCGTCTGATTCAACTAGTATAGTACGTTGTGGGGTTGTTCTCTTCAAGGAATATTTTCTTTGACTTGCTTTTGATTTCGGTATCATATAAGAGAAGCGATCTTCTAGAATAAAATAGACTCCATTCCATTGGTTCCCTTGATTTTTTCATATAAACTGTAGAGCTATCTTCGTGGGGTTGAGTTTTTTCACGATCCATAATGGGACATGTGACATATTTTCCACGATAATAATCAAATAATCCACATAACCAAAATAAATATCCAATTTTTCCTTGGTTAAAATATTGAAAATAAAGAACAACTCTTAAAATGGTTTCAATCATAATGTTGTGATTTGAAATGTCATATTTTACTCTTTATATAGCTTTCAAATTCATTAAGCTAAAAAACATTAATCTAAACAAAAACATTTTGTTTTCTTCAGTTGAACCTCACGCAAGCAATATGTCAAAACCCAAACAGTATGATCTTCACTATCTTAAAGAAAATTGTCGAAATCAAAAAATTATTGTACGTAAATGTGAACAAATACTGAATCCATGCTTTCCTATGAATCAATTATATATAACTTTGGAAGTTATGGAGTATGCAGAAAATAAAAAGCTTAATTATAAACATTATATAACAACACATGTTGCATGGTCTTGTGGTATACATAATTTTATAGATCAAGAAGTGTATATAAATTCTTTTTTTTAAATAAAAAAATCAAAACGCTTTTTTTATATTTTTAACTGTTTATTTCAAATATTTAATTCATTAAAATTATTACATAATTCCCAACAACAATCAAAATATACATGTTATTGCAACATAGATTTATCAAAACGCTCTTTTTCTATTAATGTTACAATATAATTTCCATTACTGGTACCATAAATCACATTAAGTACAGAAAATATATTTGCATCTTTAATGCTCTTGACCATCAAAATGTTCACGTAAATGATAATTTACTCATCTAAATCTTGAATCCTTACATTTACCATACAAAAACACTTTTGAATAACATGGGATATTATTTATCTCAAAACAATCAATCTCTTGTACAGCCATTTAAATCTTTAAAGGTTTTAAAAAAACTTCAACGTCTTTTCTTCTATTCGTGCCCTATTCCCACTGAAACATTCACTGTATATTTCCACCGTATATTTAACTTTTTTAACAACCAACGTTTAAAGCTGTTTAGTCTAGAAAGTTTTAATTCCTCTGTATGAATCGCACATAGGCATTTGTTAATACATCTTCCACATGGATGGTTGTAATAATATAATCTTTCAAATCGTTCATCTGCTATTTCTATACGTTCCATTATAGTCTAACAAATGTAAAACAATTATTTTTTACTCTTATTTATACTTTTCTTATTTTTTATGGGTTTTCTTCTTTAAATCTTTTAACAACCATCTCTTTAATCTACAACAACGTTTTTTTTTTATCTTTCCACGGTGTATAATTCGCACACACTGCCCCACACATATTTCCGTTAAGACATTGTCCACAGGGATATTTTGAATAAAATAATCTATTATATCGTGCATCTACTGTTTCCACGGATTCCACGATATTTTGTAAAACCATTTTTTTGCATTTTTATTTATATCCTAATAAAATTTCTTTTGATTTTTTTTTATATATTTTTATTTTAGAATATCGTTTTATAAATTGACTTTTTTCTTTTGATTTTTTTTTTATAGAAAATTATATATACGGGTTACCAAAATGTTAAACGTTATTGTGAATGATGTCGAATTCACATGTGACCTATCGTGATTGTGATGAACATAACGGTAGAGGATATAAAAGAATAACTGCTGATGACTTTAACCCATACTTTGAAGATGAGAATAACTATTATGCAAGTCGTTTTCTAGCAAAAGAATTACCCCACTTTACCTATGTTGTAAAGAAATGTCAACATACGGTAAATTGCAAATGTATTGGTGATATATGTATTGGTGCTATACTCCCTCCTCAACCATATTACTTATCCCTGGAAGTTAAAAAGAAACATGATACAGAACATGATGAATGGAATTGTTCATGTCTGGGTGAAAATATAACAACAATTGTTGACTATGATGCTTCTGATCTTTTACAAAAAGAAATTAAACTAATAATAGATTCTAATAATTTCATGAAAGCTGTGGAATATAATAAATAAAAACTTTTTTTTTAAAAAAATTCGTATGGTGTTTTTTCTTTTTTATTTATTATATAAGATTGAACATTTGATTTAATCACATTGATTTCTAGAACAAGATGGCAACACTCTCTCTCGTTACCTGTGTCAATTATAGGGGTGTAGCATATTATGACTACACTCCTCGTTATTATTCATGTCATTTTCTTCCAAAAAACTTTCCTAACTATACGTATTTGGTAGAGGATTGTAAACCTGCTACACTATGTAAAGAATGTTCTCCCGCGTTTTGTTCTCCACCTCAAGTCTACGAACTAACTCTGAAAGTTATTACAAAAAAAGGATTACTTGAAGAGAGGGGAATACCCATAAAAACAATTATTGATACTAAGAGTGATCATCTTTTGTATAAAAAAATTAAACTAATAAATGATGTTTACTCAATAATTCCACAACAAATTACTTCTTAAAATTATTTATTTTCTTGTAATAAAAATTTTTACAAAAATAAAACTCGATTCTTATTTTTCTGTTTCTAACTTTCTATCAAAAGTTTATTATTTTAAAAACATTAATAATTCAAAGATAAAAAAATTTGTTTACCTCTATCGTTAATAAGACAGCAAGGTTTAATGTTTAATAAAGGTGTTGAGTTTGCTAATTCTACACTATTATTTTTAATATTTATATCTTTTCCCTTCAATGATGGTAAGAGTTTCTGTAAATCCCCCTCTATTAACAACATTTTGAAATATCGAGGTCCCTGGCGGTCCTTCAGATATAAATAATATCCAGCTTTTACATATGAGGGAGCCACAGGTTCGTATTTTACTAATTGTATGGGTTCAGCATGATAATACAGTGTAAGATAACCATCAGATTCACCCTCTCCAAAATCAATATTTGATCACAACCGCATGTTGAAAATATCGACAATACATTTGATACCCTGTTTTTATAGTCCGTTAATTTTTTAAAAACGTTTTCCAAAAATCTATAAAAGCAGGTTCAAAACACAAACCAAGAAGTCAAATTAAAAAAAGTTTTCAAGATGGTATTTTGTGATTTCTGTTATGGACAAGTAGATTCCTTCTATAATTTTGTCATGCATTACAGATGTAAACAATGCCTTGTAAACCATCATTATTGTTATTTTTGTAAAAGAAATTACGGACGAAGTATCTATAGTAAATTAGTTGATCGATGTGAATGTGATGAGAGATTAAAAAGATGGAAAAAAACTTATTTGGATTAATACAAATATTTTAATACACAGTCTACCATTTCCAAAATTCATAAAACTTATGATCATCATGACGATCCCCTCCTTTTTGAATTTTTTTAGAACGTCGTCGTTTTCGTATTCGTATTCTTTTTATTTTTATTTTTTATTTTCGTTTCGATTTTTTTATACAACTCCTACACTTCATTTTTTGTTAACTGAAGTAGAGTACGCGACTTACAAGCAAGCAAAATGCTTTATAAAAAACGAAAACCCTCCTATTTATACTATATATAAGGTGTTTAAAATAAAAACTTTATCATTACTGAAAAAAACAATGTCCGTATTACATTATTTTAGTGTGTGTGTTAATAGTGTAATCTTTTTTGACAAATCCAAAAATACTTTTCAGCGCTATTTTTCATGTGCATATCTTCAAAAAGATTATCCTGAATATATATATTTTGTGGAGGATTGCAAACTTAATTGTTACAATATGTGATACAAACAAATGTACTGTAATAAAACCCTATGAAGTAACCCTGAAAGTTATCAATCATGGAGAATCTGGAATAACAATAAAAATATTATCGGTGGAAGATGTTTCTCATCTTTTGCATAAAAATATTAAGTTTATAAATACTGACGAGGACACAATAATTCCTTCTTCTTGTTATTTTTTACATGATTTCTTTCTTTACTCTAAAAGTTTTTTATAACAGTTTTTTTCTTTTTTCCTTTTGTTTTTGTCGATGCTTGTTCTTATAATCAGCTAATTTACGGGATCTTTCTTCACTCCATAGTTTTCCCATTTTACCCTGACGTTTTCCATATCGATATAACGTGGACGGATCATATATTCTACCTTTAAAATGGTAGAAATCATCAGCATAAGAACGAACGATTTCTCCCCCATATGGAAGCCAATAAAAATATCATCTCTTGCTTCATTGAGATAAACAACCCATTGAAGATACCCGATTTCTTTATCTTTTACAATTTCACCACTTTCAAAAAACGATATTTAATTTAATTTAAGACAATTCCGTGGAGTGTGAATTAATTTCGCTGCCTCTATCAATTTTTCACCATTTTCTTGGTAACGCATTTGAAATTACCAAATCTTTCGCGGTGGTATATACCCTATCCTCAACAAAATTACTGTACATTTTTTTTATGATATCATTTTTTATACCCTAGGTTTTTTACAAATGAAAAATTTTTTTTCCAAAAAACATTCATATAAATAAGCTTATAAGAAACAATTTTTTTTCATTTAATAATCATGGGGTTGCGATCAATCCCAAACACATTTCATCTAAATTTTTGAAAGACATTTTTTCCCGAAAATTACCATAATCCAAATCACTAAACTTTTGGAAAGAAATTTTCCAAATTACCCTAGTTACCAAAAGCACAAAACTTTTAAAAACACTTTTCGGTATGAAATCATCTCTAAACTTTTTGAAACACTTTTCCAAATTACCATAGTTACCAAAAGCACAAAACTTTAAAAACACTTTTCGGTATGAAATCATCTCTAAACTTTTTGAAATACTTTTCAAAATTACCATAGTTACCAAAAGCAAAAAAACTTTAAAAACACTTTTCGGTATGAAATCATCTCTAAACTTTTGGAAAGACTATTCACCCCAAAACCAAAAACGTTTTGTACACATATTTCATCTAAATTTTTTATAACACTTTTTTAATACCGTAACTAAGAAATATCATTCATTCCATCGCAAGAAAAAGTTGGGGTAAGAGCTCCGTGACGGAAAAATCTATGATTAATTCTAAAATCAATTTTAGTTTGATTTTTTTATTTAACCATCAACTCTCGTGAAAAATAAAATGGTTTGAGGTTTTGCAATGGCGAAAGTATAGATCACATCGGGTGAGGTATGATGGTATGTATACTAAAGGACGTATACTTTACGACCACCTTGAATGACCTTCATCTGGTCGTAAAACTTAGGGACGACCACCACAAACTGGTCGTAAAACAAGACCAGGTTTCATGACGTAGATATACAATGACGTTTCATGACATAGATTCACTAAAAACCTCTAATATACGACCAGGTGCATATCCCCCCTGATTTGATCACTGGTCGCTCTTAACAGGGTGACTATACCTTAAAAATACGACACCCTCCTGGAAATATGGGACTGGACTGTGCTCTGATTGAGCAATTCAAATCATTCTTGATTCTGATTGGCTAAGAGCTCGGTCCAGTCCCACACACATTGAAATATATATTATATATATATATATATATATATATATATATATATATATATATATATATATATATATATATATATTACTACTTTATCATTTTAAACTTTCTTCCAAATAAGACAATAACATTTTTTGAGGTCAGGGGCACTTTAAGAGTATACATGGTTACATCCGTTATTATGATACACTATAATGAGGGTAAAGTACCTACCCCAAAAAGTACATCCGCTGGTCAATGTATTCTTTGGCTTGAGCCGCTTAAATCGACATAATATTAAATCGTATATCGGTAAATCGCAAGTGTTATTTAATAAAAACAAATGTTATTTATAAATAACAAACCACGAGGAGCTAAATAACATCAAAATATACAAAATAAACGCTAAATATTTTTTTACAAACGGCGCCCCATATGGGGTATCATGCCTGCTACTCAATGTGGCAAAGATTGTAAATAAATAATTGTACACAGTCCGTTTTATTTGAATTTCTTTAAGAAGCTGACTTATAACTCTTTTAACAGTTCTACAGCTCATTAATCGACTTTCGGTGAATTACTGAAGAAAACAAAACCTTGTGTCAACCTCGTATTACGCGTCTTCTTTCGCGTTAATTAACTCGCCATTATAGCCTCATGACCATTAGCGTAATTTTATTAAAATATTAAAGCCCAACATAAAACACGAAGAAAGACATACCGTATTTACTCCAACCTCGTACCCAGGGTCGGCGGCGGGCGGAGATAGGCCCTGGGTACGAGGTTGTATTTACTCGATTGAGCGCCGCCGCCGCATTTGAGATCAAATTTTTTAAAGAGCGCCGCCCGCGGCGCTTAATCGAAGCACCGTCAGAATCGTTGAAGACGCTAATACAAAACAACCACAAATCTTAAATCAACCTCGGAAATTTATTTTCTTGTATTACAATGCTTTTTGGTTCAAAGTGAGTGTACTTTAAAGCTCTCGGGATATTTAGTGACAAAGACATTTAAAACTTGTTTATTTTATTGTTAAAAGTTCTTGTTATAATTCACAAATAAAAGATTTTTTTAAAGAGCGCCGCCCCCGATTGAGCGCCGCCCCCGAATGAGCGCCGCATCTGAAGCTCTGAAAATTTAAAGAGCGCCGCGGCGCTCAAACGAGTAAATACGGTAATCAAGAGTCAATAGAACGACGTGCGACGCTTGCAATTACAAAGAAATGTCAAGTCAAACTTCAATGCATTTCGTAGCGGGTGTCCTATCGCTTCGTGTTTAATCGTCTTCGTTATCGCTATCCACTGGAAGTTTTTCGTATTCGTCAGGATCTTTACCAAAATATATGTAGGCGAGAAAACCGATAAGGATGATAGCGATTGTAACGGAGTAGCATAACAAAGTTGTTCTTGGTCCAATGGCATTAAAAAGTAAACCCATAACTCCTGCTCCGCCATCAACGCCTATTGCGTAAACCATCTCCAAAAGTCCTTTAAAAATAAAAAAATAGCGGGTTATAAGTCTTAGAATAAAGATACTTGAGGTAAGCTAGCGTAAAAGCTGTTACAAAATGTTAAAATATTCTTTACGAAATAACAAAACCCGATTTAAAATTCGTACCGAGAATTACGGCCGAGCTCGCCTTGGACCCAGCCTTTGAAAAATGGACGGTCACACCAGTGTAGGACAAACCGTAAGCTGCCGCCTGGAGAAAGTCGACGGTGAGAATGAGCCAGGGAATTTTGATGAAAGATATGGCCAAAAAGGAGATAAAAAGTAGGTATAAGGAGACTGCTATGGTTTTAAGATCACCGATTTTTTCTATGAGGAATCCTGACAGATAAAAAGACAACGCTACCATGGGTCGCCGTATTAAACCAGCCACTCCCATAATTGTCGGGCTTCCAGATAACTCGCTGATATACCAGAACTCCCAGTTTATTTGAAAACTGGTGAAGGAGCCAATGAAGAAGGCCACGATTAACATAATTATATAATGAAAGTCACATAAGATAGTTTT
Organism: Chrysogorgia sp. JL179-B06; assembly: GCA_035772405.1. Lineage (NCBI taxonomy): Eukaryota > Metazoa > Cnidaria > Anthozoa > Scleralcyonacea > Chrysogorgiidae > Chrysogorgia > Chrysogorgia sp. JL179-B06. The sequence continues at coordinate 164,890 of JAYKKM010000145.1, forward strand.
CACCTCAGTCCAATTGACGTAGCGATGGTCAAGATATTCGTAATTAAACCAAGGTATGGGGAAGGAACCCAACATCATCCACACCGCTACCCAAATAAATGTTATGTGGTAGCCATATCCGACAAATCCACAAACACTGAGCTTGGTGTGGGAAGCAAACAAACCAATGCCTAGGAGCGTGGCACAGCCCCCAATGTGTATCCACATGCTGTATCTGCCGTAGCGTGTTCTCTCTTCTTTAATGTACGTCATTGTAGCCACGTTTTCTAGAGATAAGATACCTCGAAGTAAAACTGTAAAAAGCGCTTTGACGATAGCCATGAATACAAAAAGAGTGCTCAGCCAAGGAATATAGTTGTTCCGCTTCACCTGCTCTATTGGAGTTGGCATTTTCACACCTGTGGTGGAATTCGGCGTAAATCTGGAATCGTTTTGAACGTTTGTTGGAAGTAGGGAAGTGTTCGATGATCTGTTGACAGACACGACACGCTGGCTAACGTTCTGAAAGAATACCTTCGAAAGATCACTGGTGCGATTCGTTTGGGTCTCATTCGGGTTTACGAAGCATGTTGGAAAAGACACGACAAGTGGCAAGAGAGGAGCGAGAGATGTTAGGATAATCACTGCGGTCATTACGACTAAAACGAGTTTCCTTGCTCGAAATCTGTCCCCGAGATATCCGAACAGCGGTAAGCATAAGTGTTGGATGCCCATAAGTGATGTCAATCCAATCTGGGATGGGCTGAAGCCAAGTTGTTTCATATAAACATTGCTATACTCAGTAAAACCAATCACACTGCCGACTAAAAAGAAATAACTCCATTTGAGTGCCAAAGATGACATAGAAAATAACGCCATGTTGCTGCAGGTAATTAAGACACTTGATCGGAAATTCCGCCAAGGTCGTGGCTATAGATGAAATACTCGCAGTTGCCAGTTGGCATATGAGAGGTCGCCACTTCAGTATGTCACAATCATAAGGACAAGACAAAAGGCAAACAAAGGAATGAAGTCAAGCCTGCGATATAAAGATGGACATAAATACATAATCATGATTATAAGAAGCAACTTAGAAATTACTGCATATCCATGACCCAACGTTTCGACACTAGATTGGAGTGGCGAAACGCTGGGTCATGGACATGCAGTAACTTTTAAGTTACGTTCAAAAAACTTTTTAAAGCCAGAGTAACATCAAACTATATCTGTATCTTAATTAGTGATCTAAATGTTATATATTTTATTATATTATAATTATAATATAATGTTTGCGGGTATTTCTTTTGTTCTCACAGGATGCACCGCGGGCTTTATCTTGCATAAAGACCATGAATACTAATTAGATAAGAAATGAAGGAAAAACTAAGGGAAATCTTTGTCCAAGGTGGATAAAATGGACAACATTTTGTTGGAAAACCTCCTCATTCGTGAAATAAGTCAGATAAAGCCCTCGAACGTCGGGCTTTATGCTATATAAAGAAGCACTTTATCTCTTACATATACCTCATTATATCCATTTTGCTAATCTTACCTACGTTGACGGCAAACCAGGTCTGATTAGAACTAATCATACCCGGTTTGACGCCAACGGAGGTTAGCATAAAAAGAGGTGCATATTAACCATTAAACGTCCTGCTCGATTCGGGTCATTTAGTAAAATTCCCTCGGGCCATGGAGCGGGACGTTTAATAGTTAATCATCTCTTTTTATGCAGTTGTAATGTTTGAAGGTTAGTAAAATATTTTATTTTAATTAGCTATCATCGTACGCAATTCTAGTTTTTACTTCCAGCAGTGTCACAGTGAATTTATATTAACTTGCCATATTAATCCCTTCGGCTTCGTTCGGCGCCGAAGCGAATAATAAGAATCCGTATTAACAACTAGCCGGCAAACTTCAAAAAAGGAGGCAACTGATGTGCCCCCAAAAAGAAAAATAATCAGGCGACGAGATGAAGGCACAAGCTGTGTTTTATACACACAAAAGCACACATAAGGAGACTATTCAATTTCGGGAGAAAGTATCGTATTTCGGATTGTTTCGCAAGTAAATTTGGAAGATATGGATGAGGAAGTGAGTGGGAGTACGTTGAGAGGCAAATGCATCCATGCATTCATACATGTCCAATACTACCGCATTTTACGAATGGACACGAATGGTTAACAAGTCGTAAAGTCATACGGCTTTACAGGTCGCCGTCACGAATAGTTAGCTAGGACCTTAAGCTCTACGACGGCAACCTAGGACGGGGACGTCGTTCAAACAAAATAATCTTTGTGCAAAACAAAAAGAATGAATAATCTTTATTCCCAAGAGTAATTTCAACGCCGTCCTCGTTCTGTTTATAACGCCACTGAGAACATTTTCACGTCTTTAGGACGACGGTAACTCACGGAGAGATGAGAGCTGTTCCTTAAGACTGACTTAAACACAGACACTACAATTGTTTTAGAAATATTGAAGCGTTTTGGAGATCATAAAACAAACTTTGAGTGTTAAATACGCTAGTCAATCAACCGTGGTTTCATCCAAATACTAAAATTTATATTGCTTTCACTGCCGTCGCCGTCCTAGGTTGCCGTCGTGGAGCTTAAGGTCCCTAGCAACTCGTTATAGACGTACGGCTTTACAGGTCGTCACGAATGGTAAAGAAATCTATAAATCAGCTTATAGTTAGAGGTCGTAAACAAACACGCTAGGAAATTAACACCGCAAATTGGGCCACGAAAATGTCTCCAGTTCCCAGTAGTTGTTTTGACCGGATGTTGCGCGGTCATGAATAATGCTTGATCTGGAAAATGTTTACAAACTTTTGGGGGTTCATTCGGAAGACTGAGTCAAAGTCTTGTTTCGCCCTGATCATATCTAAAATCTCCTAACTCTTAGCTTTCATTTACTATATTGAGGGTGCTGTTTCACATTATAATTTATGCGTTATGCCTATATTTGACGACACAGACAACATCGCGGCACTTATAAGTTGGTCTAAACAGACGTATATATATTTTGTTCACTTGATTTACTAAAAAAAGCGAAACCATAGAACCACAGAAGATGTGTTGTTCTTTCCTTCGAGCGCTTGCGAAGAACGTTTGGTAATGTATCTCTTGGTGAACATTTGTAACAAAATTTGTCAAATTTGCGGCGCGGGTGAAAGGTTGGATAAAGAGGCATCACGTTTCACCCGCGACGTAAATTTGCCAAATTTTGTTACAAATTTTCACCAAGAGATGCATTACCAAACGTTCTCCGCAAGCGCTCAAATGAAAGAACAACACAACTTCTGTGGTTCAACGGTTTCGCTTTCTTCAGTAAATCAATTAAAGACTATATATTTAACTCCGCTTTGAACCAACATATTTAACCACTTCACTGTTGTCTGGCGTAATATGCTGCTTGGAAATGCGAGAACGCGTGATAAATTAAAGCATGAAACAACGCGACGAATATACGAGACGAAAGCTAACAGATAGCAGATTTTGGATATGAGCGGGAGGTGGCAAAATTTAGATTCAGTCTTCCGAAAGGACAGTCAAAACATTGTAAACAATTTCCCGACAAGGCATGGATATGTCAGACCGAGCAATTTCAGGCAAAAAGGGAACTGGGGCTGGTGGCCCAATTTTCAACAATAATTTCCTGCCGTGAAACGTGTTCGATTCGTGAATAAGGCATTAGGTTACTATCAATTTACCACCAGCTGTTCCCAATGCCATTGTGGCTACTGAGGCGTTCGTTGTGACAATCCCTAAGGCTAAAGCGCAAATTTTGAACATGACAAGTTTTTCCTTAACAAGTTTCCTTGTTCAAAAAAGCGTACTTATCAAGGAAAAACTTGTCATGTTTGCTCATTCAGTGACACGAGCAAATAAGACTTGTCAAATTTCCAAAGAAAAACTTGCTCGTGCAAACTAGCCGTGTAAACGGCTTGTCAAGGAAAATGTGACAAATGATTGCAAAACCTCATACCCAGTTCCTTTATGTATGCACATTTTTGCTAAACTTCCTGGCGGGCGTTCGTTTGGTTTGACAGACCGAGCAAACTTCTTTTGGAATCGTTTCAAACCCGAGAAAGCTCGTGTGAACATCAAATAAAGACAAGATATGATTGCTTTATGATAGTAAACGAAAACATTTACTGTATTATGTACAATTATTATGTAGTGCTAACGAAAAAAACTTTCAAAACTGCTACGGCGGTATCACGCTAGTTTTCGCACAAAATTTCTCGCAAATCCTTGTGAATGTCTGCGGTTCTCAGTGGACCAGTTGTTTCTTTGTGGTAAAAGCCGTTTTCCTCTCGATATTGGTTCCATTTATAGAACTCGTTCTTCCGTTGAGCCGCAAAGAAACTTGTCAAGGGAAATAATTTGACCAAAACTCATTGTTGAATCGTTCACACGGGCAAATAAAACTTGTCAAGGAAGATTTGTCAAGGAAAAATTGTTCTACACGAACAAGTTTAATTGGCAATTAATTGGCAAATGATGATGGGCAAAAAAAACAAACAAAAAAAAACAAAAAAAAACGAAGAAAAATCTGGCGTCTACACGCAGATTCCATTCCGTCTTCATGATTGATCTCTCATCTGTGTTTCTCTCATCTTGGAGAGAATCTTTGCATTAGTTTGAGGGTTTACAGGTCTCGTAAATGCTTTTTCGACTGCGATTCATTGACAACAAGGATGAACTGAATATTTGCACGCATTAGTTTAGCAACCATTTCTTGCATGTTTCGCAAAGCCTATCGGGATGACGTAATGCAGATTCTCGACATAAATAAAAAGGAGGAAAAAAACAGAGCCCATTTTAAGACTCTGGCTACCTACAGGTAGCCCATGTAATTAGCAAAATCCTTCATTTGAAAGTAGCATTGTATGCAGAACGAGGACTTAGCAATTAAAATTATCGATTCTCTTTGTTTTGCATAAATAATTATATTCAGTAAAAGAGATATCGTAAAAGAAATGTCGAGGTTACTATTTATTATTATTATTATTATTATTATTTTATTTCTTATTTTTTATTTTAATAAACTTTGCCTACATACAGTAAAAACATTAAAAATATCATCAACAATAAATATACATACAAGTAGGCAGGGAAACCACAACAATTTAACCAATTACTGTGCAGTAGAGGTACCCACAGTAGCAGTAGAGGTAGCGACAGTAGCAGCAGCAATAGCAGCAACAGTAATAGCAGCAGCAGTAGAGAAGTAGCAGTTGCGGTTGCGGAAGTAGCGATAGCGGCAACAGCAGTAAAGCACGTAGCAGTAGCAGTGGCAGTAACAGTATCAGTAGAAGTAACAGTAGCAGTAGTAGTTCATTTTCGTTTTTCGAGAACTTGAAACCCTCGAATTTAGGCTTGCGCTTAAAAATAGCGTTATGGAGTCCCCTTATACAAGGTTAAAAAATTGAACAGTATTCTTTTTGCAATCTACAATCATGGCCAAAAGTCGTGGGACAGTGTTGTTGAGTTCTTGAAAAATCCACACACCTCCCCCCCCCTCCCCCCATCAATGTTGTATTTTTTGGTGTTTCAAACGACAACGCACACATAATTCTCATATAGTTACATTGCATACATTTTATTCAACATTGTAGGGGGGAAGGGGGTATGGGTTCATATGTGTGATAATAGAATTTAGTAAAACTTGAATAGGTAATAAATGTGACTGTGTCCCAGCTACTTTTGGCCAGGATTGTAGATTCGAACGCAAGGATATTGGTTGTACGATTGCCGGCCTCTTCCTCTAACTATGTACTTTTACCATGCATGTGATATACATATATATATATAGATATATATATATATATATATATATATATATATATATATATATATATATATATATATATATATATATATATATATATATATATATAACTTATGAACTTAAAATATTGTTTGCTACTCCGAGTTTCACGCAACTGCGATCATCAGGCAAAGGTATTGAGCACTCTTAGACGATTGCAAACTATTCGCTTCATTTTATCTATATATATATATATATATATTATATATATATATATATATATATATATATATATATATATATATATATATATATATATATATATATATATATATATATATATATATATCTGTGATTGCTCGTCCTCTTGCTCGTAAAGAACCAATTCCTGTTGTCAGTGGATCAAGCGTAATGAAACATCCTTTCACATGCATGTATTGTGGTTAGATGTACTTAAGTTAAGCAACCTATTACTGTATGGACAATGGCAGCCCATATACCTGGATATAATCATGACCATACCAGGAATTGAGCTCAATAACATAACATTGCCGAAAAGGACTTTTTAGGTCTCTCTCTAGATCGTCCTCAACGATCTTATGTCTCAGTCAGGGGCAGATAAGCGCATAGACGATTTATTCACAAAAGGGAATCATCATCGGAATCTGTCTGTGATCTATATTGTTCAAAATATATTTCATCAAGGCAAAGAAACCAGAAATATTAGCCTCGATGCCCACCATATCATACTCTTCAAATCTCCGCGGGACAAGCAACAAATCTCAGTTTTAGCGCGACAAGTCAATCCTGGTCATGTTTAAGAATTTATGAAGTTACGAGGAAACGACAAAGCTGGTCATGGTTATCTAATGATTGATTTAAAACCCACAACCGACGACCAAGATCGATTAAAAACGAACGTACTACACGATGAAAATACCGTGGTCACCAAAACCTGGACCGTTATATTCGAAAGCGATAGTATCAACAACCATCCTCAACGCTATGTACAACTCGGATAAAAATATGAAGAAGATTGTATAAACACCACTGATCCTCACGCCGGATGAAAAGGGAATCCTTTAAAGACATTCCAAAATCAACTCCAAAATCAACTTCACTTTCAAAATACTCAACTGCACAGTTTCTTAACTTACAGCCAGGAAAAGCCTCCCAGGCACACCGGTGACCGATACGGACGAGAATTATTATTATTATTATAATGTTTACAGAGGGGACCACACTCATCATAGATGATTTTCAGGAAGGCCGTCAAAAAATCTGATTCAGATGAAAGCGAAAGAGAACATACAGATGATACTGATGTGGAAAAGACTGATTTTGGTGAAACAAAAAAGGAAGATCCAGAGAGTGGTTCAAGTGAAAAAGACACGGATGAAGACGAAAACTCGGAAAAAAACAGAAAACTGTGATCGTCAAGACAGTTACCATTACATCACGTCTTTTCCCAGGAATGAACCTCAAAATCCATATAAAATATCCAAATCTTATTATTTCTGAAACCACGGCCTTATTAAAATGTAGCGTAGTGCACCTTTTGGTATATTACTTGGAAGCGAAATAATTATTTTTTCTAAACTCAATATCTATGTCTTTTTTCGTTTCACCTTTGTTTCATTCCTTAATGAGTGTCATTGTCTCTACATGTGCTCTCAGGGAAATATGCAAATATCAGCCGTAGCATGCATCAATTGGTCTAGCAACGCTTTGAAAGTAATGCCATGAAACCTCTTAACTTTATATTTTTCAAAGTCAATATGTTTGAGATCTTGAACAGTTATTTTCACTGCTTCCCGAAGTGTTTCTTCCTCATAGAAATCCCTTACCTATACTCTATACTAAAACACGATAAGAGAGTCAAAATAGTTAGGGTCTAGTCGGTTTGCTTGAGCAAATCTCCTCATCAACATAATGTCCGCGTGTGGGATAACAAAATACTGCGCATGCTCAGTACGACGACATTTGGGCATGCTCATTCTCGCCCACAGCATAAACCTTGAATAAATTAATTAATTGGTGGTTCGAAACCGGACTCAGATGGTCCGTGAAAGCTTCATTACAAATTCAATAGCAGAGCGCACAGACGACGTATATTATCGATGTTTGTCCTCACTTATCATCTAAGTCCTAAACGCCAAAAATTTCACGCCAAAAATTCCCTTAGGATTTGCTGCTCGTGCTCTTGTATTATTTTATAAAAGAAACACCTAATGGTTTTTCCGTGTTTGGATATTGTGATCCAAACACGCGGGAAGTTGCTCGAAAAGCTAAACTCGCCCAGCGGCTCGTGTTTTTTTACGCTTTTCTCCAGTTTCGCAACTTCCCGCGTGTTTGGATCACAATATCCAAACACGGAAACCATTAGGTGTTTCTTTAATGTAAATGACTTACTGAAAAAGCCTGCATATAGCTTTGGGATTATGTAACGAAATTATGAAACTCATGTGCAATCCCATGATACTAAACGTGCAAAGTTACGTTTCGAGTGATTTGATAATCCGAAAGCTGTATACAAGCTTTTTCAGTAAGTCATTGTGCGATGTGACGTGAAGCGAGGATCATTTACATTTAAAATAAATCTTAATAACTCAAGAACGAAGTGAGATATGGATATCTATACATTCCTTTCAAGTAAGAGAGTTAATTTCGAGCTGAATTTTTCACTGCATAAGCGGACGGTGTATTTTGGTGAACGGCGGAATGATTAAATATAGAGGATGTCCGCCAAAGAGCAAGCCGCCGCTGACTACCAACGATCACCCCACCAACCACCTCCGACTGATCGTCGATGGATACCGACGACCCTCCGACAGATCCTGACCGCTTCGAGATGGCCTAGGAAGATCTTCCGACCCCATCCGGCCACCTCCCGACGACTCCCGAGTGCCTTCCGACCAGCTTCCAACCACTTTCCACAAAGACGTCGTGCCAACGTCGGAAGTGCGCGGCCCCTCTTCGGAAGCCGTCGCAACATCATCGGAAGGTGGTCGGATGTGGTCGGAATATCTTCGTAGGCCATCTCGAAGCGGTCAGGATCTGTCAGAGGGTCGTCGGTATCCATCGACGATCGGTCGGAGGTGGGGTGGTCGTTGGTATAATAGTGCCAAGCTAGTCTTGAGGCTGTACGTCGTTTCGCTGCTGGGGGTGGAATATCAATGGTGGGTAGCCAGCAGCGGCTTCCTCTTTGGCGGACATCCTCTATATTTAATCATTCCGCCGATCCGCCATTCCACAAAATACACCGTCCGCTGCGTAAGCACCTTAATATTTGGCTGCCAGAAAACAATCGTATGTTTATACTTTAAACGATGATTTATTGATTTTAGGCTGTCAATAATTAAAGGTATAGTTTACATCTTTATTAAAGGAAGAGTTTAAACACATGTGCAACTTATCATGTCCATAAATGTTCCAGATGGACATGGCAAAGGCTGGCACACACAATCACACGTGTCCGGCTTCATAATTTTCCCCCTGCCTGTGCACCGTTGAACGTCTTTCGTATTGCATTCACATTGGCACGTTTTGGCACTCCAGAGCTTCTTACTTTCATAGCCAGTGCAAGTTTGTGGAATTGATTTGCACTGACATTTACAAAGTTCGCGATTCCATTTCTATAACACATAAAATCATACAGTGGAAAATTATTATAGGAAATAATAATAATAATAATAATCACTGACTGTGATCATTAAAAGTATTTCAAAGTGAATAATAAATGAGCCATTTAAACTATTAGTTAAAGGGGTAGTAAGACCGAAAATCGTCTATCCAATTTTTATTTTATCTATTAGTACTAAAAAAATTAGGAAGAATAGCGTTCTTACTTAGTCAATATCTTATGTTGTTCCAGAGATATTGACGTCATATGACGTCATCTACTCCAAAATTTAAACTAAAGGAAATCTCTAAAATGAAAAATATATAAAGCATTAACTATACACAGTGCAGTGTACCATTTTTAGTAGCATACCAACTGGAACGTTTCAGCACAATCTAGCCGCTAGCTCCAAAGATATTACTCATTTTTAGAATTTGAGTGGAGTAGATGACGTCATCGGGTATCTCATTTACAGCTTTTAAAAACTGAAATATCTCTGGAACAAGATAAGGCATTGACAAAGTAAGAGTGCTATTCTTGCTTGTTTCAAATGCACTTCTAGATAAAGCCCAAATTGGGATGAATGATTTTTGCGTCTTACTGCCCCTTTAAAGGGGAAACTGTACCCAAAAATAAATTACTTTTAAATAAAAGGCCTTTAAGTCTAATGTTTACCAATTTTAACAGTTTTACGTATCTGCTCTTGTATACTCTCTTATACTCTCTCGTATCTGCTCTTGTATACTCGAGAAATAACGTTTTCATTCTCGTATTTTATGCTTCTGGACCCTGCCTCAAGAGTGAGGGCTTTTGTAGTCGCGTGTCCAGAAATTTGGGACAGTCAGCGGAATAATTCGTTGGCTCAGATTTTGCTTGCGCCCTTGTTCAATGAACCGCCTGAACCGCCTATTGCTACGCTACTGCATTTACAACTCTTCCATAATGATAATCTCATTTAGATCTTTTAAAAACATAGAGAAAACACCAACAATCAACGCGAAATCGGCTTGCTAAAAAAACAAACAGAGCGATACTATTTATCAAAAGACCGTGAACAAAGGCGACAAGTTGCGCTGCTAGGTAAGTGACAGTTAAATAATAGCCAATAGGTCTGAATATTTTAATTGGTAGTATATACATGTACGCACCAATCCCTCGCCCCATAGCGTTGTGCTAATTTTGGTGCAACATACCTGCACTGATTAAGATTTGTTTGATATGTAAAGGCCAGATCCTCACTGTGATGTCACACTGTGTAATAACTTACTGAAAAAGCGTGTATCTTTGGGATTATTAAATCAAAGCACTCAAAACGTAAGTAACTTCGTATGTTTAGTATCATGGGATATATGTTTTTTCGACGGCTCAAAATTGATGTACAGCGGGGGTTTTCCTTTCAATTTTGACGTCATTGAGTGCTTGTCTTTTGTTCCTTGCACTCAATTGACATCAAAATTAAAAAGAAACCACCGCTGTTCAACAACTTTGCGCCGTCGAGCAAAGTGTAAAAGCGGCGTCCAGAAGCATAAAATATCTTAATGAAAACGTTATTTCTCGAGTACAAATTAGCAGATTCGCGAAACTATTAAAGTGCTTATAAACCCAAAATGGGTTTTTGGTGATTCGGATAGAGCATAAAAAGTTAGTAAATAAGTTCTGGATTAGTTTTTGCGTTAAACTTTTAGTTTCGGAGATATAACGGCTCAAACATGCAAATTGTGCCATTTTTTGGAAAAAAGTGCGCCACCAAAACAACACACAGGGACCTGGATCCGAGGAACCCATCTTCAACAACAACTAGGCTTTTGTATAGGAGAAGACAGCTATCTTAAGAGTTTTTATTGAAAAATTCTCAAACGATGTGTCTTTACGATGTTACCTTGTCTACTCGAATTGTAATATATTTTTATAAGTATTGAAACATAAGACGTTCCTCGGATCCAGTCTCCCGGCCTGCGCTACTTTTTTTCACAAATTGTGACTTTGAGCCCTTATATCTTACCGTTTTGGGTTTATAAGCACTTTAACATTTCTAAGTATTATACTTTAATGCCTTTCATTTGAAAGTAATTTATTTTTTTACTACAGTTTCTCTTTAATTGTTGAACAAATTTTTGATAAATGTTACCCAGTGGAAAATTATAAGGCTAAAAATAATATAAACAATAAAATTAGTAGTTGATAATAAAATATTTACGTACAAGTATAATAGTCATATAGTGAGTAGTCATGCAACGAAAAAAGGGTTTTGTTATTCAATAAGCTTAGTTAATTTTATTACGAAAACCGCGTGATGGGAATAAATGTAACCATCTGTTAAATTAAATGCTTTAATGGTATTTACTAATTTAAAAAGGCATATAATGGGCCAAGGCAACTAGCCACAGCAGCACAACTAGCCACAGCAGCACAACTCATACAGTTTCTACAGTTTGATACAGGTTATAAAGTATCAGAGTTATAAAGTCTCTTAAGGAGCCTTCAACCACACAATTGTTAAACATTTTAGATGTTATTACAACATGCTATATTTAGTGGTTGGATATGGTTTCTTGGAAAGTGTATTAAAATGCAAATTTCAAAAAGTGTGCATGAATATTAAAGGTCTTTCAGGTTAATAAGGTTCACAATTATTGTGCTTCGTTACTATTGATAAGTTACTTGAACTAACTATATATACATGTAGCTTCACGCAAACAGTCACGTTTATTATATAACCTCAAATATAATCCACCAATCAACTGTAAAATAGATTACTATAAAACAGTCCAATATTTTACGATGTTGGACAGCTACATATATTGGGCAGTTACCTTTGGACTGTTTACTCTGACGTGTAAGAAACATCTTTATGTTACGATATTTTGTTCGATATAATAAAACATCTATTGGACTCATCTTAGCCCAATATTACAAAATATTTAAGTCTTTTGATTTGCAATATTAGGCTCGACCTTCGGATGATTTTATAATATTGGGCTCAGAGGAATCCAATAAGTAATAATATATCCGCAGTTAAAGTACCCATAACCTCAAAATGTTTTATTGTCTTACTTCTTTTGAAGATTTTCGTTTCTTTGCTCTCTTTTTGAGATATATCAGTTTGTTTGATATGCAAATGTCTGGAATTTCGTCACACATGCATAATTACTTATTGGAGAAATGTGTATATCTCTTTCATTCTCGAACGAAATCCTTTAAAATCAAGAAGTTTGGTGTTGTGGGAGAAACGCACACACGTATTATTCACACTTTAGTGTTTTTATTTCATGAACGCAAAGATATATAACATTCTCTGATAACTCATTATGCATGTGAGACGAAATTCCAGATATTTGCATATCAAATAAACTGATATATCTCAAAAAGAAAGCGAAGAAGTGAAAATCTTCAAAAGAAGTTACTTTATCATTTTAAAAGTTCTTCCAAATAAGACAATAAAATTTGTTTAGGTTTTAAGGGGCACTTTAAGCATATACACTTAATTAATAAACAAATTAACACTAGCTATATAGTAGCATTGTTTTAAAATATCAAAACAAAAAGTTTACCTTTTTCTTGTCAGCGCATTTAAGATCTCTACACTTGCAGGAACAAGTGGTATTGTCATGATATTGAGTTGCAGGATTGCAATCGCTGGGTTTGACACGACAGAAGCAGTAACACGACGTGTGCTGACTCATAGGGATGAAAAGTGGTTGGAACCCATTTTGAATATCGAATACCTGTAATTCAAAGTTCTTTTCTGTCAACATCCCACATTTTCGATCATCGTTTAAGCCGTAACAGCCACCCAGACAACGGGTGAGCTTAACAAAGTTTGGCCACACTGAAATTCCAGGGACTTTCACTGCAGTGGCCGTTGGTTGGCATGAATATTGATCCATGGATATGATGGGTATGGCTGGAAACAGAGATAATTAACACTCATAAATTAATGAAGTAGTCTATACTGAACCATTACAAAAAAACTGAATATTGAAAGTTCCTGGCAGCAAAGAAACATGTAACCGTCTCAGTGAAACTTCTGCTAGTTCATATGAACGATCAAGGATCTTATATAGATCAAGATATACGGAAACCTAGAAATGTGATTGGTTATATATAAGCGTTTGGAGATATTAATACCAGAAACCATGAGCTGCTAAGAAGCTTGAAAAATTGAATTTATTTTGCTCAAATTATAAAGGACAAATTTATGAACTACAAATAAATGAAATAATGATAATCATGAAGAGAAGTGATTTATTATTTCGATCGGTACAGTATATAACAGTAAAAAAGTAGAGTGCTGCGTTTTGGATATAGCAAAGTGAAAAGGTGGTGGTAAACCGTCAAGATTTTTATAGTAACGAAATACTGACGTTACTTTCGAGCGGAGCTCTTCATCAGAGTAAGGGCTCCGCTCTAAACGTCAGTATATTTCGTTACTATAAAAATCTTGGCAGTTTACCACCTTTTCACTTTGCTATATATAACACATGGGTGAGAAAAAATAAGTAATATCAAACTTGGCTTAACTTTCGTGGATTTATCATATCTCAATTTCATTTTTGCAAGGAAACGTCGCATTAGGATGTTCTTATGCCGAGAAGGTAATCTTAAAATTGCTTGACACCCCTTTCTCAAAATTGGACACCGCGTTTTCCGGCAAAATCATGGACCGCCACTGAACAATAATAAAACGATAAATCATGATTACGTTGGCTTGTTTGTAAGTAATATATATAATAACCAAGAAACCAATCAGAGATAATTTCATTTCGTGATGAAGTACCCCGTACACACTATAACAACCTTTTATAAAATAATTCCACATCCAAATAATTGCTCTTTATGTTTTGTAATACTAGTAAAATGATATCTCTTCTCAAAGTGTCTATCTCACGTTTGGAGATTTTACATATTCGTAATACTTGTGTCTCTTGAGCAAAATCATAATATATCTTGTCAGCCGAAAATTTCATCTTCATGGACTTTTTGGCTGTTAAATTTATCGGATGTGATGTCACAGGCATTTTTGTTTCGAATGCCTCTTGTGACATCACATCAGGTAACTTTGACGGGAAAAGACTCCATGAAGATGGAATTTTCGGCTGAAAATTTATATTATGATTTTGTTCAGGAAGACCCAAATTTTCGGCTGACAATTTATGTTATGATTTTGCTCAAGAAAATATATAACGGATATGTAAAATACCCAAACGTGAGATAGGCACTTTAAATCTAAAATGAATGAACTGTACAAACCGCGTGTAGAAATATTGTGCGCTTGCTTCTTATGAACGGATGCTCCCTGAAAGAAAATTGCTGGTTCAATATTAAAACAGTCACGCACTGTACAAAATGTGGAAACCGCTTGAAACCAAATACAACAGTAAGTATGTCACATTATATAGATAGAATATTTTATCAAGAACTATATAAAATACTTGTAGAAACAATAATATACTATATATTCAACAATGTGGGAGAGTTTGGAGTAGACAAACGTTACATGGTCGATTGTCAATCCCCAGAAAATCCCCAGAAAATGTTTTCTGAAAAATATTCCGAAAATTTATTTTCATATCCTCAGAAAATGTAGTATATATATATATATATATATATATATATATATATATATATATATATATATATATATATATATATATATATATATATATATATATATATATATATATATATATATATATATATATATATATATATAATATATATATATATATATATATTATATATATATATATATATTAATATATATATATATATATATATATATATATACATAAATTGAACCAGTACACCATTGTAACCTTTGAGTCTTGGTAGCTCAATGGTTAAAGTGTCTCACCGGTATAGGTAATCAGAAGGTTACAGAGTATCGTGGACCTTGAATCATTTTCTGAGTCCCCGCTGGGAGCGGAGATAAGACCCTTGGTAAGAAGTTTCGTCCATGTATCGTCTGAGTGGTGTATGTTACGTTTGCGTGTGGTAAAGCCACATCACTTTTTCCACCTTTTGTTGGTTTTGAATGTTATAAATTCCAGTAACCAGTTTGTTTACAATTTTTGTGTTAATTAAATCGCCTATTCGGCTAAGGCATCATCAAGTCGTCCATTTGCCTATAATACTCTAATTAGTAGCGTAGCTATTAGGATTATTGGTTGCTGCTACACAGCAGGCGCACAAAATAATTTCTATAAAAGTGCATTTTATAGCTAAATAATGTTTTTTTCCCCAATTGTATTAGTACGATTATAGAAACTAAGAGAGAAGCTACTTAAAGTGCACCTAACCCCAAAATGTTTTTTTAGCGATATCAAATATCGGTGCGATTTACAGCATTTCAGTGAAAACATTTTTCAATTTAGGCAAATCGTTCGATTTTTATGGCCTTTTGAATTTAGTTTTTGATGGCCCAGCGCCGTCATATTTTTGACAACCAGGAGCCTGGATCTAGCACGTTTTCTGACGTCACGCAAGGTAGTCGGTAAATATTGAAAACAAAGATGCAATCTAAACAGACTCACTATTCGTCTATTCCTGGGACTTCTCGACTGGTTCGTTTGAATATTTAGGCGCTACAGCATGAATGGTTGGGTATACACAAATCCCGAGATCACCACTCTTTAATTTCGGATAATTTGGCTTCGTTTGGACAGGCAAGATGGAAAACCTTCGCTCGTAATCTTTGGGCATTTATCATGATTCAAGTGAGCTGAACATATAGTCGAAGCATTTCGAAGGTTCGAAGACCCGTTTTGCCTTCGCGAAGTCAACCCAGGATCTCTTTCTTTTCTTTGCTAGGTTAATCGTGGTCGAAATATTTATTTTCAACGTTTGACTTTGCCCAGCAGCGTGCGAAGATATGTTCTTACCGCATGTTGTGTAAATATCTGATGTCGGGTTCGGACTAGCGAGAGATTGACATGAAACAGTGTGGCACGAAAAATTTGATGTGGGCGCTGATCATAAACCGGAATATTTTTTAAATGGCCTTACTAAAGTCACTGGTAAACCTCTATTATCCATCTCAAGCTGGGTCAACATGCTCAAGGCTGATTAACAAGCGAAAGTCGAGAAAGTATAGACGGGTTCTGCAATCTAACAAAATATTTTTGTGATAAGGAAATAGTGTGAAGAATTATACCTGAACATAGGCACAATTTATTCATGCAATTGACAGCTACACAACTGTTAACCATCTTTTCACTATCAGCAAACAAACGCAGTATATCAATGTAGCCTTGCATGACGTCACAAAATTTACTCGTTCCAGACCCCTCGTAGCCACGGAAGTGGTCCATCAAAAAGCGCCTTTTGCCATCTTTAAACTGCCATAAAAATCGGAGGATTTTAAGAAATTCATTTTTGTTTTCGCAGAAATACTAGAAATCATATAAAAATTTGATATCGCTAAAAAAATATTTTGGGGTTAGGTGCACTTTAAGGTAATCTACCTATGGGTAATTCATCTACACAAGATTTTACAAACGGGTGTCGCGAGTGTTATATTGGTTCCCAGACCCTTCTGTCAGTACTATAGGCGCAAAAAATGGTAAGAGGTAGCAGGTAAGCTTGGTTCATTTGAACTATGCTTCTGTAGAATTAGATGAAAAAGTTTGAATTGCTTAAATTGCTACAAATTGTCTTTCCTGACCCCCGCAACCTCCCTAAAAAATTCGGTTACTGATTACCTGCTTGTGGACTTCAGCCCCCCTAACTTTAAATCCGTTCCTACGCCTCCAAGTGCAATTATACGCTAATGATCAGTTATAAGCTGGATATTAAAATATAACAGGCCCCTATAACTCAGTTACTATAGATACTAACTTTGCTCTCCAGATTTGGTTCAAACGTATTCAAATTTCTATTTTACAACTTATGAAATAATTTGCTATTTGTGAAAGGGACCATAAACCCAACATGTTTTGAAGACATCCCATGCTAATGACCTGGGTATGAATTGTTTTAATTTTTTAATTTTAACGGCTCGATATCTGTATTTTACCTTGAGTTATACGTGTCTTATTACTATTATTGCTTTTATATTGAAAATGACTTCACTAACCTCATACTTTAGGTATTGTCAATATGTCAGGCTGGCGAGTGACATATCCCTAATCGACAAGTCACATCATTTTCTCAGTCTTTTGTTAGTATTGAGTTATTTAAGAGTCAGAAACTTTGTTTTTCATGTTAAATAACATATTTAAGAAGCCATTATTGATATGTTGTGTATCTTTTATTTGCATTTTCTGGAAGTTTTAGTTAAACCTCGCCGATTTGTTCACTATACAACTGTGATATATTATATTTATATAGTTGTTAATTATGTTAATTATGCATGCTGATACGAGAACACGACATGGTGTAAGTGTGGGTTAAGATTTAAGAAGACATGAGAGATAAGAAAACAGAAAACAGAAAAAAGACAACGTTTTTTGGCGATTTGTTGAAATTTTGAAAATACTATACGCACCAAGGATAGAATAAAGTCCGATCCATCCAAAGTGATAGCAGTGATAAATATGACGCCCCCGAAGAGCAAGAACGAGCTGGAATGTCAACTCGGTATGTTTACCTATTTAGCTCAATATTCACCTCATCTACAGTCAAGGGTGCAACGAGAGGGGGGTCGGGGGGGGGGGGGGCAACCGAGGGAAAATTTTGGAGGTCAAAAGTTACTTTTACAGCACTATTTTGATTTTTTTGAACTTGAATTATATAAAGCTCCAAATTTATAAAATTTGCAAAAGGGTTTGTCACGATCTTGTTTTAATTTCATGCAAATGTTCCTCCGCCGATGTGGCCGACCAAGTCAACACTCCAACACGAGCACAATTAAACGTTTAAAACCTGAAAGAAAACTGTGCCCACCTAATTTACACTTCAAAATTACCAAACGTTTTCTCAAACAATATTAAAATGCAAGTCTAATCTCATTTGGACCAAATGTTTCTTAAAAATAAGACTTTCGTTTTTGCTCAAAAGTGTCCTCAAAATGCAGGAAATGCCGTTTTAGAGACCCAAATTTCAAAAATTTCCGACCCCCCTAGAGTATCGTCGTTACTGTGGTGAAAACGACCCCCCTTTCAAAAATCCTGGTTGCGCGCTTGTCTACAGTATCGCAAACAACTGCCATTTTGAGAGAATTGGTCCAGAAGGAGGCGCAATGGACTAGTTGGTGCCCTGAGGACGAGAGAGCATTCACTGATCACAGAAATTCCAGGTCCTGTAACAAACAAATCTTGCAGTGGTGATAATGCAAGATGGGAAACCGATAGCATATGCTTCGAAAGCCTAGCTATACAACGAACCAACAAGCGTACAATGTCGCCCACACGGATTCCGACTCAAGGTCCTGACTCAGCCGGGCCAAGTGACTACACGATCTGGACGAATCATAAGAAACCCAAGAGATTTACAGATTACATATGTAACTGATTCGTCATATAAACATTGATTGATAAGTGTTATATTTCATAAAACATAAAACGAACAAAAGTAGATGACTTTATACTATCGTAACTAAAAGATCATTAGTATTTTTGTTATAGTACTAGTCTTAAAATTAAACGAAGGAGATGTAATATATTAGGTAATATATTTAGTTTTTAATTATGTTAATTATGCATGCTGAAAATATACTAACGCATGGTCGCTCTTGTGTACGAGGTCTTTAAAGGACACACGAGGCGACAAATTGCGGGGGCATGTTGTGGAGACATTTCCCCTGTTGAGGACACATTTCCCCTGTTGAGGACACACTAGGGGACATGTCAGAGAAGGAAAAGGAAAATAAAATAACGTTCTTTGATTGGTTTATTTTAATTTTGTCGCAGTTGTTTATTAAAATTTTGTCTCCGGATTTGTCCCTGCAACATGTCCCCTCGACACATCCATTCGTGTACTTTAAGTACGAATGCCATACAGATTGCCTGCTCGTGCTGTATCACAAAGAACACGAGAACAACATGCACCTCGTCATCGCGTGTGATATCACCTTTACAAGTAACAGGAACTTAAACTTTTACTGACCTCTACTGACTTCTCATCATATGACAATTAATGTACGAGCACTAAGTCAAGGAAATATAAGATTCGAACAACTGACTGCAACTATATGTTTTGATAAATTATAATTTTTTACACAAAATCATTCATATATATATATATGTACCTTCGCCGTAGAACCGTAGGTTTGTATATATTTGGCAAAGGGAAGTTATTCAACTATAGCCACTGTTCGTCGCGAGCAGTCATATATAAGCTGCCCTGCCGCCGTATATCAATTCTCTAATCTCTATTGTTTTTATCTGACTTTTACTGAAGATTTGAAAAGGTGAACAAATTAAATCCGAAATGCAAAGCCGTGCAACCTCAGGAATTCTTATAGCGTTAAACAAGCACCTTGCATTGGAAACAAGGGGAAATTATACTTTGTAAAAGCATTTACCATGCAATGCATTGATCAATATCGTCAACAAAACATCTTTATAGTAAAATCAGTATACACTCACCATAACCGGAACCTATAGATTTTTGTACAAATCATAATCTTATGTGTATATGTGATGTTACATTTCATCAGACTGATGTATTTGTCTGATGTATTATTTAATTTTGTAAGAACTAAAAGACAACAACCTTTGCAATTTGCAAGTTAACTCTTAGGATTTGATTATTTCACTTGAATTGGAATCCACGTAATTTAACGTCAGAGTCTCATGCATCTTCGGCTGCGCTACGACTTTCCCGTATACAGTTGTCATCATGCCCGCGCCGGAGTTCAATATTGTTCATAATAGTGTGACTATAGGATATCAGGTTATTCTAACAATACAAAACGAAGAGTTATGATTTAGTTTAATATCAAAGAAGCTATAGACTTCACTGTTTCGCAATATCACATATATAAGTGCTCCAAACTTGGTCGCTTAGTCGGTAGAACATCGGACTTGTAAATCGTAGCCGAAGGTCTCGTGTTCAAACTTCAAATCCCAGCGGTCAAGTAGAGAGTTTTCTCTACAGCTTGCCTATGCTTCGTCAACGGAGTAGCACCTAATATCATTAATTTCGGATTAAGTTAATTATCTTTTGAAAGCCAGTCAAAACAATGATTGAAATATTCTCGTAAACACATAACATTGCATAGAAACAACTGTATACGCCTGCATGCATGTATGCAGTATAACCATAGGAAAATTTATATTGTCAGGATGGGGTTTAAATGCGTAATTGCCGCTTAGTAATATATACTTGCAATCTTAATTCGTCTTACTCTTCATTTGGACTATAGTAATTACGGCATGCAATGTTCTGCACAAGATGGCATATAATGATGTAATTAAAAAGAAACAAGAACAATATATAAATATTACAGTCTTAATACAGAACATAATAGTATATATACAGTATATATACAAACCATGGAATGAGAGAGGCATGAAATCGCCGACACTGCGAACAGAAAAGCAGAGAGACGAGCAACAATCATTGTAGATTCTTCTCTTTGATAGTGATTGAGGAACAGCTATCGAATTTGACCTTATAGGTGGAACAGAGAATTAATATAGCACTTCTTACGGTAGCATCCACGTCTTATGCGTCTTTTATTGTGTCAATTTACTGGCGGCTAGGAGAGGGTTTGTTTAATAAGTCGGAAATTGAATTCTTGGCTGAGCAGTTAATGTATGTAAATCCAAATACCATATTTCACTTTCACACGAAGAGGCAAATCTATGTCCTTCAAAAACAAACTTTGTACATTGAAATGATTGTATAACGTGTATTTAGTTTATTTTACGAATTATGCTACACTGGTCAATCCGCGTAAGTTTCCAATTTATTTAGCAAGGAAAGCTTTCAATCACATGCAGAAAGAGCAGACAAAAACAAATAGTTTTGATACTTCATTAAAAAACAAATTTGACATCATAATAGCTCGAAAATGCATGAGTACACACAAGGAGAAGTACGCTAAAGCTGGAACCTCGTGTCAGCTTTTAATTTCTTCATTCATTTATATTTTCAGCTTATATACTCCTATATATATGTTCATTTCCATACATGATGATCAAGAAATGTTTCTATTAAACAATCCTTTTTATGACAACATGGGAAAATGACTTTTCAACTCCTTCTGTATGTATAACTGAACTAATAATGCATTTGACTATAATTTTAATTAATTTTCAAAAACCCTGCAGGATACCTCTATACAACGGACGGAACACTTCTCCTTTAGCATAATTATATTTGAAGATAGCTCTTCTGGGCCCAAACTCTCAAACAAAGAACAGCAGGACTCTATTTAAAGTCGGACATCGCTGATCTAAACTATAGATCTCCCTGTATAAATATTTATTAAATACAAACAGTACACAGCGGTCATCTCCATACAGAGGACACTTTCAAACGCGTTTCCGCTATAATTTGAGGTCCCTGCATTGTACTTTATTGCCACTTATATCTTTCAATAAAAAAAAAATATTAAAATTATCCATGAGAGATACAGAAAATTTCATGTTATTTCTATACATCATACGCATCCATATTATATAGATATGTTACTATATTGCAAGGTTGTGCATCAGTATAGTATTCCTAACTTAATTATCTTAATTATAATGGTTCTTGGTTGTCTCAATCAGTTTCTTCCTTTCTTATCTTATTTTATTTAATGTAATTTAATGTAATTACATTAAAAAAATATTTAAAAAGTTGTGCAAAGTAATAGTAAAACTGAGTTTGCACCCATCTGATATATCGGATGAAGTTTCATATAATTCGCATAGACTATAGTATCGGTATAGTAAAATCGGTTATTATTTCTAAAATAAAGCATTATCGTTAGCCTCCTCCGCAGGCGACTCTGTGTCTTCCCACCTCTTAGTTTTTCCGAGTCAGAGAGCTTCTAGGACTGTGCAAGCAATCTCGCAGGCTATGCAAGCAATTGTATTCAATCGTCGGCCAATCCCTTCACAAATCCCACCAATCCCTATATATACTTCTCTGCAATCCCGACCAAAACGTTGCTTGCACAGTCATATAGAAGCTCTCTGACTCGGAAAAACTAAGACTAGTGAAAAGACACAGTTATTACTGCCGAAATAGTGAATAGGAGGTCTAACTCATGGTGTCGTCGAGCGAAGGCCTTTTGTCAGAGAGCGAAACTTTTGTATCATTTTACGTTTCACTCTGATCGGCAGGATCAGTTGTGTCCTTGTAGTTCAGTCGGTAGAACGTCGGACTATAGTTAACCGAAGATCGCAGCCGTGGTAAAGTAGAGTTTTCACTGCTTGCCTGGTATATGGTTCGTCACTCGAAGTAACACCCCTAATATCATAATTAATTTGAAATGTAGATAATCTGATATCACTTTACGTTTCATTTTCTGACGAAGCTGGCCAGTTGACGAAGGACCGGAGTGCTCGTTGTCCCACATTCGTTAAGCCCTGATCAAACGAGAGCGCAAGTCAGGCGCAAGTAAACTTGCGCTGACTTGAGCTGACGCCAGCACAAGCTAAAACTTGCGCTCTCGTTTGATCAGGGCTTCTCTATTAATTGTTATCGATCATGCGCAATCTGTGCAGAGGTGTTTACAGTAAACATACACAGGCACGCAGCTGTTGCAATACATGCTCACACGGTTGTGATTTCCTTGGTGAAGGCTAAAAGGGATGACTCAAAAGGACTTTCACATTTTCTAGAACTTCTAAACCATAATTAACGTTGATCCTAACCCTAACCCTTTATACCGTTGAACCCTAACCTAACGAAATCCGTTTCTGAAAAATGTCCCAGACGGGAATCGAACCCGCAACCTTCATGATCTCCAGTTAGACAATCTAACCATTGCAAGCTGCCAGAACTCAGATGGTAGTGAGAAGGCTACGTTGCGTATATACTAGTTCGTACGTGCGACATACGTACTGCTATAATCAGCATGACAGCAGTCTCGATGTGTATGTATATGTTAAATGTATATGCATGTAGCTCAGTTTATGGTTAAAGCGTCTAATTGGAGATCAGAAGGTAATTGCGGTTTAAAAAATCATTAAAATTCATGAAGAAAAGAGAAAAGGAAATCGCGCATGGCTAAAAGGGATGACTCAAAACCGGACCTTTCTATTTTTGTCTGGTCTTTATTTTTAGTTATGTTAGGATTAGCTACGGTTAGTATTAGGTTTAAGGTTAGGATCAACGTTATCTTCAGCTGAGTCAAGATGATAGCTCGCACGATAGTATATCACAAAAAAATATTAAGAACTAAAATTGTCGTAATTTAAGTTTGAAACGATAAAAGTGCAATTGTATTGCGTTGTAGTTCATGTATAATGTCCATATTATATAATACCAATCTTCTTCAAAGTCTTAAATGAACAATAAATACCAAGTCTAGAAGGGAAGTTATTCGCACCTGCCGAAATAAGTTCCACGGTTCCCATTTACCATCGACTAGTTGTTGCAAAAGGCTTATTTTAATAGTGCAGGTAAGCAGAACAGTTTGTTTTAAGAATTGACTCTACGCATATATTGAATTCAATAATTTATAATACAAAAATAAAAATAATTTAAGATAATTGGATTCTTTGTATAGTTGTTTATCATGGAACTGTTGTATCAAAACTTGTAAACACATGCTCTATATGAATAATTAGGGTGATTAGGTTAAAAATAATTTCATTACAATTTTCCTTCATGACGGTAGGAATATATTCTATTAGTTCTTGCTAAGTTTTACTCGATTATTAATGATATTTCAACGGTCAGTAACGTAGAAGCAAAAATCTAGGGCACACCCTGAAGAATGCGGAAGAACAAATAAATATTGAAAATCGAAATTGATCAACGAGAAAAAAATGCACAGAGGATAGCAATGGTGACGCAAAATAATGGCAAGCGATTATGAGGAATTAAGATTGTATATCAGGGATTGTACAACCAGATTAGTGTAAACTATCATACTCTTTGTCACTAGGCTAACAACTATTGGTTGTTTAAAAGCCTACCCGCCCATTTAGCTGGGGCTTCAGTGGCTCAGTCGTCAGAACGGCTGGCTCTCGCCACTCAAGTCAAGAGTTCGAATCCTGTACTCGATTTTTATTTATTTATTATGCTTCGCCAACTCTATAGTGCATAATGAAAGTGGCAGGGTTGCCGCAACAGCGTACGCCAATTATTGCGGTCCCAGAATTAATCAAATTAAAGTAAAAATTAAATAGTTTTAAGAATGTTCCTGTTCAAGAGTTGTTAGTTGTTATATAGACGCAGCAGCGTTGGATACCAATTAGACTGCGAACAGACTTGCATTTGGGCAAATCGCCGGTTCCATGTTCGCGGATCTTCTGGGTCATAATACTCCAATGCCCTGATGTAATATTGCAGGAGGTTGCATTTAAAGTTAAATAACGTAAGTTCCTTCAACCGAAGAATTTGATCGCACGTGGGAAGAATTCGTCAACTCTCTCGCACTTATACATAACATACAAATAATAATAAATACATTTATATAATATACGATCACTAATAGCTCCTGTAAGAGTATAAGGGCCGATGACTAATAGCTCTCTCTCGCTCTCTCTCTCTATATATATATATATATACACATACACACATACATACATACATACACA
This sequence comes from Chrysogorgia sp. JL179-B06, assembly GCA_035772405.1. NCBI lineage: Eukaryota > Metazoa > Cnidaria > Anthozoa > Scleralcyonacea > Chrysogorgiidae > Chrysogorgia > Chrysogorgia sp. JL179-B06. The sequence continues at coordinate 189,913 of JAYKKM010000145.1, forward strand.
CACACATTGGTACGTTCTTGCCCGTGATCTATTAAAGGACATGAGATACAATATATTAAGAAAACCGACTCAATCGTGATATAATTAACGTTGTTGTAGTAATTTTGTTGTATTATTGTTGTAATACCATTTCAATCAATTTTACTCATTCCTTATTGGCAAATGACATCAGTATTAAATTTAAATTTTTTTTACTAGGGGTATTTAAAAGAATACTCCTAGCAAAAAATCACATCTGGGATGTTTGGATATTAATATTTACAAACATCAGTTTTCCCGCTTCGTAGTAAATTTAGGGGTATTTAGGAACACGTAAAATTGATTGAAAGGGTATTAAAAGGAAATAACACTTGTTCTAGAGGAATTGGTGAGGAGTCGCACTTGTGTTTGGCGAGGTATTCATAGTACCACTCGTGCTTCGCACTCGTGGTATTGTAAATGTTTCGCCGAGCACGCGTGCGATTTTTCATCGATTCTTCTCGAACCGTATTATTTCCTATACAATGGAACCGCAGTAATTGACGATTGCTGTTGCGGTTTTACAAGCCTTGTAATATAGGATCTTTATGTGAAATGTAAATTTCACTATATAAACTACATAATCAAGGCGAAGTAAAATAAAATAAAATAAAATAAAATACATGGATGGCGTCAAATCACGCGTCAGCAGCTGTGTTTTTCTTTTTTCGTGCCCCAACAGCTTTGATAAACCTTTGGGGTTATTTTTGATTGTATAAAACAAATAGATAACATTTTTTGTTGTCTGTTCAGTTATAGATAAACATATGACGTCAGAACGTGGTAAGAATGCAGGTGACGCAAAATAATGGCAAGCGATTATGAGGAATTAAGATTGTATCTCAGGCGTTCACTCCGCCTGCAGGCAACGAAATATACACAAGGTGGTAAAATAAATGGGGGTTAATGAACTGCTCAAGAGGGTTGACACTCCACAAGAAAACACAAGTACACCTCTATAAAGTCCCTAAATGTCCATTGATGTCACTTGATGTACACAATTCACAAGGAAATTGTGCACGTGTACGGTGTACGTAGGGATTGTACAACCAGATAATTTTTATTTTTTGTTCTTACCACGTTATAACGTCATCTGTGTATTTATAACTGAACAGAAAACAAAAAATAGAATCTATTTGATAAATAGAATGAATGACAAAGTAAATGGTTTGAACCTAGGAGTATCATTATATGTGTGAAGTTGATCGTCCAGGTTGTTGTGGTCTTGAGAAAGACTGTTGTTGGTGACTGACGTTTCGACGGCCTCAGCGGCGGTCATCTTCAGAGTCAAGTGAGGGCGCTGAGGCCGTCGAAACGTCAGTCACCAACAACAGTCTTTCTCAAGACTACAACCAACTTCACACATATGAACTCTCATCAACTTCGAACAGGTTCAAATTTTGATGATAGTTAATGAGAGTTCGCGACATATCAGACTATCATGAACTCTAATTCGTTTGACCGGCAACCAGAGTCGACATTAATCTCATTCAAACTCGATCTAGTCTTTCTCATCCTTGTTTGATCAGGGCTTTTCCATATTTGGGCAGTGAACAATTGCATGCAATTAGTTTTATTTCTAAATAATAAATAAGCCCGGGCATACCATGAAATAATACTAGAAATATTTATACTATAATAGGAAATTACGGTGGCCCACAGGGCATGACGCGGGGATCATTGCCCTTGTTGAGGACACACGAGGGGACATGTCAGAAAAGGAAAATAAAATAACGTTATGGATTGGTTTATTTTAATTTTGTCCCGGGGACTAGTTGCACGAGCTGTTCATACGATGGGACAAGTCACGGGACATACTTTTGTCACCGCGACATGTCGCACGAATTCAAATCATTTTGAATACATGCAACATGTTTCGGGGGACAAAATGTTGTCGCCGCGACATGTCCCCGGGATTTGTCGCCTCGTGTGTCCTAACCTATAACACCAATGTTGAACACAAATTATCGGATGTTCAAACATTCAAATAGTCGTTGAAATGGACGACTCAATATATAGTTTGTCCGGATTGTCGATAGATCTGGAATAAAAGTAGATCATGAGGTTTTGATAACCCATTATTTTGAAAAAGGTTTGAATACGAAAAAACAATGGCCTTGTAATGAGCCTTCGGACGTTGAAAACCCGATCGATTAAAGCATAATATATGATCTGAATAGGAAACTATAAGGTGTTGATGAAGAGCTGGTGCGCAGAAGAATTATACGGAAGAACTGGACGGTGATGGAAGCATGAGAGGCTACTGAAGTGTATGGCACACTTTGAGACTTGAAGGTTCAATCTGTGGTTGAGCAACTGATGAGAGCGACCCCGAAGGATGTGAAAGGCGACGGGCAATTAAAGCGACTCAAAAGGAGAACGTATTTTTTACTAGAACGGAATTTTTGATGTAACAAAATCCTCTTCAATGAACGATCGACAATCCGGACAAACTATTGAGTCGTCCATTTCGAGGCATCTTCTTCGTGTACCGAACACACAATGGAGACAGATTACGTCATAGACACATGAAGGTTGTTTTCTCAGGATTCAGAAGTTTTACAAGAACAAAAACCCTAACCATGCATAACCCAAATAAAAACTCTAGTTCTAACCCTGGTCTGAAATAAAGGAATATTAACCCTTTAAACTAAACATTTGAATGATGTAATATTCTGTGTCCGGTACACGAAGTATAGCAGCCCATTTCGACGACTATTTGGAGTGTTTGAACATCTGGAAATTTGTGGTTTGGAGTTGTTTGTGGTTTTGACAAATTATGTTTTGTGTTCGAACTATTATTACTTGCGTTTGGTAGTATTATGTTTTTGCTTGATTAATTATTGTTTGTGTTCAAACTGTCTATTATTGTTTGTGTTCAAACTATTACTGTTTGTGTTTAGAATATTTAATAGTTTGTTGTCAAACTTTTATTGTTTGTGTAACGACTATTACAGTTTGTGTTTGCACTTGTGGGCCACCGTAGTAAATCCTTAAGTGTTTTTAATTTAATTAAAAGCAATGTTGATAATAGAAAATCATGAAGTGTTTTTAATTTAATTAAAAGCAATGTTGACAATAGAAAATCATGTAGTGTTATTCATTTAATTAAAAGCAATATTGATAATACGAAAATCCTAAAAATTGAGTGGTAAATTGTGGCATGGCGTCACAAAATTACCATTTATTTATTTATTATTTTTGAACTTCCGATTCGCAACGAGTAAATGAAATGACTCCATGACACGCAAAAATTAAGGGTAAAAAATTAAGGGTAAAAAATTAAGGGTAAAAAATAGCACTCGAAATATGCATGGACATTGCAATCGATCAATGTTTTTTGGCATAGTCCTTAAGTTTATTATGAACAATGCCAAAAAACAATTTGTTAAAGAAAATTATGTATTACAATGTCCATATTTGTTAACGTATAATCTTATTTTTGGTGGTATAGTGGGGTCAGACTTTAATAAAGCGAAGTTTTTTTATTTATAACGCCATGACTTTACCAAGTATAGTTTTAATTACGCATGTTTAACTTTCACTAAAAAAAATTGAACAGCTAATACAAATATTAGCTACTGATCTTTATCAAAATAGATAGAGTGCAGAGTTTATATTTTTACCCATGATGCTGAAAACGTCCTTTTGTGAATTGTTTCTATCACTTCAAAAAACTAAAACGCGAGTTTGTAGAAATTGGTTCCTTTCCCGTAGAGTTATACAAACGTAGTTGTATATAAACTGATATAGATGTCAACTCAATTTCTAGCTAATACACGGAAAGGGTTCTTCATGCACTCATCAATACAGAAACACTTTTTGAAACCAGAAAACATGATACACTAATGAGAATAAGTTATAAATGGTTCCCGATACTGACCTGCCCTTCGAATTTCAATGCAAGAAAACACAAACATATCGTCATCATTTTCAGGATATTTTATTTTATCCATATGTACATAACATTCATACAATCTTCAATACACGCAAACAAGGGTTGGAAATCAAGCTTGGAATAAATAAATTACACGAAATATATTGCAATACCAACATCAACCTCGACAGGGATCTACTATTTTGTGCATTGAAGCACATTTCGGGAAATGTATATATATGTATATATTAAGAATTATGAATTAATAATTTAAATTAGTATATTAATAAATATTATAGGTGTTTGAATGAGCTTAAAAGACAATTGAAACAATATTACTTAAAATAAACTGTACAGTGTTATTTAGTAAGTAATAGATAAGCACCGAGAACGAGGGATTTATGCGGCATACAGCCCCGAGGACGCGTAGCGTCCGAGGGCTGTATATCGCATAAATCCCGACGTTCGAGGTGTTTATCTGACTTATTATTACATTGAGGAGGTTTCCAACAAAGTTTTGTCGATTTTGTCCACCTTGGATAAATATTTTCCTAGTTTTTTCTTCGTTTCTTATCTTATTAGTATTCATAGGGATGTATATGGCGCATACATCCCGCGGTACAACAAAGGAAACCGACTCAATGTAATAATAATGATAGATATTTACTGGTTCTTAAGGAATAACGCTGCTCCGCATTGTATCCACTGGCTGCTGTCTCCTTCAAAGGGTACGTTCATACTAGTCACCAATCGATCACGATCCATCGTGTAGTAAATTGGCAGAGTAAGACATTCATTGTCCTTGTACACATCAGCTTCAGTCTAGTAATCAAATAAAATATATGTTATTCACCGACCACCGACCTAGGCGGGCGAATAACGTGTTTACTTTTTCTGCTTTCTTTGTGGCAGGTTGTTTTACAAACGCTTAAATTTCTACGCTTAAATTAATCATTTCGCTGATGGACTTTGCCTGCGAGGTCCGTTCGCTATCTCAAGCCAATTTTGTTTGAATGTCTTGAATTTGTGAGTTTGAAAAAAGGTTTCTACCTCATGGGTAGATTGCGGAGCGGTCCGTATGGATTAAATCAATTTAAACTTTTTGCAGGTGAATTTAACCTGCGAGGTCCGTACCGTCTGATGCGGACAACTGATCGTTAGCCAATCATAAAGCGTGATTTTCTAGGATATGGACCGGAAAAATAAACAGTCATATCCATAGGTTAAGCATTATTAGTTAAAAATTTGATTATGAGCACGCAATGATTATACTAGGATGGTTGACAAGAGAGAAGCCTGGAGATGAGAGGAGAGAGAAGCTCATAGAAAGTGACATAAGTATTACACTGGTTTCTTGCGAATATATCGTGTTTCTCTCTGCTACTTCCTTTCTATAGACCATTTAATATCGAGTAGCTTAGCTAATTAGATTACAGCATTTATATTAAACTATCAGTACGTAGCATACTTTTTCTGTGTAAAACAAATGGAAGAAACAAACATAAAAGCAATGAAAATATGTTTTAAAGCCCCTCATTTACCTGTGAAGTGTATAACATTTCTCAAACTCATTAAATATTCACGACATTTTCTACTGACATATTTACTCAATGTTTCTTTCTTCAAGCTTTGTACAAGAAGAACGAATTCATTTAATTGTTCACCCAACGCCAATATATAGCCATTTCACAAAAGCACTTAATATAACGAAGTGATGCACACATATGTCTTAGCATTAATATCTCTCTTTCTGTAAAAAATAATGCAAAAAACAAAACGTCCTATCGCCTGGACGCTATGGATATTAAATATCCAGGATATTTAATAAGTTTGAGAAGCCATTTCTAATCTACGAGGCTGCATTGTTTGGAGTAGCGCTCTTAATACTCGTCATTGGTTCCGATGGGACATGCAGGCTGCACCTTAGCAAACACGAGAAAGAGTGTTTCATGCAATATCCGATACACCGAGAAGCGGGTTAGGCAAAGGAGGCGAAGCTGAGTTTTTTTAACCCACTTCGTGGTGTTTCTCAAACCAATCATTATTAAAGAGAAATTAAGATATTTCCTTTGTTATATGTGGCTAAATGAAATTTAGGCTAGGTAAAAAGGAGACAATGCTGGTCAGCGGTTACTGTTAAATGATGCGCACTATTCTTGGCTATGCACAGTTTGGTCAGCGTGGTCTGAGCTTGACTGGTTTGCGCACGCTTGACACTTAATAGCAATTCCTGCCTTGGTGTTTACCCAAGCGCACTTTTTCCACTGCTTTGGGTCCAATATGTCAATTGACGATCTTTTTTTATATCTTATGAATTATTAACGAGGTTAGCCTCTTGGATAAGAAATATAAAGTACAAAAAAGTGGTCTAGCTGTGTAGAAATGCAGTGCATTATACATAATTAATGAAAAGCTTTTCATCACTTTTAGCATCAGAATCATCATGCACTGGAAATATGGTGATAAACACCCTTTTCATAATTCCCTGAATACATGTACGTTTATACAAGTACATATATACGCAACGACTTAACATTTGATGAATTCCCCTTTAATGTATACGTATATATAAATATTGTCAGTATATACCTTTGAAATCCACGCAATTGTGCATGGCGGTACAGTCGATACACTTGGCGAGTCTCTTTGATTTTCAATCAAAACTGTGCCATTGAATGAGCATCCTTCTAACTGTAAACCACCAACCTACGCAGGCAAAAAATACAAAAACAAACGAATTAACAAACAGGCAGGCAGATTGATTAATAGATACGGTAGTTCCGTCCATACGTTTTACAACTTCTTTACACGAAAGCCGTACATAAGTAGAAGTAATCTAACTTCTTAAAAATATATAATAGTGAATACAATAAAAATAAATTGTTATAAAAATCAAGTTATTAAAATTAAAAATCGTACAATTAATCAATTAATCAGGTTGGAGCGTGAGCTTCATAGTAACAACTTCTTTTTTTTAATTGCTTTATATTTTGAGATTTTTATATTAAGGGGTGGGAATTCCAGTTTTCCCTCCCCTATATGAAAACGACCTTTGTTATATTCCGTTTTGGGGATATAATTCGTAAAGGCATTTTCTCTAAGAGAAGATTTGTATTGGTTGTTATCAGAGATTAATGAGAAAAGATCAGTGAGATATTTAGAGACATTATTATTAATTGCATCGTACATTAAGATGCCGAGCCGCATATCCCTTCTCAAGGTCAAATATACCAATTCAGATATTTTAGAAGATCTACCGATCTCACGTCATGGCCTTGAAAAGTGATTATACGGGCAGAAAGATTTTGTAATTTCTGGATCCTGCTGGAATGTCGTTTGTTTAAATTGCCCTACACAGCATCACAGTAGTAGAAGGCAGGCTGTATGTATCAAAGCACGAAAGTATTATACATCATTTTTAAGATGCCTAATGATACGTAGTCACGAGCCAGCACTAGACCACTTATGGTTCGACTCTTTAGAGCAGAGCTTGTCAATGTGTCCGTCCCATGTAAGATTTTTATCTAGATATACTTCATAAGTATTTTGTGATTTCAACTCTCTTATCTCCAATCTTTTATCTTTTATCTTTTATCTCCAATCGTGATTGGGAGAGTTTTACCTAGTAAACTGGACAATCTGAAAAGAGTTCCGAAGAACACCAATTCAGTCTTTGATTAAAACATCGAAACATTAAATCTGCGTTTACTTTGAATTGTAAGTCAGAAGTTGATCTTGTGAAGAAGTTGGTGTCATCAGTATATGTGTGGTTTGGTATATGTCATCAGCATACATGTGTGGTTTGGTATATGTAACAAGCACGAGGGGAGTAATTCGTGGCAATATAGTATGTTAAGCAATCTTTGACGTTCAAGTAATCCATGATACGAAGGTGTAATCTTGAGGAAATCGAAGATTTACTGGAGACAGACAGACATACAGACATACAGACATACAGACAGACAGACAGACAGACAGACAGACAGACAGACAGACAGACAGACAGACAGACAGACAGACCTTGTATAAGAATCGTTTCACTAAAAATTTACCTTGATAGAAAACTTCGCTCCCTGAATGCCAGAATTCTTCCATGTTGCTGCAAATTTTAGTTCGTCCATTGAACACTTCGTGGCTCTATTAACGAAAAATTACTTCTGCTTAAAAATATACTTCAATAAATGAGATAATGAAATAATGACAATCTCATTAATCATTAAAAAAAACAAAAACTTGAATGATCAAATTTGAATCCTACAGATGTCGAGTCTCGAAAGGAGAGAACAGTTTTAAAGGTAATTTTCTTCTTTCCACATTATAGTACTGGAGTCGGTTGTTCAAAGCTTGGATAACTCACTAGCTGGTGGATAAATCGCTATCCAGAGGATAACCTTTATCCACTGGATAAATTGCGTTTTACAAAGCTTGGATAGCGCTATTCATCCACTATCAGGTAGATAATGTTATCATGCAAGGTAGATAGGTTGTATAACTTTTTATCTACTGGACAAAACGTAGAAAAACGAACAAAAATGCCCATCAATTTCATCTTGCGTTTATAATAATTATGTTAAATCGACCTGAGAAAACTTTGGAGTATAGAAAATATAATGATTGGTGTTTGCAACTCTTCCATATCTCACTTCGATCCTGATATATTAAGGTTTGTTGATATGTAAATGATCCTCACTATGACATCATACTGCATAATGATTTATTGAAGAAAAGCCTGTTATAACTTTGGGATCATGTAACGAAATTATGAAAAAATGTGAAAGTGTGTGTGTCCCATGATACTATACGTACAAAGTTACGTTTCGAGTGATTTGATAATCCCAAAGATATACAGGCTTCTTCAGTAAGTTATTATGCAGTGTGACGTCATAGTGAGGATCATTTACATATCAAACAAATCTTAATATGTCAAGAACAAAGTGAGATATGAAAGAGTTGTAAACGCCAATATAATTTTTTTTATAATTTCTATAGTTCTTTCAAGTAAGAGGGTTTATTTCGAACTGAATTTTTCACAGCATAAACACTTTAAATAAACAAATACCTTGCAGTTTGCTGACGCAAAGCATTTAAAAATGTATCCGGGTGAAACAACTCAGAAAGATCAATGGCATCCCTGAGTAACGTTTTCTTTTCACTTTTCTCTACCCATGATCCTAGAGCGAGTGTTTTAGCAACTAGAGATCGCAACCAATGAATTGGATCAGCCGGTCCTTCCCAGTGCTTATACCAAATATCTGGGACCTAAAAACAAAACAAAACAATTACAATATTTTCATTATTCGTTCGCAATCCGGATAATCAACATCGTTGCCATGGCAACAACGAGTCAAAATACAGCATTTTTTTATATTTTCCAGCTTTTTCCTGCCATCTCTCTGGTTCCTTCGGTGAAATTTCTTCAAATTCACAGTCTTGTGGGAATTGCTTCGAAAAACATTTTATTGAAAAATAAATGTGCAGGTTGTTCAGACGGTTTTGTCAATATTACCAAATTTAATGTTTTTTAACATTTAATGTTAAAATTTAATGTTTACCAAATTTAATGTTTTTTTAACAAAATTAAAAAGATATAAGTTTCATCTTAAGTGTGCAACTTTTCAAAAAAATCCCCGAAGGAAACGCAAGATATTTGCGTTTATTCTCGGGATATTTTATGCGTGCTGACGTCATAAACTTTCCCGATTATCTGTACATTTCCCCCAAATTAGCAACCAGCTCTCTACGTAAAACCATTGTTCGTAAAACCATTGTAAAAATTTTAATTGATAGATTGTAAAATGTACCCGCAAAATGCTTTGAATCATAAAAAATTGCTTTGTACTTTTCAAAGATAATAGACTTTATTCATAAATGGCCGACAATTTAAAACCGTATACATATAAATTGGCCCATATGTCCTTTTTAATTTCGTACATGAAAACTAGTTCATCAGTGTCAATTTATATGTAGCCATATAAAAGAATATTAATTAGGCGGCAATTTTTGAATAAGGTCAATGAAGCACAGAGTCGTTCTCGATAAAACTCCATTTGTATAAGGAAGATACCTATTACATTACATCAAATATTATAGAACAGGAAACAATCTATTCATTCAAGTGGCAACATTTAGAGTACAAATTCCATACCTCCTGCTTCATAAGTCCACTGGCCAGATTCTGTGTTTCTGTAGTAAGAAGAGCGATTCCTTTTATGACTTTACTTAGCGCCGCAAGAGAGCCATGGACGTGTTGGACAAGTTTAATAGCATTAAAGCGCTCCAAAAGAACAAACGACGTGATCGGAGATTCGCCTTTGTCTGAGGGTGGAGACAGCTTCATTTGGATTAGCTGTGAGCCCTAAAATAAGAACATATAATTAATAATAGGAGAAATCAACGATTACATAAATACATTCGAAGAAAGTGTATTAAATTGGTGAATGGAGATGTGTATGTCAACACCTATGAACCAAAATATAAGAGCTGGAGCTAAGAATTCGTATATGGAAAACTTTCTCATTTGCCAAATACGAATATAAGGTAATTTATTGTGTGTGTACAACAATCAAATCTTTGACAAGAAATCGAACCACGAGGCTCACGAGTAGTTACCAGTTCATTGACCGCGAGTGGCCTATATATGCAGGGGGGCAAAAAGGCAACTTCTGGTTTCAGGGGTAAATAGTTGTCGACACAAACATACACCAAAAATCTCAATTACGACGCCATTAAGATAGCTCCGTCGAAAACAAAAACAAAAATATGCAATATAGCGAATGTTGCTTTTCGTGGCCCGTTTGACAAATTAGACAGAGATATTGCCCATAAACAAGGCTGTTGTATTACAATAACGATTAAAGTCAACAAAATTCAGTGGAACGGTCTACAGCTATGCAGCTTTTCGGCTGACGTTTCATATAAGTATCCCGAATTTAAAACCAAACTTAACCCTAATCCTAACCCTAACCCTGAACCTAATCCTAACCCTAAACCTAATACTAACTCTAACTCTAACGATAATGCTTTATTTTAGACATAACAGCTGATTTTAATTTCGAATTTTACTACCGATAGTCTATGTGACGTCATTTCTGGATTTATATGAAACTTCACCCAGTTTTTCCACTTTTCAAGCCATTTATTTGTCCCAAAATTATAAAACCTATAGACTAGCTCTTTCATAATGGCGGCCAATTTAAATATTCCTTTATGTGCATCGAAATTAGCCTTTATGGCCTCGTTTGTGTGTCAGCAATTCAAAAGAATCTTCCTAACGAGGTTGTAAAGGCTAATTTGTGTCACAAATGAATATTTAAAATGGCAGCCATTATCAAAGAGGTCTATATTGTCAACAAACGTGGCGGATATCCGGTGCAACGGAGAATATCCGGTGCAACGAACTAGAAGAGTTTGTTGATAAACAAGGCTGTCGTTGGATCAAACCACTTACTTGGTTGAGCTTTTTCCATAAATTCAAGAATGGTGACAGTTCATTGTTCCATTTATCTCGATCAAATTTATGAGCAACTACATCGGATCTCATGAGGACTTTAAGCTGGGAAATCACCTAAAAATAAACGAAGGATAATTCAACATCAAGTATTGTCTGAAGCAATTAAGCTTTATATGTTATTCACGTCATTGAATGCCATTTCCCTTTAGGAAACTTTAATTTAGTAATACTAATTCAGGGAAAACCTTGGCTAAAAACGCTTTGGTTGGACAACTGATCACATGGATACATAGATAAAAATATACCTTTTTAGATAGTTTGGTATACCATATTTTGGACAAGTCAAAATACAAATAATTGAGTAAAACATATTGTACACTAACATATATGCTTAAAATCACTACGAAAGCGCGGGAAACCCTGGTTTTAAACAGTTGTTTTAGGCCAGGTTCAGATGCCGTACTACATATGAGCCCAGTGGCGTAACTACTATGGGTTCGGACCGGGCGGACCCGGGGGCCCCCAACCCCAATGGCCCATATGGGGGCCCCCAGGCTGTAGAGCAAAAACAAATTGCCAGGGAGGCCTCTGATAAACGAAAAATGCATGCACACAACAAACAACAAAATATCCATTTGATGGGTAACGACGTGTACGACATTTGGCGATTGTGATACGACAATATACCGACGGCTTTTTGAAGGCTTAGTCACTTTTCCAATTTCAATATGGCGGATGGTTATTTTTCAAGCAGCAAGACAGAGCAAGACAGCAAGTGTATTTCGTACTAATTTCTAAACCAATTGTAAATTTTGATGTTATAATGTCGTTTTCTGACAATCAGAATTCTGTAAAATCTTCCCCCAAAGTCCAGGAAATGGCATTTCAGAGACTCTAGATTTAAAAATGTTCTGGGGGAGCATGCCCCCGGACCCTCGTGTCTTCGGCACTTAGGAGGGGCCTTCACAAATTTTGAACCCGGGGCCCCCTGATATAAGGTTACGCCACTGTATGAGCCAAACCTAATGTATTTCGCTTATTTACATTAGGTTCGGCTCATGAGAAATACAGCGTCTGAACTGGGCCTTAGAGTCACAACATGAAACTTTCATTTAAAGTCTCCATACTTTTTCTCGCTTCCGCGTAGAACTTTCTAAAAAAAGCTGCAAGCTTGACTTTCGAACTTCTTCCAATTTCTTTCATTTATGTATTGTCGAAATACATTGAGGGCCATTTTAGTTTCCTTTTTCGTGTTTTCCGCATTTTTTTGTTCTAGTAAACACGACAAGTCGTTTTACGACATCTCGGCAAAACGAGCCATGTTTACAGTTGTCTAAAGCATTAAAGCGCATGAGCAGAATATTATTCAAAAAGCTTTTCGTGTTTCTCGTTCGGACAGCTTCAAATCATCTTTGGAAAACCATTATAATGACAGAATCCCTCTAATCTTAACGTTTCATCCCTTTAACTTGAAAAGGTTATCGCTAGCCGGAATTTTCATATACTTAAAAATGACCCAGAGACGTCAACAATTTTCACCGATAACCCACTGATCTCTTTTTGACGAAATAAAAACATTCGGGATAATTTAATACATAGTCATAGTGCCCTCAGACAAAATTCACCGGCACTTGCACTTCGGTGTTGTTGAGCACCTGTGATGGATGGCGAATCACAAAGAGATGCGCGAGGCGACATGCGCGGGGACATAAATATCAAAGGTGCCGACGCCGAGTACGTGCGGTTATTTAAGATTAATACCTGAGAGCTAATAATTCTTTGTGCTGATCTGTCAATATTCGCAGGCAAACCAAAGAATGATGGTTTATCTGTTTCAGGAAGAGAATTTATCGTATCCTTGAAATCCTGGAAAAGAAACAATCGATAATAAAGAGTTGATATAAAGTGTCGATATAAAGTGTCGATATAAAGTGTCGATATAAAGCGTTGATATAAAGCGTTGATATAAAGCGTTGATATAAAGCGTTGATATAAAGCGTCGATATAAAGCGTCGATATAAAGCGTTGATATAAAGCGTTGTTTTAATACACAAAATAATACCTCAAGGTGACAGGATGTAGGTAAGGTGACATTGGGAATAACTCTTTTGCCACCACGACCACGAGATGACTAGAAAGAAAACGAAATAAAAAAACAAGGTTTCAAAAAGAGATTAGCGTAAACCAGGATGAGTGAAAACTTTGTGGAGGAAACTATATGAAGATACAGGCTGTTGAGACATCGTAGAAATATAGTAAGGTTTTGTCCTAAGAAGATTGAACTGAAGTTATCAAACAGAAAATACCAAACAAAAGAGTCGATTAAATTTTAACCAACGATTAGCGTTAATCTCCCTATGAACAACCGGGTCATGGTTGTAAAATTTTCGGGTCTTCTCGGAAAACGTCCTTAAATCGTAGGTCCTCGGAACCCCTATCAGTTGAGTTTTCCGTTCACCTGAGTGATAAACTGAATAGTCGAGCGGTTAAAACATGAACCTCTGGCTCGGATAGGCAGGGCAACCAATTATCTTGCGTGATCGACTCTAAATTCCCTTGGATATAAACTGTTTTGAGCAATTTGTGAAAGTAATGAATGAGAAGGTTGAGAGCGCTTGAATTTTCAATGCCAATACGCATTATAACATAGATTTAACACAACACTGCTTCTGATTGGCTGTCGTGAGTGTTCCATTTCACGATGGAGCACGCCGGTATATCGTACGTCTTTATTTCTGCATGGAGCACGGGAATATCATGCGTGCTCTATTTTTCGATGGAGTACGGGTATGTTGTGTGTGTTCCATTTCACTATGGGGCAACGGGAATGTCGTGCGTGCTCCATTTCACGATGGAGCGACGGGAATGTCATGCGCGTTCCATTTCACTATGGAGCACGGGAATGTCGTGCGTGCTCCACTTCTCGACGGAGCACGGGAATGTCATGCGTGCTCCATTTCACGAACGAGTACAGGAATGTCGTGCGTACTCCATTTCACGATGGAACACGGGAATGTCGTGCGTGCTCCATTTCACGATGGGCACGGGAATGTCGCGCGTGTTCCATTTCACGATGGAGCACAAGAATGCCGTGCGTGCTCCATTTCACGATAGAGCATGGGAATGTCGTGCATGCTGCATTTATCAATAGAGCACGGGAATGTCATGCATGCTGCATTTCACGATGGAGCACGGGAATGTCGTGCGTGCTACATTTCACGATGGGCGCGTGTTCCATTTCACGATGGGCGCGTGTTCCATTTCACGATGGAGCACGGGAATGTCGCGCGTGTTCCACGAATCAGAAACGTTGCAAATTTTTGGCTTCCGTAAGGAGAAAGTTATTTTTAATCCGCGAAATAAAACTTGTTTGTCATTATTTTGTGTCTTATTCTATGCCGGTTACAACTTATAAAGGCTAGACTTCCCGTTTGCGTCCATAACTCGATGGAGCACGATAAACCATGAACCTGTATTTCATAAATATATAATGTACAGAAATAATATATATATATATATATATATATATATATATATATATATATATATATATATATATATATATATATATATATATATATATATATATATATATATATATATATATATATATATATATATATATATATATATATATATATATATCCATGTACCAGCGTAAATATGTATGTACATATAAAAATACAAAATATAGATAAAATAATATAAAAATGATAATACAACTAACCTGAGATCCAGTAACAACAGTGGCGTCAAAATATTGCAGTAAGTAAGACTTAAGAACGTTTAAGTCGTATGTATTATCCACACGACCACCATATATGGCATTCTCAAAAAGACCATGCACGAAGTTCCAACGGACGTCACCACCACCTAAAGGCGCGCATAGACATTAGGGATCTTAAACTGCTTATTTCACAATTTTTTATTCGATAATATTTAGAAGTAAAAAACAATTACAATTATCGAGGTATAACGGCACGAGAGATGCGTATAAAACGCGAGCTGATAGCCGAGTGTTTGGCTAACTCTTTTATGAAATAATGTTTAGCAATGAAAATACACTAAAAATTGCAAACTTGATTAGACTTGTGTCCAGTATCACATCAATCTTGCCATTATCGAGTTATAAAAGTACGCTCGTTTGGCGCAGTAGCCAATCATAGTGCGTGTTATCCTTCATTTACTTTCGGTTATTTTATTAAAAAACATAGAACTTTCTGATATTGTTACATATGCTCATTTTGTATTTACGTGTTCATTTTGTATTTACAAATTCAAAGTCGCTTATGAAAAGCATTTTTAATTGGAAATGCATGTCAGCAAGGACTGGGTACGAATGTCAATGACTCACTCCTTACCTTTCTTAGCTGTTAAACATAATCTGTCAATGATTTCTGCACCTGCTCTTAAATCACCAAGAGAAAACTCATAAAACTTTGTCCAGCCCTAAAAAACACAGGAAAACACCCAGTAAAATATTGTGGTCTTTAGAACCGAGATGTGCTATGCCTTGCACTTTTAACCAACATTTGTTGAAACATTTGCTGATTGTCGGTAAAAATAGCAAATGACTTTCCTATTTTTACATCTATTTGTTATTGTTTCTCACACCTGATTGGCTTATTTTGTCTTACGTATTATTTTTCACTCTTTGACGTAGGACCTTTCCTCGAAACGTTAGACAACTTACACCAACCTCGTACCCAGAGCATTTTGCCTCCACGGTCGAAGGTCGGCGAAAATGACCCTGGGATCGGCTGGTCGATTCCATAATCATATTGGCCAGTTCTAAAACTCGATTAATTCAGCTATAGTATAATTTATTCATCTAAATGCACATGTAAAAAATTTCCTCGCCTATCAATTTTACCACAAATAAGAAATATAAGGGCTTTGGTTAATTGTCAAGAACTGCAGTCGATATCTACTTGTTCGTCCATTATATTTATACGAGATAATCATGGATGTATTATGAATTAGTTGCTTTTAGGATGAATGCTTTACACGAACAAGTCTGCAGAGCGTTGCACATTTCTCATTCATTATCACATCAACAGAGTAAACAAAGACAAATGACCGAAATTATCATAAATTATCATATAAAAACATCCAGAAATTCTGGGTGTCATGTGACCAGCCGATCGCCGACCTTCCACCGTGGAGGCAAAATGCCCTGGGTACGAGGTTGAACTTACACGCTATTTTGGCAGTACACCAACCTTTTTATATATTTAATTTGTTGAAAAGGTGTACCTGAGGAATGTAATTTCTTCTTTCTTGAACAACAGCGTGAAACCAAGCAAGAAGAAAAAGAGCCTGGGCACGGACAGAAGAATCACCACGTTTGATGAACTCGGGAGTCCACGATTCGTATGTTCTTTGCATATTCTTCTTAATTCCTGGTGGGGACTGATAGAAATTATAAAAACACACGTTTACTTGTGTTTTGATTTTAATGAAGAAATGCAGTTCAAAAACATTAATAAAATAGTTCGTAATCTCGACTGCGCAGCATTAGAAGAAAAAAACAACTCAAAACGAAATCCATGTTAAATAAGAATGTCTTTGTATGTGATAAAGAATGTCTTTGTATGTGATAAAGAATGTCTTTGTATGTGATAAAGAATGTCTTTGTATGTGATAAAGAATGTCTTTGTATGTGATAAAGAATGTCTTTGTATGTGATAAAGAATGTCTTTGTATGTGATAAAGAATGACTTTGTATGTGATAAAGAATGTCTTTGTATGTGATAAAGAATGTCTTTGTATGTGATAAAGAATGTCTTTGTATGTGATAAAGAATGTCTTTGTATGTGATAAAGAATGTCTTTGTATGTGATAAAGAATGTCTTTGTATGTGATAAAGAATGTCTTTGTATGTGATAAAGAATGTCTTTGTATGTGATAAAGAATGTCTTTGTATGTGCTTAATTGCTGCTCTGGAGGAGGACGACGTTTATTTTCAAAATTACTATGTCAAACGTAAGAAGTAGTTAGTTCATGAAGTATAGTTAGTTCATGAAGTATTAAAGAAATACCTAATGGTTTCCGTATTTGGATACTGTGATTCAAACACGCGGGAAATTGTTAGACTGGAGAAAAGCGTAAAAAAACACGAGCCGCTAGGCGAATGTTTTTTAGCTTTTCGAAAGTCGGTTGATCTAAACACGGGTATTGACCAATTACAGCCTGCGTAGCACACATGTTATTTTATAAAGTTAGTTCGTGAAGCTATAAAAAAAGTTCGCAGTACGCGATTTATCCGCTGGACTATAACACTCGGCTGTATTAAATTCCGATAAAGCACTATGGCTCGTTTTCCATAGTAAAGATTAATTGCTAATTTAAGATAACATGTGACATACCTACTAAAACTAGAAATATGTGTACGCAACAACCCTTCGCTCGATGTACAGTATGGTAATACTCAACGTGTATGCAATTTGGCGCATCCTAATTAAATGGACCTGGACATGAGAAAGGGATCGAAATAAATAAATAAATTTTAGTAATAAATAACAGTTCATTATAGGAAAATTAAGTTTTTTTTAAAATTACTACTTCAGTAAATAAAAAGAAAAGAACACAGAAAAGAAAATAAATAACTGACATTTGGAATCATTCAATTAACACAATACCTGCATAAACACTACTCCTAGTGTCCGTTATACGAACTACGTCAAATGACTTCTGCCAGACACTTTATCATCTTAACTAATATAACAATCAATTTCTTGCATATAACATTACAAACGTCGATATCTGAAATCTGCTATCGAAAAGAATACATCTTTTTAAAATATCAATAAAAAGAATGAATAAAGCACATACCTCGTAGGTTACTTTCAAGCTTGACTGAAGCAAGATTGTTGGAAACTTTGGATGACTTTCAGCAGTGAGCCACAAACGAAAACTATCGTGTGGATCTAATGAATTTAATTCCTGTAAAAGCAAAGTGTAAACTATTATTATTATAATTATTAATAATAATAATAATAATAATAATAAATAAAATAATAATAATATTACTAATAATAATAATGGCGGCCAGAATAGTTTGAAGAAACAACGAATAAAGTTACTTGATATGTAACTTTTTTTTATTATTTACTTATTTTCACTATTATCTTCCTTTCCTTATATTATTATTATTATTATTATTGCTATGTAATAAATTATCATTAATTGTAAAATATAGTATTATCTAATTTTTAATTAATTTCAGATGTAATTGAGATTTTATTGAATAAAATTATTATTACTAATAATAATAATAATAATAATAATAATAATAATAATAATAATAATAATAATAATGGAAACTTTATTAATATAAATTTTTCTTATATATTTACAATTGCAAATCTCACTTCTTGAGGTAATTTACAATTGGCTAACTTGAATCACATATGATTATATACAGTATTAATATTTCTAAAACAACAGAAACAAATTTATAATTAAATTAATGTTTAATGTTCAAATGTTTAATGTTTAACCACTAAATAGTGGTTCAGGATTGGTCCATTCTTTGTTTCTACAACAGAAGATATAATACGTCGTTCTAATGGCGATAGAGATCATGTTTCGGATGTAGTATTGTTGATGTTTGTTATCGAGTCCTAAATCATTTAACATTTCAATAAAAGTATGGCATTCTTTATCGAAAATTCCGAGTGAGCTGATGGAGAGATTAACAAATTTAACACTTGTGAAGTCCTCATTCTGCTTTCTTACTAGATCTTTGTACTTAGCTTTCTTCGGTTAACGTTGTTGGTAAGGTTAGACTCAAATCCTACGGTAAGTTCAACGATGTAAAGGTCGTTGTTTGAAGTGGAAAGAAGTAAATCTGGGCGTTGTTCGTCTCCAGTTATAACTGAGGGGCTTTTAAATCCAGGAAGATCAACGAACAGGTTACATCCGTCTATAGATTGAAAATTTTTTGCGAGAAAACTGAGAATGGAATCGTGTCTCCAAGTAAATCGTTCTAGGTAATGTTGACAACCGGCAACAACATGTAGAAGAGTTTCAGGACGTAAACAGAACGAGCAGTCAGAACTTGGTGAAATACCCCATCTGCTAAGATTCTTTCGTGAGGGAAGTGTGTTATTTATGTAACGAACTGTAAAATTGAAAATGTTTTTTGGTAGTTTTGATTGGGATGTAGACCAGAGGACGTTAAGGTGTGACAGGGAAAACTTTGAGACATTTGAGAAAAAGGAACCTTGACAGGTCAAACGATTTCTAAGTTTATCCTCTTGTACAAGATGAAAATTCTTTAGTACTTCCTTGGTTGAGTTGTATGTATCGTATTGGACATTAGTGTAGTTACTAGTGGACTTCCAGAGTTCTTTTATACAGTCATTTGGAGACGTTTTTAAAGCGTTGCGAAGAACTGTTTGACACTGAATAAATTTGACGGATGGAGGGACGATGTTTTGACCAAACTTGTTACGGGTTAAGAAAACAGTACTAAGAGTTCCAGATATAGGTATTTCCAGCCATTTACGGATGTAATTGTTTACTATGGAATCAATATTTTCAGTTACCCAAGTTTTAGATAATGCAGCAACGGTGAAATGCCAGGAAATTTTAGACAAGACATAGCTACTGTAGAGGAGAAGTTTATTTTTCGGATGTAGAGGTTTAAGATTTATATCAGACATCAGTTCGTTTATGAGGGAGGTTAGTTCAGATTTATGCTGTTGATTCGACATATCAAAATCAAAGTATCGTCCCAAATATTTAAATGATTCTCCAGTTTTAATAGTTGGTATAAGATGATTATTTATTAGTAGTTTCGGCAGATATTGGACAGATTTTGTTAACGCCTTCTTGGTACCAAATGTGCTACATTTATCGACTCTAACAATCATGTTAGCCCATTGACATAAATATATGACATAATAATATATGACATAAATATATGACATAAATATATGACATAATAATAATAATAATAATAATAATAATTATTATTATAATAATAATAATATTTTTATTTTATAGTATTTATTTTTTTATATTATATACTGTATATATATTTTTATTCTTTAAATATTATTTTTATTAAAGAAATATAAAACGGGTTTCCTTGTTTATATACTGTGATATAAACATGCGGGATGTTTAACAAAGCCTATAGGGTGTTCTTTGCGAATGTTTTCAACTTAGTCGTCGTTT
This sequence comes from Chrysogorgia sp. JL179-B06, assembly GCA_035772405.1. Taxonomy (NCBI): domain Eukaryota; kingdom Metazoa; phylum Cnidaria; class Anthozoa; order Scleralcyonacea; family Chrysogorgiidae; genus Chrysogorgia; species Chrysogorgia sp. JL179-B06. Next base: position 210,444 of record JAYKKM010000145.1, read on the forward strand.
TGCCGCTCTGTTCACATGGAAAATGTTTCCAGTAAACGTTTGTGATAATAGTTGGAAATAATTCAAATGGGGAGATATCGTTTACAGTATGAAAACATTTTCATCAGTTAAGGTCGTTTTCAGCAGTTTTCGTGTGAACGCGCCGTGAAAACGATACTTTTTGAAACGCGTTACAAATAAAAACACTCAAAAACGATATGTGCACAAAATGTCTCACAGCATCTCGAGTAAAAAATATATTTCTTTTATAATATACTTTAAAAATTTCTCGATTCTGATTGGCTGAGAACAGTGCAATTTCAAGGAAACAATGCAGAAAAAATGGAATAGTGGAATACTTTTTAATATAATTATAATTGTATTATAATTGTATTATAATTTGTTGATTGAATAAATTACTTTGTCATATAACTCCTGAACATTGGTATTTCGGGCTCACATGCACGATATTGATACTCTAATCGAAATCGTATTACCACGTGTACTTCAATTAATAAGAAGTACTGTAGACTTTAAAAAAGCGCGAAAATTCCGAATACGGTGCGTCAAACGAAGCTTGCGTAAGAAGCAACTTATTTTATAAAAATACTTATATGTGACCTTTTCAAGGGTTGGCAGCCATGACGTTACTAAATGCAAGTTCTTGAGACACAGCCATTCACCATTCCGTGAACATTCGTGAAGTAACTGCATTGCAATGTCTGCCTGACCTTGACCCATAGCAACCTGGTGGAACTTGTCGAGACCAATAACTTCAGTAGCCATGTCTTGTAACTCCTATACATTAACGACATAAAACATCAATCGATGCTTGAGCACATTACCTATAACATAAAGTCCCGTAAGCTTGCTTTTCCCATAAAGGTTACCTGTAGTTACCAATAATAGGTTATAGATATCCTCTCAACAGTCTGGCAGTACCATTAAGTGACAAAATAAGATAACCATTTCAAAATATCGACTTCATTGGTCAGGTTAAACGTTCTTGTGATACAGCTAAATTTTGTGTGACGGTGTGATTCAATGTTTTTACGTCAGCATTGTATACGTGAGCAACTATAGCGATTTCAGAAAATTTTATTCCAGCTATAGATTACAATTGTGATTAAAATGTTTTATTGATTATGAAAATGATAAACTAAAGAATAATTAAAATGAAAGGAACTAAAGAGAAGTGTTAAATGAACGAAAGAGATACTTAATTTGTTTGTTGAATTCAGATTTTTCAAGCTTTATGCAGTATCTTTCTTTTAGTTTGAGTTGAAATTTTGTAGCCGAGGTATATTTCAAGCATTCAGAATACTCGAGCAGCTGCAACTGGACATCTACGGAATACTCAGAAATGCCAAGAATCTTACAAACTTGAATGCTTCGAAATATTGGATATACCGCGGTTACAAAATGTCCACTAAAGACACCTGAACTCAACAAACAAAAGGATCGCATCATCATGTTTATTTATTATTTTAATTTTAATACTTCTCTTCAGTAAGTTTCATTTGGGTTATTTTTTCATTTTATTTTTACATTTCCAATAATCTTATCATTTTCATAATCAATAAAATATTTTCTGCTTGCAGTAATTATAAATCATCTTAATCGCAATTGTAACATAGTTGGAACCTAATTTTCTGAAAACGCAGCTTACGTAGAAAACTTAACTTGGTTAAGTTACTCCAACACGTACAAACTCTGAGAATGAAAGTTCGGTGATGGGTTTTGCGGTTGTTCCGTATATTCAAGGGGTTACGGAACCAATTAAAAGAATCTTAGGTAGTAAAAGTTGCTCAAAAACCTTTCTTGACGTTGGATTTTCGCAAAACCTAAGGATCGTATTGCGAAGGAACAGAGGAAAGACGCTATTTATTCCATTCCGTGCAATGACTGTGATCACGAGTACATCGGTCAGACTAAACGTCAGTTTCGCACGCGTCTGAAAGAACATCAAAAGGCTGTTTTCTTTTAAAAAAAGGAAAATTCTGCTTTGTCGGAACACGCGTGTGTAACCTACCATGAGATTGCGTGGGAAAATTCCAAAATTATTACCACTAATCCGCGGTACCATCAGAGACGTTGTATGGAGGCTTGGTATATCAATAGCGTCCACGCCCCATTGAATCGCGATGACGGCCGTGGTTTATTACCAGAAGCTTATTTGCATCTTGTTAATAGATAACGTCATCATCGGTTCTATGAGGGTATAAATAGGGACCCTAACTTTACAACGATCACCCCTGATGAAGACACTAGACTGGAGTATCGAAACGTTGGGTCATGGACAGTAACTTTTAAGTTACGTTCAAAAAACTTTTTAAAGCCAAAGTAGCGTCAAACTATGTCTGAACCTTGTGATGTTTATCGAAATTATATGTTAACTAATCTCATCAAAATATTGTATTACCTGTGACGGATCAGCACCAGGTGAAATGACAATCAATATTGGTTCGCGACACACAGTTTCCTTCACTAGCTTTTTAAGATTGACGGCAGGAGGGGAAAGTTCTTTAAATCCTAGAAATAAAAAAATTAACATTGCAGATTGATCGAAAAATTATCGTTCCTTCGGTTATTCGGTCAGTGTAGGAAAAAGCCTTCCCGCACAGTCCTCGCTTTTGAAGTTAATTAGCCTTTGACCGTAATACAACAATGACTGTGTATCAGGTCCACAACCTCGTTCCCAGGGCTGCCTCGGTAAACTGGAAATCACAGGCCCTGGAAATCACAACCCGTGGGATGTTGTATATTCATACTCAAACTTCCTGTTTTGAAATTGTCGTTCTCCGTTCTCAAGAATCATACCTGAATTCCAAGAGAGTAGCAGATTTCAATCATTCCACCTTTTTTGAAATCATTCGACATCGTTAATAGCAGGTCACTGTTACGTGTAATCATTCTGGAATTATTGTCAAATCACACAGAATAATAACAAAATCGTTATCGTACTAATCGTTATCGAAACCGACGTCCACGTTGACCGCGTAGGACCTGAAACTGACTTCCAAATGTCTCCATGACGGCCATCTTTGGCTTCACTTTTTGAGTCAAATTTGGCGTCAACGTTCCAGTCATATATGTAGTTCAATGGTTTTGTGTGGTGGGCGCTGTTAATATTATATAGCCACATTTGATTGTCTTTTACTAAGGCCTCCGATTTCCAGTTTACCGAGGAGGGAATGATCAATGATGGATACTATGGATAATGATTGGTTTCTGACAGTCTGCGTGCGCATTATCTTTCCCACAATAGCCCACCAAACAAAATATGCTTACCAAGAGCTTTCGATGCGAACTGAATCATTGCACTTTGCAAACGATCTGGTCTAAGAGCCTGTACAGAAAGCAACTGTTGAAAGAGACTTGTCTTTTTTGAAATGGTCGGTGGAAATTCTTGTTCGCATTGTGAACTGCGAGAGAAAGCTGACCACATATCTGAATTACTCAAGTCCAACGACCCATAGAGATTACCAAAGACGTTCTGAGAAATTAAACAAAATTATACAATTTATATCACCGTGCTATCATTATTCGGCTATAGTCTCTAGCTTGTAACTTATTAAACAAAAATTATCTCTGGAAAGCAAATCAGGTACCTAACAAAAACTACAGTTAAATCAAATAACTTGGCCGAAATAACGTGAACGTCCAAAAACATGCTCCCAATCATAAACTAAAAAATCCTTCCAATAATAAGCCCCCGAAATAAAACCCATGGGCTTATACTAAGGAATAGACCTCAAACACACGAGTAAAGGATTTCTACGTATAAAAATTCCATGTTCAAGACACTACAGTGTCACTGTATACTAAATAAACTAGCCTGACTATATTCACACTCGTTTTTTGACGCAAAATCACATCCAATAATAATCCCCAACAAAAATAATCCCACTCCAAATCTAAGCCAACCAAAAAAGTCCTTTGAACAAATACAAGCCACAGGCATTTAGCTTGGAGTCGTTATATGATGAAAAACCTATACTAACAGTCAGTTAAAAGTAACTCAAACCCACTCCAAGCTGAGAGGTTTGTCTTCTCCTGTGCGATAGTTATTATTTTTCACTAAGGCGTTGTGTAAAGCTTACATATAGTTATATAATGTTTTATTACTACTCCATGTTCACTGAAAAAATGTTCGAGTCCTCGACAGGAATTAACTCCTATACCCATTGAGCTACACAGACTGACAGAGATTACAGAGAGAAGGTTATAAGATCAGTTGAAACTCTTAAAGTTGGAATACTGCCGTAGTAGTGTGTGTAGGAGGTCTACGGTTTCGAGTGCAAAGCCAGTTCACGTTTCAACTCTCTAACGAAGGGCCTTCGCTCGAAACGTTAGACCTCCTATACACTATTTCGGCAGTATACCACAACACTTTTATATCAGTTAAAAGCTACGTTCTGACTCGTAATGTAACATGTTGTACAAATCTGCCCACGAGGCCTGGAAGAGCATAATATTATACGACTATAATATTATACGACTATATCTTACGTCATATATACGGTAAACGACCGAAAAATAAGCCCCCCCCGGAACATTAAACCCCCACATCTTAGACCCAATAATAAGCCTCCCAGATATAAGCCCATGGGCTTATATAAAATACATAATACAAAATGCATAGTGCATAATATAAAATATATAATATACCATTTTGAAACGCAATATTCCCTCCCTTAATACCCCCCGCCGAGAATAAGCCCTCTCCGAATATAAGCAAACCTAAGAAGTCCTTCAAACAAATAAAGGTCAGCGCTTATTTTCGGAGGGCTTATTTTCGGGGGGGGGGGGGCTTATTTTCGGAGGGGGATTATTTTCGGACGTTTACGGTATACCATCATACCTTCAAGGCTCCAACAGCGGTGATTCGATCAGAATCAATCCAAGATGGGAAATTCTCGTTTAAATTCCTACTTGATTCCTGCAGATATTGAAAAAGATTGCATTAGACGAGACCGTATAACAATGTACGTAAAACCAAAGAAGGTGCCCTTACCTGACGCTTAAACACGTCTGCCACGAGAAGACCAGTGAAGAATTCCCATTCCTATCAAGAAGATTCAATCATAATTTACACGATCTCAATAAATCCACATAGGTATCATTAATTTATACCTCTTCTGCTCTGCAGAAACTTTTAACTCGCAGCTGCTAATTCTTACTGAACTGTACCAGAACTGATAAATGTCATTTCAACCCAGGAAACGTTCCACGTCCAAGAGAAGTTGAACGTTTTCAGGATTTTTGCATTGAGATAGCATGGATCATTCGCATTTCCGTTTATATCTTATTATTTTCACAATCAATAAAACATATTCTGCTCGTAATTGTAAATCATCTTGATCACAATTGTAATATAGTTGGAATCTATGTGGATATGTAGATAGCTGATCATGTATAGATAACACTGACGTAATAATATCGAATCACACCGCCACATAAAACTTGAAGAAGAAAACATCGGCGGGATTTGAACCCACGGATAATATGTTCAGCGCTTTACCAGCTGAGCTATACAAGGTCATTACTGGGAACGATGGCCGTGATTTCATTTAATTCATCCATATATAAATTAACTCATATAGCTTTTAAAGTGTTTATGAAACGAAATTAAGTTTTAGTTGTAATTTAGAACTCTTTCATATCTCACGTCGTTCTTGAGATATTTAGACTTTTGTGATATGCAAATGAGTAACCACCAACGTCACGAGGTTTTTACACGTTTTTAGAAAATGTGGTATATCTTTGAGATTATTCGATAAAATCACTTGAAACTTTGCACATTAAGGCACTTCGTGAAATGATTTACTATATTTCTAATTATTTGATTTATATGAAAGAGCTCTAAATTACCATTCCTCGTTATTTTAGGAGTTCGTTTAAATACCTCGTCATAAATACCTCGATCGTTTCATAAACACTTTAATACCGTAAAGTTCCGAAAGTAACGATGTTACTTTCGGATTTAGCAGCCATTCATATCGCTACTTTCAGGGGGTCGCTAATTTCGGGAGGTCGCTAATTTCTGGGGGTCGTTACTTTCGGATGGTAAAATTCGTATCTGAAGTAAATCATGACAAATATCAGACATTTGGTTTTTTATTGTAACACGATCTCAACAAAGTATTCCGTCGGTATTTACCCCGACTACATCCTTAATTGTCTGAAATTGTATCGTCTGCAGTAGGAGTAAGACGTTCCAGTTCTTCTTCAGTTCTCTGCGCAAATCCTTCAGTCCTTTTTGCATGGCTTAAGTGATTATACAGTACTGCTCAGAAATAACCTAACACTGCGGTTGCGGTTCGGTTGCGGTTCGGTTGCGGTTAGGTTTCGGTTCGGGTTAGGATGCGGTTCGTTTTGGGTTAGGTTGCGGTTCGGGTTCGGTTCTGGTTAGGTTGCGGTTCGGTTTGCGGTTCGGTTTGCGGTCGATACACATTAGCGTGTGTGAAAATGGCTTGGGTTCCGACTATTTCCGACATGGAAAGCGTTTAGTTTAAAATGTAGAGAGGGCACCAAAAGCAAAAGAGATCTTCATGTTTGGCTTCATTCTTTGTCTGTTTCATGTCCTGTTGACAAGAATACACTCGCGCAACAGATTCGCAGTTCAAACGTACGTTGTGCTTTCGCCGTGCAAAACCTAATTCAAGTAATGTTCGACTTATACTACACTCGTGGCACCGCGTTTGCAGCGAATCCTCGTCGAATCTAATGAATTAGCCTGCGTAACAGGCCCTTTATTTTTTTCGAAAATATAATGATTGAGGCAGAGCGCGTGTCCGTTTTAATTCCTAAACCGTTTTCCCTGATCATTATTATTTATTGCAGTGTGTCAGTCGCGTATAGCATGGCAGAAACTAGAAAGATCCTATATCTCTGATGAAGGTCTTCTCTAGAAATTGTTAGACCTATTATTCACGATTTCGGCACTACACCAAACCTTTTAGCATTTTCGATTCCTAATAATTCATGTGTCGAAAAGTGGATTGGCATGAAGTTTCAACCATTTCTGTGTTTACATGAAGCGAATCGACAATTCGACCGGCTTACAATGCCGGATCGACTCGACTTTTCAAAACAAAAGAAATCGACACTATTTCTTTTGAGGGGATTGAGTGTTCCAATGGGATTGAAATTTCGATCCGACGTCATTGAATACTGTATCTGCTAGTGAAAATATTTTAAGTTAATAGGAAGTCAAAAAATCATCATTAACAAAATTAGATTTGAACGGATTCGAATGCCTTTGTTGAAGAAAATAAAAGCGTCGTAAATCAAAATATCGCCTGACAGGTTTGAATAGAATTGGCCACAACACGAGGAACGTATGAATATATTGAATAATAATTGTATTCTAGTGCTGTTTCGGGCGAAGTTGTTCACACAGGTGAAGCTTTTTCATGTCTCGTTTACACGGCGACGGAATTTTATAACGAAGTGTCTATTCGTCCGGCAGGATAAAACAACAATATATAGAGGCGTTCGTTCACAACGCGCGATTTCCGGTAGAGTTTGATGCAAACCAAAATACCAACACTAACCAAAAAAACTTAGTATTTTGGTTAGTATTTTGGTTAGGGTTTGGGTTATGATTAGGTTTTATTTTAGAATTATTGTTACGATTACTGCTGCCGGACCTCTAGTTTTTCCCGAACAAGTTCCGGTTACCGACCTATATAGCCACATCGATTTTATAAACGTTCTCCAAATATGAAAACGGATTGTTCATCGTAATCATATCAATGCAATCTGCTGAAACAAAGTAGATGTTACTATTAGCTCTGATAGACCAACATGTACCGAATACAACTCACTGAAAAAGTTCTGCAGCTTAAATGAGTTTGTCAAACTTTAATTCAATTTGCCGTATTGATTTAGACGTCGAATTTCGTAACATGTGAACACGGAAGTGTCAACGATATTATTGTTGTCAAGTTATATCTATTTTAGTGCGTTTGAGTATCACGTTTTCAAACGTGTCTTTATCCGTTAAAGCTTTGAGACAAAACGCGAATTGACAGTAGCATGCTTTCTCGTGCTTCCGACCAAGCTGCTCTCGTCTGATCCGACGAATAGTAGAATTCAAAACATTCACACCGCATTCTTCCATTAGTTTAGTTTTCAATTTGGCAGATGTTAACTCGTCGTTCATGTCATCTTATCGTCGATATATTTGCAATGCTGTTCGTTTAAAAGTTGCTTTCGTCCACTTCGAGGCGCATCTTGTAAACTACCACTCCGACGGTAACGAGAAAGAAATAAGTTAACCACAGATCTTCGAAGAATATCTGTAGTTTTTTTATTTATTCCCGAAGACTGCAGTGAAATAATTCGATTCCATGAGTAAATAGACAGTTTTCTCATTTCACCAAACAATGCGTAACTGAAAAGGCAAACTTCGGAAATGATCGTATTTCCTATCGTGTGAAACTTGAAGAGCGGTTGCGGTCATGCCAGACTACGACCTAAGTTCGACCTAGGTTCGACCTAGGTTCGACCGAGGACCGACCGAGGATCGACCGAAGATCGACCGAGGATCGACCTAGGTTCGACCTAGGTTCGACCGCGGTTTTCGTTAGGTTATTTCTGAGCAGTACTGTAGCATTGGTGAATCGGCCGATGTAGAAGAATTAACTTTCTACTCTGACTCAGATGATGACATTGATTTCCGATTGATTCATTAGAAACGACAGGAATATTAAGACATGCAAACTTACTTATAGTAAATTTAGCAAATTGTTTCTAAGAGTGTTATAGTTTAGTTGAATTGTTTTTCTTGAGGTTTCTGTTGTTACCTATAAACTTGCAAATATTAATTAGAACAATATAATACTTAATACTTTTTATACTAACGTTTCATAATTAACTCGAATTGTGTATAAATATTAAAGTTTGGCACTTTTAGTGTTTTTGTGTATTTTACATTCTTTGTAGTTGCTCTCGACAACATGTTGATATAGATGACATTTTCTGAGTGCCATTATCGTAAAGTTCCGAAAGTAGCGACCCCCCGAAAGTAGCGACCCCCCGAAAGTAACGATAAAATTCAGTGTTTGCTAAAAAATCCCGAAAGTAACGATACCCCCGAAAGTAGCGACCCACCGAAAATTACGATTTCAAACAAAACTCAACTTGTTTTTTAACAAGATACGAAATAATTGTATTACATTGTCTCATGTTAATCCGGGGTTTGGGATTTTACATATTCGTAATCTTTGGGTTCTACCAAGAAGAAATTGTAATTATATTTCTTGTCGTACAAAAATTTCATTTTCATGCCTTTTTTCCCTGTTAAAGTTGATTTACTATTCACAGGAAATGACGTCAAGCAGGGATATGCGAAGTCATTGCACACTAATTCAACAGTGAAATACAAAGAAAGTTTGGCTCTGAACTTTAAACACACCTGCTTAAGACAAAATTCGCTCAAATTCCCAATCTTTCATTGTGTTTCACTGCTGAGTCAATGTGCAATGTGTTTGCATGTCCCTGCTTTGACGTCATTTCCTGTGAATAGTAAATCACTTTAGCAGGGGTAAAAGGTATGAAGATGACATTTTCGCACAAGATATTTTACAATCCTTCTCAATTGTTTCCAAAGATCACAAATATGTAAAATCCCCATTCCAAACCCCGGATAAGCACTTTAACCGGACAAAGGATGTCGATCTTTCGAAACGTACAGTACTGTCGTTGAAAAAATGCGATTTTCGAAACATGTCGAGAAGTTTAATGTTTACAGGATTTTTGTATTGAGACCATTCGCATTTCTATTTAACAATTAAGTCATTCGTTCTCAATGTCTATACAGGGTGAGGAATTAATGTTGCGCCTGGAGCGGAGGGGTAGTCGCCTCCTAATCACCTCCAGAACCTTTTTCGTTTGTTCAAAATCTGTTGGGAAAACGTTGGGGAAAGGGGTGGCTGGGGATAATTAATTTAGTGTTCACCACACCGACATACGAAAAATGGGACAATTAAGTTTTTGTAAAATGCCGCGAAAATGAAATAATATAACACGTTAGTCCATTGCCAGTAGCGGCGTCACTGAATGCGGTATGTAATAGATCAAACACGAGTTTGAGTGTTTCATCAGGGGTTCCAAACACGAGAAAACAAATGAAAACCGAGGGCGTAGCCCGAGGTTTTTATTGTTTTCGAGTGTTTGGAGTCCCCTGATGAAACACGACAAACGAGTGTTTGATCTAGCTTCTCAAACGAGTATTCCTTTAGCGATTTGCTCCCATAGCGATTTTATTTTAATATGTAGATTAAGAAATGTGATCCAGTTCACTAGGAAGTTTCCTACAGGTTTTCATTGGGTATCAAAACTCATGCATGTGATGCGGTATACGTTCATGGATTGGCTATGATAATTCATGAATTATTAATGAGTTTGAGAAGGAATTATCCAGCCTAGCAAACAACAACATTTTGAAGAGGGACAGCACACATGTCCTTGAACTTTATGTCCTAGTTCTTTGCGAAAAACACCCAGCTTTTCTAAGAATCAGTCGAATGAGATACGTGTTTTGCTATAATTATGTTCACATAGTACACGGTTGCGAAATTGACCTTTGGTATAATGAAAGCCAACAATAAACACATAATGACTGGTCACAAGGGAAACAGTGAGATTTAATTCCACAGAATCTCGAAGTGATTTGTTATATATTAAAAGTATCATAAAAGTACAAAAATAATTTTAATATAATACGGAGGAAATTGGGAATTGTAAATAAGTATTTAAGAATATTTTATAAGTATATTTTCACTTCTTCATCTCGTAAAAACCTTAAAAAGCGTTTGAATCAACCTAGCGTGTACGTCATCAACTCTATCGAGTTATTGAGATATGCATCTAGCCAATAACAGCTCGCGTAGTATCCTTGTTATTTGATAACACGTTACGTAGAGGCTCGGGCGAACATTTCAATTATTTAAACATAAACTCAATAAAAAAACCCTGCAAGTCACGTACATTTTCTTGGAAAGCATCGGCATTCATACCATGCACCATATGTAAGGCAAACATCAATCGATCAGCCTGTAAGAAAGATAAAACTTGACATTATATTCGAACGAAAGCCCTTCATTTAATGCATTTTTCATTATTTTACAGCTACTTTCAGAATGAATAAAATACATTATAAAAAAACACATTTTCGTCGTAGTAGTATGCACTTCAAAGAAGTATATGCAAGTATCTGAATGAAAACTAACCTTGAACAATGATCGACACACATAGTCGTATACTAATGATTGTAATGAACTCATCAATGTTTTGATGCGGGTATCTGTAGTGCAAGAACCCTAAAATTGAACAAAAGGCAAGAAGACATTGAGAGAGGACTGAAAGGAGGACTTTGATATAAAGTACATTATAAAATTATAGGTGCATATTACGGACTCTAAAATCTAAAACAAAAATAATTAAAAATCCGGCTTATACAAATGCAAGGGGAATATTCAGTACAACTACGGACCTTTTTTCTCAAGATACTGTATTACATGTTCTACGTTATATGGGTGAGATCCACCTTACCAAAACTAGATGGCAACAATACAATACTATTAGTCAAACCTGAACTTGTTCTAATAACAGCTAAAAACTATTTGACGAGTCGATTTGGATTTTGTGCATGCAGATAAGTGCTTCCTTCGAACCAAGCCTACAAGTTCTTTATTTTGATATTTTTTACCAGATATTGTGCTTTCAAGATAAGTCCTCATTTAAGTCGCGTAGCTTTTGTGCAATTTGCGTCGCAACAAAACAAAGTTCAAGTTGCACGAGCATTTTTAGCGCGTGTGCAGATATCCCCTCGTGCATCAGATCTTTTAAGTTGTACGAAAATTTGATCTGGTTTTAAAATGTGCTGTTTTTGAGATGGCTTGTTTTAATCGGTTTCATACTTCGATCACGAATAATGACAATGTGTGTGAACAGCCACTTTATGACACAGCTAAAACACTATCTAGTGTCTAAAACCGAACCGGATATGTTCATAGTAAAATTTGTAGGTTAGACTTGTTGTTTGTTTATCTGCAATCTAAATTAGAAAATACATAAACAAAAATTAAACATAAAACATTAAAGAAAAAGTGACCAAAGTGAAAGATTGACATGAAAGTTCAACCATGAAAAAGAAAAACTTTGTATTAAAGAGTACTTTCCAGATATTTTCTTGAATAGTCCCAAACAGATGACTAAGTGTGCAATTGTTGTAAAAAAACGAAGGACGCCGTTGTTGTTTTTTCCTTAACTAAATCTGATTTTTCTCATGACAACCGACGGCGTCCTCGAACCAGTTCTCCTCGGTCAAACTGGTGTCCTCTTAACGTCCGCGTCCTCTTTGCTAAATATGCTTTTGGACGCCGCCATTTTAGAGTTTGCTCGACGGCTCAAAGTTGATGTACAGCGGCGATTTTCTTTTCAATTTTGGCGTCTTTGAGTGCTTGTCTTTTGCTTCTTTCACTCGATAACAACAAAATGGAAAATTTTAATGCGATTTTTCGTGTTTACGTCCTTGAATCACTTTCCTAACGTTGTGAAAACTTGCTGTTTTTGAGATGGCTTGTTTTAATATGGACTTATATTTTCTCAATATAAGGAATCCATATTCTTTTACCGACTTATATTTTCTCCATATAAAGAAGTGCAAAAACATTGCCTTAACGTTTACATGCATGTTCTGCGCAGTCCACAACGGTTATATCGTAAATTAATCTAAAAGTTTGGACAACTACTGTAAGTTGTAAAATCGATGGGGTAGGGGCCTGAGAATGAGAATCTCAATGGGGTTAGGTTTAGGGTTAGTACCTCTCGCCCATGGTAACTATAGGGCAATGTATTTGCTCTTCCTTATATGCAGGAATAGGTACTATATGTACCTATATCCAAATTTGGGAATTAGAAGCGTTTATTTCATTAGTTGATGTGTCATTTCAGATGATCATTATAACCAGAAGAGCATCTCTAATATTCATGTGCATGTTTTACTCACGAAAAACACCAGCATCGAAAGGCTGGGAGAAAAGAGAGGCCTTTAACTTTTGTATGTGCAGTATACTCACATCAGGTAATTCTAGTGATCGCTGGAACGTTCGTAGGAATGCTCCAAGACTGAACTGATACATGTTGTTTACTTTCGATAAATCGCTAATCACAAAGAACAATGTGCTGCCATTTTCAGCGAGAGGAAGGAAACCATCTCTTTCCTACAAAACGAATTTTTCAAGAGAGAAGAAAGGTAAATGAGACTGGACGATGTTGGTGTCTCGTTTTCTATGAGCGATAGTTAACACGGGGTTCGCCCTCATTAACTATCAACTCATAGAAAACTCCGGCTTAGTTGTCTAATTGTTAAATAGTTGATGAGGGCGAATTTTAGTATAAACTAACTTAAATGTTGGTTCTTCAAAATTGTTTCGAAAACCAAGGCATATACGAAAAACGCGGCCTTATCGTGTCATTAAATATATGTATTGGATGATCATGAATAAGAGTAAGGTAGACAATCAGTTTACAACATTTGTATCAGACTATACTATTAAGTTTCTATTAAGGTAGCAATAGTGGAAAAAATTACAAATATGTAATTACAAATATGTATTCAATATGCTACTGAGGGACAACTATCGGAGGTTACAACGGTATAAACTGGAAAACCATAAATTAAATTCCAAAAGACTTTAACCAGACGAATCCAACACACTTATTTTTTCTTTCAGTAAATAAAACAATTGAAAAATTCACCCCCAATAAAATTAGGTTTTAACACTGTTTTCTATGATCAATTTGCATTAAATTGATGTATAACAAATGGTGATCGCATTAATAGGGGCGCGATGCAAGGTTTTTTACGACGCGATGCCGGATAACCCAATTGCTACCTTAATAGAAACTTAATAGTATTGAGAGCAATGCCTATTCAGTGTTAGCACTAGTGTGGAAATACAGTACTAGTACGTATTAGTATTTACGAAAAACGGTACTGTTCTATTTTACTCTCATCATTGATAAGTGAGGCTATTGACCTGACTAGTGCTGAGAGCCGAATTCCAGCTATAGGCTAAACAGCAAAATAAACTTATTTTTGACATTTTATCTAAAATTTAATCATGAACGAACTCCAGACTACAATTTTAGAATATTTTAAATAATTATTTGTAGATAATTTTATAAGTACTAGTGTGGAAATACAGATTTCGAAGTTGTAATAATGGAACAGGTCTTGATGACTTTTTTCCACTCGATGCAGTGTACATTTGAAACTCCTCTTGTAATGTGAAAAAAGCTGTTCTATTTTATCCCGAGAGGATATTTGCTGTTAATGCCGACAGATTAATAATTTTAGAATAAAACTTACCTTATCCAAAGTAGTTTGAATGTTATGTGCATCATTCAGAGATTCCGTTATTGTTGTACTACTTGCTTTAGTTTTGTTGAGTGAGTCAAGTAATGCTTTGTTTTCAAGAATATTACCCTCAGCTTTGGCCAAAGTCTAAATAAGTGAATAAACAAGGTAGAAGCCAGCCAATTGTAAATTCAGCGCATTTGTGGTGTGCATTATAGATTCTTGAGCGTTTAATTTAGGTAAAACTGTAAAATATATAATAATCAAATTAACTGTCGACACATGTTTTCCGTCCTACTGTTACGAGGTGGCTGTTATCAGTTCCTTTTATGGTCCAAGTTCGCATACAATACTGTAGTATATAAGATGGTGTTTTGCTTGAACAAAATGCATGCATTTTACCTCATTATGACCCCATTTTTTATGATAATTTTTTAATAATTTATTTATTTGCTTTTATACTGGTTAGATAGAGCAAAAAATTTGCTCTTTCAGGTAATGTGTATGTCAGCTTATTTGGCAATAATTGGACGAAGATATTGCGGTTTGACAATTCATAAAACCTGCAGCAAAATAAGTACAAAATGCATGCTTTTGACCCCATTTTCTATGGAATTTTTTTATGGAAAGTTTTAATAACGGATTTCTTTGCTTTTATACTGGTTAGATAGAGAAAATTTTGCTCTTTCAGATACAATAAATATCAGCTAATTTGGCAATGTGAAAAAGAGCATATAAAAGCCTGTTCACGTGACCCTATTCGTCTTTAAATGAAAAATCGGACGAACATTGAGCATCCTCTATTTTTATCCAACAAAATTAGAAATCGGACATGATAGTCGGATCGGGAAACAGTTCCGTATGAACAATATGCAATGGACTGTACCTCAAGAAGAGATTCCTCGAGCTCTGCCAGTTGAACCTTCAGAGCTTCTTCCTTTTTTAGAAGTTCTGTCTTTTTCACTTCAAGTTCAGGCTTTTCGTGCTGAATTGCCATAGCCAGCAGCTGTATGGAAAAAACGTACACTAGATATATTTATACAATAAATACAGTTAACAGCGAACATTCCATCTGTGTATGGGCAATGTTGCCTCATAGGGGTATGGGGCTAGCCTCCGCTCCCGCAGCTGAGCACGTGATCAGTGAACTATTTAAGTGACTGGAATCACACATATGCCGAGATTCACACGCATTCCATCCCCTTCAGCATGTAATATTCCAAAGCTAATCGTAGATTGCCTTTGTTAATGGTTTTATATCTAACAATAACTGGTTTATATTGTGGAGGAATAGAGAGTAGTTAATTACTAATTGGTCAATACGGCATCATTTAAACCACTGCTGCATAACCTCAACCTTCGTACGCCAAAGAAACACCGATTTAAACCTAGTGCATGTGTACTTTTTGTGCGTAAAGACATGTAGGTAGACTTCCTCAACATAGAGTTGGGAGTATTTTTACACAACTGTACACGAACTAACCTGTCCAGTAAGACCAGCTCTGGTTGTTGTAAAGTTGACCTCAGAAATAATGGAAGAGGCATCGGGCGGTAATTCTAAATTTGGGTTACGAGTTGCCATGAACAACCTATATTGACACAATCAAATCATAACTTACGTATTATAATCATCCTGAGGGTAATATGAATATTTATCGACATGATTAACCTACACTGCTGAGTCAACGGAAAATTATTGACTCGAGCAGGATATGAACTCGTACATCCGGCCCACTGCGCTATAGCAGTTAAGCTACTGCGCCAACTGGGAAATGTGTACTAATTAATCCATTTTATGTGCACGAAATATTAACTTAACGCTTGTCTGTAAGGATGTGTAGTGTTTCAATTCTATTTCAGAATAATCCTCAGGGTAACATGAAAATGTATGGGGACAAGATTAACCTAGACTGTAATGTTAGGTCGACGGATAATTGTTGACTCGAGCGGGATTGAACTCGTTAATACGTTTTGAATACCTTAAATGCAGATAAGCGTAAAGTTGTCGTGAAAATATTTCGTGCACATATAAATTGGATTTAACTCTTTCCTGTCCGGCTGAAAAACGTCAAAAATTGAACCACCTCTTTGTTCTATTGATATCTCTGGAAATAACCATAACTGTTGCGAAAGCTATACATTTTCTGAAAGTCCAATAAACCGGCTTTTACCAATGCTTTTAAATTTCCCGAACAAGACACATTATGTTAATATAAATTAGAAATAATTATCATAAATTAGGTTGAAAAACTTTCATTTTTCTAGAAAAGCCCATCTTGCACGCCCGCGTAGCATCATGAAAATTCAAAATACCACTAATTGCAGAGCTTTTTATGAAATCAAATCAAACTTGGCTTGTGAGTGGATCTCATGTGCCTGGCGCTTGTTGAGTTTTAATTTTTAATCTTGTGTTACCATATGCCGTGTTTTTCGATTCACGACTTCATCAGTCTTGTACGACCCATTTTGAATGGGTCGGATAGGAAAGATTTAATTAGCACATTGTTCCCAGTTGGCGCGGTAGCTGAACTATTAGAGCAGCGGACCAGAATCCTGAAGGTGCGAATTCAAATCCAGCTCGAGTCGACAATTTTCCGTCGACTCAACAGTGTAGGTTATCACGCGGATAAATATCCGAGTATAATAACACGAGTTTAATGGACCAACAGTTCTTGCCTTATATTTTATTAAACTATTTCAAAAATCTGAACCGAGTAAAAAGGATCCCCAGGCTGTACTCAGATTGAAAGGGGAGGAACTGGAATTACAAGCTTCAAATTTCCATTAATGCATTTTTCCGGTAAAAGGTACTTTTGTTAAAAGTCTCAAGTTTTTATTTTCGACTTGTATACGTTGCTATTTTCCGTTTCGTAATTATAAACGGTCGTTACCAACCCTCGTGGCTAGATGGTACCCTCGCAGTTGAGTTTGAGTTAGCAGTTAGTTGAAGGCTGCGATTAAGGTTGGAGTGGAGTTAGGGCTTCGGTTAGGATTAGATTGGGGATTTGGCTTTAGTTTAGATATATGTTTACGTCACGATCCTCAACTGCGAGGGTACCATCTACAGTAGCAACGACCGTGTTAACCTGGAACTGAATAAGAATATCTTAAGTACGATTTTTTCTTGGATTTGTCAGAGTTTCCTTCGTAGTGTGGTGGTTAGTGTGGATCTAGAGTTCGATTCCTGCCACGGCGACTATTTTGTATTTTTATTTTTTTTCGTTCTTTTATCTTTCTTTTAGGGCTAGTATTAAAATTAGGGTTCGCATTAAATAAAGTAGGGTTAAGGTTAGCATTAAACGTTTATGAGGGTTAAATGTTAATGAAACAGACTTTCGACAAACATCCCAGGTTTTTCTCTGGAATTGTTGGCAACGACCGTTTACGAAATAGAAAACTACATCTCCTTTTTTATCACACAGCATGATATCCTAAAACAAAAACAAAATACTTGCCTAAAATCTTCATTATAATCAATGATTTTCTCTCCTATTTGCACCACAAATCTTGGTCCTATATAAAATAATTTTGTCAATTCTCTTCATATATAGCATTTTGAAGCTTCACTTATTACTATATAATATAATTCATCGACAACTAATACAAAGTAAATTAATGTTAACCTGTGTCTGTAACCATTAGTACACAGTGCTGATTGATAAAATATAAGTTATTTATCAAATTTGCATGCACTGATATGTTTATGAATCATTTAAACCGATTCGTTGGGGTACTGACAATAAAATATAAGTTCCATATACTTTGTTTAAAAGATAACTTTGTTAAAGATAACAACGGGAGACCCAAATTAGGGGATCTAAGGATTATTTGTTAATAAAAAATTAAAACAAAGAAAAACGAATTAAAACGGGTAGAAACGAATGAAAACGAATAAAAATGAAGAAAACGAATTAAAAAGAATCTTAAAACGAATAAAAACAAATTAAAACGAAAAAATGAGCAAGTACAGTAGATATCGTTTCACGAGTAGGTTTGTTATTCATTTGAGACAATTGATATAATTCAATAATTAATACACGTTATTTTTTAAGGCTTATCGATGAAAACATAAGGAATTGTAATGTTATTAGGTTCATCATGCAATTTTGATAAATATCACATTGAAAAAACCACTTCATTTTCATCTTAAAAAGGTCCTAGGTAGATAACGAATAGAAACATGAGATCGGTATATCGTCTTATAATGGTAAATGTGAAGTATTTATACGATTTTCACATTCATCATTGCTATTTTATGCTTACTAGATAATTTCCTAACAATCATTATTCCAATATAGTATATACACGTCTACATTCCATATGTAATTATATGTTAAGACATCAACGCACGTGTCTTACCTTGGCTTATCAGATCACCTCGTATGATAGGATAAAGTATGGCTTCTACACTATCCATTTCTTGGATAATTAGTGTCTTACCAAAACGAACAGCTAATTCCAGTGCTGTTGAAAAGTTTGAATCCTAAAATGTATATGAATTTGAGTTCACTATAATTGGTAGAAACCGTATACTAGTAGTTTAATACAAATGCCGCAATCCGATAGATATGCCCAGTTTTTCGAAATAATTTTCAAGAAATAAAGAACACAAGTTAGTTTCTACTAGATAATTCGATTATACCCTTACAGAAATTTAGAAATCATACAGTATATAATGAAATTGTAATTGTGCACGCGGCTGTGAAATACTACATGTGTTCAGTGACAAAATGATGATGTCATCGCAGACATCGCTAGAACTCGGCGAAATGGCGTGGAAACCAGGCAGAATAGCTTGGTCTCCAACAGAAGTGCTCCACCTAATTTAATTGTTGTTTCTGGTAGTGCTAACCTAATAACCCGAAACTAAGTCACAAACTTTAATCCCAAACATGCCCGAAAACCTAACCCAAAGTATTATGTGGACCTAACACCCATTCACCCGTACACCCCCAAGCGTTTCTCGCCGGATTTAGAAGAATTTCAAAATTGGTCCCTCAGTCCCCTTGGCGACGCCCTACATGTGTTTCATTTATTAAACACCGAAAGTGTCTATCTTCTAACCAAATAAATTGACGTGCGTTAGATAAACTTGACCATGGAGCGACTTTTAACCTACTTTTCTTTTCATCGTCAATGATATTTAAATGAAACATTCTTTCTCATGTTCAATATAATAAAAAATGTCGAGCAACTGCTAACACCGTACCTGTTGGTTAACAACCTCTAGACGCTGTTCTTTTAAATGATTCTTTAGCCATTCGGTCGCTCTCGAGGACGGATCAATCAAAAATGGTGTCATTCGGCTCTGCAAATACAAAATGAAACGACAATCAAAAAGAAGGAAATGACGAGATGATGAAGGAAATGACGAGATGATGAAGAAAAACACAAACCTTTAGAATAACCATTGCATTCTCCATTGATAATTCATCTGAAGGCAAGCCCTCAGACTTCCAAATAAGTTGCTCACTTTCAGTACTAATGAATCTTCTGAAATCAAATCCCTGAAGACCAACATTTTCACACCACTCATTCATGAGTGTCCTTCGTACATCTTCTGGTGCATCACTCAAATATGTGATAAAACCTGCTGCGACTTGTGCTCTCCTTGGCAGTTGTTCAAGTTCAGATGCTAATTCTTGAACCTAGGAACAATAATCACTATTATTATTTCTTTTGAATATATTAGTGCCCCGAACGCCAATTTTTTTTATTTGATTAAATTCTCGATTTTCTGTGCCCTGTTAAAGTTAAAGTGCCCCTAACCTCAACATTTTTTATTGTCTTATTTGGAAGAACTTGTAAAATGATAAAGTAACTTCTTTTGAAGATTTTCGTTTCTTCGCTTTCTTTTTGAGATATATCAGTTTGTTTGATATGCAAATGTCCGGAATTTACGTCACACATACATAATGACTTATTGGAGAAATGTGTGTATTTCTTTCATTCTCGAACGAAATCCTTTAAAATCGAGAAGTTTGGTGTTGTGGGAGAAACACGCACACGTGCTATTTACACTTTAGTGTTTTTATTTGATGAACGCAAAGATATATAACATTCTCTGATAACTCATTATGCATGTGTGACGTAAATTCCAGACATTTGCACATCAAACAAACTGATATATCTCAAAAAGAAAGCGAAGCAATGAAAATCTTCAAAAGAAGTTACTTTATCATTTTAACAGATCTTCCAAATAAGACAATAAAAATCTTTGAAGTTAGGGGCACTTTAACGCATACTTGGATCACGACGCGTAAAGGAGATCTGGGGAGAGAGAGGATTGTGACGTAATTCCAGAACGAGGCTTATAGTTATGGCGATGCTTTTATCTCGATTTTCCGTATTTCAACATGACACAGAAGAACGAGCATTTAACCAAATAAAAATTGTTTGTATAAACATACTCAGGAAAACACAGCAATTTGGGGTTAGGGGCACTATAAGTTCATTTGCTATTTATTTGTTGGGTGTTTATGTTTTTGTTATATTTTTTATCTGCTTCTTTTTTATCCCTGGTTCTTGTTTGCATTTGCTTTTACAGTATGTTTATTAGAAGAGGGAAAAACTGCATGTATAGGGCATCAAAACGAGTTTAATCTCGCAATATATTACCTGACCGGACCATCTCTTAAATTCTCCATCCAGTTTTCCAACAAGTGTTTCTGCTGCGTTGATGGTTTCCTGTGCCTTGTCTAGTTCGATTTTAAGCTGTGTCGCTTCCCGTGTTCGTTGTTCGAACCTAAAAAAGAAACACAATTTTTTGGGCAACATTCACGAAATGCTAGTGAAATAAACGAACAGCTTCAACAATTTCAGGAAATATAACACCGCTATATTTTGGAGCTAATAACATTTCAATTAAAATTGGCTAATAACATCAATATTAAACTTAATTTTTTATCTACTAGGGGTATTTAGCAAAAATACCACATGTGATATTTTCGTAAATACCACACATCCGGGACGTTGCGTTGTAATACTGACAAATAACAGCTTTTTCGCTTTGGCAGTAAAATTTCTTGTGTGTAAAATTGGTCGATATGTTAAATAATTATAATGACAATTCACGGATTTGGCGAAATATTCATACTCGTGGTCTTGTGAATATTTCGCCAAACAGCAAGTCCAATTTTTAATTAATTATTTGCACACAGTGTATCCTATACAAGTATTTTAGGGAATTGCTCAATTTTTCATTATTTCACCAACGTGGCACTTCAACAATGTTATGTAAACTCAACCTTGAATATCCCTATCTATCAGTTGGGTTTTACGTTCACCTACGAGTGATAAACTGAACAGCAAACATGAGCCTCTGGGCCCTGGCTCGGATAAATAGGGCAACCTTATCCTGCGTGATCGACTGTAAATAAATCATACTCAATAATATCAATATAGAGTAGTCACGTGCTTTTAAACCATCGTTTCGTTTTGTAACGACGTGGAAGTCATTTAATCTGAAACCAGGTAAACGTAACGAGGAACTGGTGGTTTATAAAGTAATATAATACCAACCTCTTCCTCATTTCAGCAACTTCCTGGTCGACGACATCTAGCGCTTTCTTCAGTTTCTCCATGCGCTGTTGTGACTTATTAAGATTCCTAAATGAACGCACTCGGAATGTTAATAAAAATCATGGGATACATAAGCTGTGAGGACGATTAAATAATATATCATGATATAATCACCCAGAAATTGAGAGAGGATAATCTAATTGTTTTTTTATGGCCAATCAAAAATGATAAAAATGACGGCCGATCATGAAATGATCGGTGTTGGCCGCTGTTTTTATAAAACACGTCTATATACAAGTCTACACCGTGCCATACGATATACTGTGAACTTCCGATAAAGGACTAGCCTGCGAGCAGGTACCGGGCAGAAAAATTTCCCAATGAGCCTGCGCGAGGACCATCTACACGATTTTTCCTTACGATGGATCGCCACGTACATGTACCTATACGAACAAGTTTTGTGATTGGTTGATTAAAACAATAAAACAATAGAATCAACCACCAACCTACAGTATCCTAACCCTAACCACTTTTGTTCCATGCAGCCAATCACAAAACATTTTAGGTATGTATTTACCACTTACGATTGTCATCTTGATGTACACGAGTATGCGATTGACTGCATGCCAATAGTGTAAACGACGTTTTCTAACATTTACTAATGAATTATAAAACAGAATTATGCCGCGCGTACATGCAATTGCATAAGCCAAAATGACAATCATAGGGAAAATTGTATCGTATTGGTAGGACTTTATAAGAAGTCGGAGGAAACCTCGAACACAAAACCAAGTATACATCTAAAAGCTCACCTTTGTAATTTCTCCTGCTCTTGCTCTAAAGGTTCAATTTTCTCTAAAACCTCTGAATACTTGACATTTGCTTTCACCCATGATGCTAATGGAGCTGCCGCCACGCTTGCACGTTTCGCTAACTGAGAAAAGATAACAAAAGTTATCTGACTTGATATTTGAAAAAATTAACATTTTGCCCTTTTCTTGTTTTTTACTGGCGTCCAAAAAGCAACGAGCGACCAATGGAAACACGACAAAAACACACTAGAGGCAAGAAAAGGCACTTGCCGTTACTTGCTTTTCAGTTAGATCTGATTCTATCTCAAAAACAAGAAAAGGCAAAGAAAGGCAAGGAAAAGTCGCGGATGCAACGTTGTTGTACAGTAAACAAGATGGCGGAAGCGTTCACAATCGAACGTTTCATGGCAGAGATTCAACGTTTAAGCTTAATAATTGAGGCATATTCAGAAAATTATAGTAGCTACCTATACCTGTAGTAATATTCACGATCATGTAACCTGAGTTCTGCCACCAAATTATGGTACATACCAAATCTCTCCCGCTCTTGAAAGATTTTCAGAACCCAGTATTTGTGTTTCCTTCAAGTGTTGAGCTGATTTTTCATTCCCATCAGGGAGAGAAGCACAAATAAATTTGCTTGTAAGAAAAATCTCTTGTTTAAATCGAGCACAAAATTCCCGCCAAACGGAAAAAAACAAGAAAACGCTATATGGAAACAAGGTTGCCTTTTCTTGCTTCTAGTGTTTTTGGATGCCAATAAAAACAAGAAAAGGCAAAGAAAGGCAAGAAAAAACAATATGGAAACCAGGCTTAAGAAAAGGCAAAGTTAGAAAAGAGGTATATGTTGTTCAATTCGACATAAATTCATATTGTAATAGTATCATATATTTATTATACACATGTACAGTGTACAAATACCAATGACCATGTTTTATTGCTGCTATTAGAAATTTAAAAACGCTTTTCGCTTTAAATTAAGGTTTTCATAAATGTCACAATTCCTTTTATTTTTCAATTATTTTGCAAATATGTATGAAAGTATATTTTTATATAATTATAAGTTACCTTTGGATCGAACGAATTCGCATTTTTATCCAAGAGTTCTTGAACACTGGCTCTGATCTCCGGAGTTATTTTGCGAGCATCAAACGAGCAAATCTCGTCTTTTACCCCTCTCTTCGCCAAAAAACTATAAGAAAAACACGCACAGTTGCTGCTATATATACAGTAACACAAAGAGCACATGTTGATACCTTCAATATTATTGAAAAAAATAGACACAATCGATGCACGCGCAGGCCTTTAATAAAATTGGAAAAACTTAAGTCGCATTCGCATCAACCGTTTTAGTAGCCTGCGTAGAGAGAACCTGATAAACAACCGGTATACATCTTCGGTCCGATCTTAAGTGGGATGCGCACATTGAGCATATATGCTCTAAAGCCAGTAAGAGACTGTATGCATTACGGACACTTAAGCGAAGCGGTGTGCCTGCAGAGGACCTGTGCGTTGTCTACTGTAGTTTTATTAGATCCATCTTCGAGCATGCATGCCCAGTTTGGCACTCGTCTCTTTCTCAGAAACTTAGAGATCAAGTTGAACAGATACAACGGAGAGCGACAAAGATTATCCTGCCGAGTTTGTCTTACAACGAACGTCTAATAAAACTCAGTCTAGTTACACTTAATGAACGACATGAGTCACTCACTCGTAGTTTTTACTCATCTGTATTAGATAATTCTAGTCGTATACATGATATTCTACCAACTCGTGTTAACCACAAGTATCGCTTAAGATGCCCCCGGACTTTTCCTCTTGTGAAATGTCGCACGAAACGATTACAAGACAGCTTCCTTCCCTATGCAATTAAGAATTGGGATGCCGTTCCCTAATTTTATATACCATATGTTAATAATAATTTACTTCATTTATATATAACCTTTTTACACTTTTTGGAAGTATGTATTTTATATATAGATATTTTGTAAACTTGAGTTTTTCAATTGTTATTGCAATTCAAGTATTTTATTAAAATTCAATTCAATTCAATCAGCAGGCTACCGTTTTGGTCTATCAAAATGACCCGAAACATGGTTGAAATGATTTAAAAAGGTAAAAAGACATATCCACTAAATATGACATGAACAGTGCTGATATATATCCTCTAGTGCGCTGTCACAATCATACGGCGGTATCGCGTCTTCCAAAAGCACAGATAAAACAATATATAGGGAATATAGTTCGCTAATTTCCGATCGGTATATATTTATTATAGTATTGGATATAAGCTATCTTGTAATTTGATTGGCCTAGCAGTGGAGAAAAAACAAGATGGCTGCATATTTTTAGGCATAGTTTTTAAGTGTTTGGGTATATAATAAAACAATTATACCATTCGCTCTCGTCGTATATGAACTAATAGCCAAGTTGGCGCTTCGGGCCTCGTTGGCTATGAGCTCATCATATACGACTCGAGCTCATGGTATAATTGTTAAACATATATGTATTACAGCTATATTACCTCTTCATGCTGACCCAAGAAGTATCAAAGATTCCCATAAGTCGTAAAACGCCCTCGAGGATATCACGAATAACGTCAGGTGGCATTCTCAGAGAACGGATTTCAGAGAGGGAGTCTGGTCGAATGTTGCCCACGGCATCTTTCGTCTCACGTATAAGTGGCTCAATTTCAGACAGTTCAATATCAATGGCTTTCTTTCGTTTTTCCAACTTAATAGATTCTTCTCCCTGTTTTTGCTTCAACGCTTCCATTTCGATCTTTTGCTCGCTAGCACGCTAAAAATATAAATATTGAATTAAATTTTAATTTCACCGTAATGATTAATAAAGAAGTGAAAATACATAAATCTTGACAAGGAGGCGCCCAGAAACCATTTAATCAACTAGATCAATTAAATAGTTGAACATTCTCTTCCTGAAACAGAATACAGTCTCAGAGTTCACAATATTAGCTGGTAAAGAATTCCAAATTTTAGGACTTTGAAATAAGATTTTAAACTGTTTGACATTTGTTCTGCAAGTATGCGTTCGATAATTTATTGTTGATCTGGTATTATATGTATGTATTTGGTTACTTATTGTAAATCTAAATTAGAAAAAGGGGATGGCAATAAGTGGTGATGAAAGGAAAACATAAATTTGACTGTATAAATTTAAAAACGTTTATTTAAAAAGTTTATTTTAAAAATGTAAAGCAATTTTAACTGTGAAAATAAATTTGCAGTATGAGCACAATAGCTTGCGTTAGTCAATATAAATATCCTGTTTACTGTAGTGTAATAAAGATAAGGGTAATATAAAAGTAAAAAAGTAGAGTGTTGCGTAGAAGAGTGTTTTGGATATATACCAAAGTGAAACTAATAACAAACTAATAATTAATGAGATGCGAAAAGTTAAATCATTTGTTATTTTTACAATCGATCAGCAAACAGATTGAGGGGGGAGGGGGGGAGGAGAACTGTCAAGGGTGCAATGACAGGCCCAATATTCAAGGGGACTATAATATTTAAATATTTGTTTATCTCCCGTGCGTTTGATTGGCTACTTTCTACTTGTGACATCCTTTTGGCATATACTGTATATAAGCCCTATTTATTATTTTTCATTATTATTTTTTTCATTATTATTTTTCATTATTATTTTTCATCTCTGACGATTATTCTTTCTACTTGTGACACGTAAAAATACGATATTTTTACGTGTGAAGATATCGTTTCTACGATCCAATGATTATCTTTTTTGAGTGAAGTAAAAGTTAATTCTCAATTTAGATTGTCCGTGTTAATGTTTATGAAATAAACAGAATAATATACATGGATGCTTGGAAATATTTCTCGTGTTATAAAACAGGAAATATGACATTTATTTCTCGTGTTATAAAACAGGATATCTCACTCGTTCACTTCGCTTACGCGTGAGATATCCTGTCCAGCACTCGAAATAAATTCCATATCTCCGCACATCCATGTATATTATTCTCTACATACCAACAACCAACACTGGACTAACCTGCATACTAGCTGTAATGTCTTGTAACGCGGCATCTGCTTCAGATTGTTTCTCTGCCAATTCGCTGCTTTGTTGAGCAGCTTTCTGCTTCAAACTATGCACTAAGTGCTTTGCTTCGGTCAATTTTGAAACACCTGCCTGGTAAATGAATTAAAGAAAGCTTAAAATACCAAAGACATCCTATGGCTACAAAATATGAACCTTTACAGTGCCATTTATCCAATCAAAAGAAAAGGCAAATTCTTTAGGGATATTCTCGCTTGCACTGCTGTCTACACCATCTTATAGGTTGCCTGGCCATTTAATATAGATTCTCTCAGAGGAGCAGGTCTGTTCTTTCCATCATGGCATCCCAGGCTTAGTTCACAAAATACATTAATTGTTAAACTGTCTCAGTGTCATAATGCCAGAGTCAACACACATTAAGGCCCATCTACACGATACGATTTATCGTATACGATTGTCATTTTGGTGCATATCAAAACCAATAACATATGGCTGTTTCAACCCGTAAAAAATGGTCAATTGATAAATCTGAGACAACCGAATTGAATTGGTTGTTTTAACTAATCTGTTTTTACAAGTGTACTATTTACATTAAGTGCCTTAATGCAAACAGTTGAATAGTGAAATATTCCTTTGTTTGACAGCTATACTCAGATCTTCACTCTGAGATGCACCACAAAAAATTCATTTGAATTGGAAATGTTATATTTTGTAAACGTGCAGGGTTTAGAACTATGTCAAAAAGTGCGCTCCCCCATTAAAGCATCATTTGCCGTATCAATTTATACTAAATCCAAGATATAACTTACAGAACAAAACAAAACAACGTGTTGTAAACTATCTTCATATACCTGTAAGTGCTGTTGCTTTGTAACAACGCCTTGTTTCTTTCCGGCAAAAATATATTTGTAAGTCTTTAAGTAGGTCACGTATTTTCGTGGTGTGGCTCCACGGCTCAAACAAGACTCGTGAATTTGTAAGAAACTCTTTGAAATACTATTTTCATTACTTCCAGAGCTCTTCTTGGACTTTTGTTCTAAATACATTTCGTTCTCGGTCAGGAACATCGTTGGGACTATAAAGAAAAAAAATTGATTCGTAGACGTTCCTAGGGATCTGTTGTTCAAAGCCTAGATAATTACCTTCAAGAGGGTTATTTCCTATATTAGGTCATTTCCATTATTGTTTTCAGAGTGGTACAGGTAGTTAGTGTATTGGATTGTGGTGCGGTAGGGTCTTATTAAAAATTTTAAGCGGGTTAGTGTTAGTAAAAGGTTTCAGTTAGATAGCGATCATTACTCAGTTCCAGTCTTTACTGGCGGCGAGATGCTCCATTGGATCTGAAATAGCCTTCACCAATCGTAATGCACGTATTATCTTACTGGCGGCGAGATGCTCCATTGGATCTGAAATAGCCTTCACCAATCGTAATGCACGTATTATCTTCTTTGATATCCAATCTCGATTTCAAGCTGCTCTCCGCGTGCATTAAGGAATATGTTTTATTTAAATAATACCATGACATGAGGGAATTAGTGAGTAAATTCCCCGAAATCTGAGGAAGGATTTGTGGAAGTCTGGAGTGTCGTAGGCCCGAGGGGATGTCACGAATCCTCCCGAGGCTTGGGGGAATTTAATCACTAATGACATGTTATGGTATTAGTTTGTAATTCCATAATTACCGAGGAAATATATTTTGTATTGTTTGAAATTCTTTTGGGAATGAGAACAATGTGAATGGGTGGGTAGAATCAAGGATGTTCGCTCATGCATGTTTATGAGGGAATGTTTTGAGGAAAAATTAGTAAAAGTATGTACCATATGTTGATGAGGGAATTTAGGGATTAAATCTCCCCTTGAGAACAATAGAAACGGAGGTAATCATATATATTATTGAATGGTTTTACCGATAATACGGTCGGGTATTTTAAAATGCCCGACCGTATTATCGGTAAAACCATCCAATGCGATATTTATTACATAACTGTTCAAATAAAATAGACAGTTCGCATAGACA
Organism: Chrysogorgia sp. JL179-B06; assembly: GCA_035772405.1. NCBI lineage: Eukaryota > Metazoa > Cnidaria > Anthozoa > Scleralcyonacea > Chrysogorgiidae > Chrysogorgia > Chrysogorgia sp. JL179-B06. The sequence continues at coordinate 239,185 of JAYKKM010000145.1, forward strand.
TTTTACATTTTTACTTTAGATTTTCCATACAGGGTAGATTTTATCTCTTCTAAACCGGTTAAACTGGTATAAAAGTGTGCAATACGGTATTTAGTGTTTCTTCCGCTCCTAGATTTGACCAGTTCTCTTAGCCTTAAGAAAAACGACGCTATTGTCAAATAATAAATGATATTATAAGTAATACCATAAAAAGAGGCGTATTACCCATGTAGCTATAAAACCACTTTTAGTAGAAGGGTCATTTAGTAGAATTTTAATAAATGACCCGAATCAAGTGGGAGGTTTCATAAGTAATGTACCTCTTTTTATGGCATTCCCTTGTAACACCATGATTTGCGAAATTTCTGCCGAGGTTTCCTCGTGTTCAGTCTTTGAGATGCTTGCCTTGACGTCAAACCTGCAGGCCGTATTAGAACTAATGCGACTCGGTTTGACGTCAGTAGAGGTTGTATCAGTGGAAATGAATTTTAATGAGGTTTGTTGTGGTAGTTTTAAGTTTGTCTTATTTCAATGAACTATACAAATATGAGGAATGGTAATTTAGAGCGCTTTCATATCTCACGTTGTTCTTGAGATATTTAGACTTGTGTGATATGCAAATGAAGTAGCCTATGACGTCAATATATTTTTACATTTTTAGAAAATTAAGAAATTCGAAAAAGCAAATTAATTTGGGATTGCTATTCCGATGTAATGATGTTAGGTGTCACGAAGTGTAAAGTTTCAAGTGATTTCGTTGAATAATCTCAAAGATATACTTGATTTTCTAAAAATATAGAAACATTTTGACGTCATAGGTTATCTTATTTGCATATAACAAAAGTCTAAATATCTCAAGAACGACGCGAGATACGAAAGAACTCTAAATTACCATTCCTAATCATTTTCGGAGTGTATTTAAATAAGACAAATTTAATTTTCAAGCAAAATTGGTATTATTGACTTTTAATACCATTTAAACCTAACCTATAGTAAAAACGTTTAGTATAAATACATTAGGAGATTATAGAAATTGTGTGCGCTGATTGGTCGAGCTACCTCGGATTATTTCTCGATAATCACCTCCAGCGTTTTTTCAAGATGGCCGTCAGCCGATTTGTCAAAGTGACAGGAGAAAAAAATCAAGAAACTGGTATTTTTGAAGGAAATGCTGTTCCTAAGAGTGGGAAAATGTGTATTTACACTAAAACAATTATTCACCTCAGGCTCAGTGAATATCGGTGAATAAAAACCTCGAGTTCGTCTCGGTTTTTATTCACCGATATTCACCTCGCGTTCGGCGAATAATTGTTAAATATCACGATTATACCTTTTAGCATGCTTTCACGACTCCAGCCTTCCATCCATTTAAAGGAACAACTTTTGAAAAAACTTGGGTTGGACTCACAATTGGCGGTGAACGTGGGAGACGTGTAGTCCATAATCAAGACTATATGGAGATTTTTGCTGACACGAGATGCAAAGTAGGAGAACAACGTTCCTCGGAAACCATCTTGTGACGCCTGATCTCTGAGAGCAGCTAAGAGTGGTTCAAGTTCTTCAGGAGTATAAAGACCTGATACTTCACCTGCACTCAGTAAACTGTTAATAAGTTCCAGGAATGCTGCGTCTACAAACTGATGGTCTTCTAAAACGAGAACCGCTTGTTCGCCCTCAATACCAGTCAGCTGCATCACCTGTAATTATCAAAGTAATTAAGAAAAAGATTATTAAGTTGCCTATAATGTTGAAAATAATTTTGGTTTTGCTGATTAAAGGGCGCTAAAGGCTGATCTAGCTAAGATATTTCCTTACTATTGTCATATTTGTACGCGGCACAATTTGCTGGTAAATGTTGCAATACGCCCAGATCAGATGTTTTTTTTATTTAAAACAGGGTATGTCCCATCAGTAAAATAACAATGAATTTTTCTGTTATCAATATCTTACACTCTTGGCATTTAATCACACACACCAATATGACAATCATAAAGAAAAATCGTGTCGTGCATGTAGATGGGCCATAAGATGATGAAAAAATGGGGAAAAAATATTCCCACGACCATTATCCACAACGATATACAGTGTTTGTGGTACTGCAGGAGATATGTAACCTTTTCCTATAATCGGGCAGGTTTATGATTCTGATATGTATGATTTACTCCACTCGATTAGTCGAAGTGAATATAGAGAACTTAAGCAAGTGGCGTTCTTGCTTCACGGACGGCAAGCGGAAATCGCGAATGACGTATTAGTTTCAATAAAAATTATCATAGAAAAGAAAGATAATGAAGGTTTGAAATTCCAATGGAGGAATAACATTTATCGCTGAACAAGCCGCAATGCGTTGAATCTGAATGTAGAAATGAAGTATAAGTACATTTTTTATAGTTAATACAAGCTTCAAAGGTTCGGAAAAATCCAACTAATCAGCGAGTCAATGCATAACTTTCCATACTGATGTTGACGTTCACGTTGTCTTCAAAACGTGAAAACGCCTTCACTGACGTCTATGTAGAACAAAGACGACGTCAAGTTTACTTTTGGGACTTTAACTTATTCATGTTCTTTGTTTTGCATGAAAAAATCTATTGAAATAATACGGCGACCCGGTCTTAAGAAAACAGAACGGTGATAGTGTCAGATAAGTAGCTTTAATTTTGTCTTAAAAACAAACCAAGGATGATTAGAGTTAAAATGAACCGTGAATGCGATTTATTCGTGCACATAGCAGCTTCTTAACTTTCAAAGCACTTGCAATTAACTGAGTCGACGTAAAACTTAAACGGATTTTCACGTCGTCTCGAGAATGTTCAAATATTCTCGGTGACGTCGTGTGTAGAGCGGCAACGTTGTTAATGTTGTTAATATTCTTCAGTACGCTACATGAATCTTTGTTTTGGATGAAAAATTCAATTGAAAGATCGAAGAAAGCTACCTTAAGTAAGAACAACGTGGACGTCAGTAATTCGTAATTTCTTTCAACGATAAAAGCCCAATCTTCTTATGCAACCATCACTATTCGCGTTACTTAATGTTCCTATTTCCGGTTGGTGAATGTGTTCCTTCTTATGATCAGGCGAATTGATCTACCCATATCCTGCCTCATAGCTACGCGAAGGGTTTTTGTGTGTACAGCGTAACCCTTACGCGGACACCTCCCCAAATCGGACACCTCCCCTAAGCGGATACCTCTGCTGAGCGGACACCTCCCCTAAGCGGACACCTCCCCTAAGCGGACATCTGTTCTAAGCGGACACCTCCCCTAAGCGGACACCTCTTCTAAGCGGACACCTCCCCTAAGCGGAGGACACCTCCCCTAAGCGGAGGACACCTCCCCTAAGCGGAGGACACCTCCCCTAAGCGGAGGACACCTCCCCTAAGCGGAGGACACCTCCCCTAAGCGGAGGACACCTCCCCTAAGCGAACACCAATCCGAGGTTCAAGAACTACGTGATAGTACACTCCTAGATCTTCCTAAACTAAACAGCAAAGTGGGACACTCAATGTTTTGTTATGCAGGAGCTTCTCTTCCTAAGCAAATCAGAGAAATTACTTCTTTCAATATTTTTAAACAAACGTTTTTTAACTATGTAGCTCTTAAATTTGTATACTGTTCATCCTGTTCATACCAGCTTTTTACAGCTGAAAGGGTCTTACAGTTTTAAATAAAGTTATTATTATTTAAGAAATAGAAAACATTTTCCGTGTTTACATACAGTTAGAGAAACACGAGTGGAAGTTTGAGTGTGAAGAGAACGAGAAATCAGTGGGAACACGAGCCCTTAGGGCGAGTGTTTCCACGCTATTTCGAGTATTTCGAGTATTTCCACGCTATTTCGACATCTTCCACACTTTTACGAGTGTTTCTATAACTGTATGTAAACACGGAAAGATGTTTCCTATTTCTTTTATAAAATAACACTGAGGAAAAAAGTAATAAGACTCTTTTATTAAAATGATGAAAATATACATTCTCCACTCACGCTAGACAACGTCGCCGGCTGCTCAAATGAACATAGACGCTCTTAACTGTGAAGAAAAGCATCCAATCTTCTCGTTTTTCTTCTTATTGGCTGTCACAGAACATATTTATCGATATTTTAGCTGTTTGTGAGCAAAGGTTCGTCTTACAGTCCATTTTGTAAAAATGGCGGGAAAAATCCATGTTTACATACAGTTATATAAACATGGCTTTTAGCCAATCACCGCTTGCGTTTACGAAATGTTATTTTATAAAAGACATTTATTTAACAAAACACTATATCTATAACCTCCCCTAAGCGGACATCTCCCCAAAGCGGACACATCCCCTAAGCGGAAACCTCCCCTAAGCGGACACCTCTAAGCGAACACCAGTCCGAGGTTCAAGCTATTCTTTAAGAAAACACTATGTCTATAACCTCCCTTAAGCGGACATCTCCCCTAAAGCAGACACCAGTCCGTAGTTCAAGCTATTTATTTAACAAAACACTATGTCTATAACCTCCCTTAAGCGGACACCTCCCAAAAAAAATAGGAAGATCCAGAAAAATCCAGCTATATGCCTGTGTGCTAATTCTCACCGTTTTAAGGTCGTTTTTGAAATGCTTTAACTGATACGCGCGCGATATCTTGGGTGAAAACAGTTCAATGCTGTGCATATGAGCAACGAGTGAGACTGCAGTCCTACGACCAACTCCACTTCGTCCAGCCATCAACAAAGAGCCACCAGGTTTAGTCAACACACGATCAACACAGGCAACATTTTCAAGAACTTCTGTGAATATGAGAATGTTTAATTCTTTATTTTCACGGCCTAAAAGAGAAAAAGCATAGACAACGGTATTTAAGAAAAGGATTCTGCTTTGCCGAGTTTGCATAGCCGAGACGAAAGGTCGAGTGCTTACACAACTGCTAGAGAGTCCAAACTCTTCGAGTGTTTGCTAATGGTAACGAAAACACGGCAAAATTGTTTAACAGTAAACTGAACAATAACAAGTAAAGGAATTAGACGAACTTTATTTTCGTATCAAATGCTAAATTCTCTTTAGAATTATGAATTATCTGAACTAATCACAATCCCGTCCTCACTGAGAACGAATGTGAATTGTGACGTAATTACCGTGTTTGCGTAGGGGAGTCAGTATTTGTACAGCAGTTCAAGTCGTGACGTTAATTTCAACACTATTTGGTTATTATCTAGGTACAAAACTAACCTTACCCAAAATCAAACCCTGATCCTAACCCTAACCGTTATTCTAATCCTAACCCTAATAACCTTATTTCAGTGTAAAGTCAAACAATTTGAGGTGGTATTTTGACGTCACGACATGAACTGCTGTACATACTGTATAGTGAATCTCATGCAAATACGGTAATTGGCCAATCACAGCGTGCGAAAGATAACACTATTTTATAACGCATGAAAAAATATTGCACAGTTATACAACAGTTATTTAAAATATTATTCTCCGATATGAAAAGCACAAAGTTGGACAGAATACTGCAGTGAAAGCGAAATCAAGCATTTTGAAGGTTAGCACATCGAGTCTTAGAGGTGGCGAATTTATTTGAAAACAACAATTTGAGTAATGCATGGAATTTTGATTTATCGAGGCACGTTGCTCGCAAAATATGCACTAGTTTTTTAAAAAACTTGAAGTGTAACAGAAAATAAGTGCATGTGTACTAAAACGTGCAGAGGTAGACCAGCGTTTCTTGGTATCATTTTACGGCTATCAGATCAGTTTTATCTTCCAGTCCGTTTGTCGAATCAGATAGGGAGAATCCAGGAGCGGGGACTAAGAATTATTCTTCCGGATTTAAACTACGGGAAACATTAGCCATGCCTGCAGGCCTTGTCACTCTACCAAATCAATGGAAATCAATGGAATGGCACCAAATCAATGGAAATAGCCAGCGTGAACTGGCGAATATTTTACTGTCCCACCACCATACATCCCGCTGACAATTATAACTTACGATCGTCAATATTATATAAACTCACAGATTTATGCACTATACCGCCAGAGCCAAATTATAAATATAAATATTTACATCCTAGAGTAACTAAGTAACTAAAGAGAATTAAATGTACAACTAATATTAATAATATTAGTTGTACATTTAATTCTCTTTAGTTACTTAGTTACTCTAGGATGTAAATTTTTAACTCACATGTAATTCAGTCTTTGGACTGCGAGATGTACATTTTATTAAACAATTTATCTATCTTTATTTTGCAAAAAAATAGCCGGCTGGGCTGTATCTTCCCGCATGCTGACCAACTTATACCATTTTTTTTGTCTCAAAAAGAAGCTCCAACTTTCTAAATTGTCACTCAGTTTGTTAACTAAAAACGTCAATATAAAACGCACAACTCTGTTCTAAACTACAGGGGGTGACCAAAAAAAAGTGGCCCCCCATAAAAAGTAATAAACTCGTTACTTTTTTGTCATTTGTGTTTAGAAAGTGTTAGAAATGTTTTGTTTTTTGTATTATTTGGGCAGTTTTGTGGACTTGTGAGTTCGAATTGTTATTCTATGCAATAAACTGGTAGATAAATTGTATTTGGAGGGTTTTTGCTCTGAATACAAGATGGCCATTTTTTAACCAAAGCACACTAAACTATTAAATTATTATCATTGCAACTCTGCACAAATTGACAAGAAATAAACTGTAAAAATATGTAATAAATCTAGAAAGACTAATATGTAGCAAGCAATCTTTGTAGCTTGTAATTATGTGATTTAACCTTTCTAGAGATTTGAACAAAAATTATTAAAAACCAAAGTTATACCCGACTATGAGATTCTTCTATAGATTTAACTACTTAAGTGAAATGAGGAATTGTTTACACAAGAAAACAATTTTATGGTATTGTATTAGTATATATCTGCTGGTGTCGGCTCTGTATATTTGCTTTTGGGGTGCACTATCTATTTCTGTAGCCATAACTCATATGCACTGAAAGAAGACTACATTATTCAGTATTTAAACTCTACCTATATATGATGAAATTTTTTACATGATATGGAATTTATTGATTATTTTAGCCATTTTACTTTACTCAACATTTTCCGCCTAGTAAACCATTTGTTGTAAAAAGTACTCGAACTCTTTGGTGAAAATTTGTTTTAAAATGCCATATTGATTTTTTGTTAAAACCCTCCAAATTCAATTTATCTACCAGTCTATTGCTTAGAATAACATTTTGAACTCACAAGTCCACAAAACTGCCCAAATAATACAAAAAACAAAACATTTCTAAGCACTTTCTTCAAAAAGTAACGAGTTTATTACTTTTTATGGGGGGCCACTTTTTTTTGGTCACCCCCTGTATACTCAAAAGATAAACGCAGAAATGTGAGGAACTAGGGCTTTATATTTTGTTTCAACATAGGAACCATACACAACCTGCAGATGATAGCAAAGCTATTGACAATGGATTAAAGCAATGAGAACTTCAACATTTAGAAATACATGTAGAATACTTACCATACGTTAGCATCCCCTTTGTTAGCACCTGTTTCAAATCTGCAGGGTCTAAACGACCTAATGGACGACCAAATACTGAAGAATTAGTAGCACTTAAAGTAGAAGACGATTCCGACGTTTCTGATGCAACAGCTTTGACAGATCCACCCCAAGTAACATAATAGGAGCTGTCCAAGTTATCAAGATGAACAGACCAGTCGGATCTAATGACTGATTTAATAATGGCGTCGCACTTTTCAACGTGTTCGCCGACCATTCGATCTCTGAATAGGCGTCTGGCTTCATAAGCACAGATTTCTAGAAGATGTTCGGCTGTTAATCCAACTGAAGTAGGGTCCACAGTATAGCGGAACAAGGCTAGCACCCAGTTCGTGAGATCACGAGGAGTAAATAGATAATGAGAGCAGTCATCAACAGTAAACTTGGAACGAACCTATGGAGAACAGCAAAGTGTTTCGCTACTTGTTTCGCTATATCTTCAAACAAATAAAATATTTATAGATGCTTGAAAATTATTCAAGCATACTATGGTAAATTGTCGCACGTACGAACTAGTAGACAACGTAGCCTTCGTTCTGCCATCTGAGTTCTGGTAGTTCAATGGTTAGAGCGTCTAACCGGAGATCATGAAGGTTGCGGGTTCGATTCCCGTCTGGGGCCAGAAACTTTTTTCTGAGTTTGCGTTAAAGCTTGATAGCATACAATTAACTATATTGATAATAACCAAGCTGCAAGTACATTTAATATATTCAAGCTTAAATTTTACAAAGGCACAAGTATACTGAACGTGCTGGGTAAAGACACTATACAAATTGTTTTTGGAACTTAAAATCAATACATGCACATTTCGAACGAAGAGAGCTAGTCTCTTTGTCGGAAATTATTTAAGTTAATCGAAAGTCACGCGACTTGTTACCTATAGCCCTATTGAGAGTATCTATTCATTATGAAATCCTCGTACTTTTCCTCTTTTTTATGATCGCAATGATCGCCAGGTTTATGGTTTCCATATGATCGCAATGATCGCCAGGTTTATGGTTTCCATATGATCGCAATGATCGCCAGGTTTATGGTTTCCATATGATCGCAATGATCGCCAGGTTTATGGTTTCCATATGATCGCAAAGATCGCCAGGTTTATGGTTTCCATATGATCGCAAGGATCGCAAGGTTTATGGTTTCCATATGATCGCAATGATCGCCAGGTTTATGGTTTCCATATGATCGCAATGATCGCCAGGTTTATGGTTTCCATATGATCGCAAGGATCGCAAGGTTTATGGTTTCCATATGATCGCAATGATCACCAGGTTTATGGTTTCCATATGATCGCAATGATCGCCAGGTTTATGGTTTCCATATGATCGCAAAGATCGCCAGGTTTATGGTTTCCATATGATCGCAATGATCGCAAGGTTTATGGTTTCCATATGATCGCAATGATCGCCAGGTTTATGGTTTCCATATGATCGCAATGATCGCCAGGTTTATGGTTTCCATATGATCGCAAAGATCGCCAGGTTTATGGTTTCCATATGATCGCAATGATCGCCAGGTTTATGGTTTCCATATGATCGCAAGGATCGCAAGGTTTATGGTTTCCATATGATCGCAATGATCGCCAGGTTTATGGTTTCCATATGATCGCAAGGATCGCAAGGTTTATGGTTTCCATATGATCGCAAAGATCGCCAGGTTTATGGTTTCCATATGATCGCAAGGATCGCAAGGTTTATGGTTTCCATATGATCGCAATGATCGCCAGGTTTATGGTTTCCATATGATCGCAAGGATCGCAAGGTTTATGGTTTCCATATGATCGCAATGATCGCCAGGTTTATGGTTTCCATATGATCGCAATGATCGCCAGGTTTATGGTTTCCATATGATCGCAAAGATCGCCAGGTTTATGGTTTCCATATGATCGCAATGATCGCAAGGTTTATGGTTTCCATATGATCGCAATGATCGCCAGGTTTATGGTTTCCATATGATCGCAATGATCGCCAGGTTTATGGTTTCCATATGATCGCAAAGATCGCCAGGTTTATGGTTTCCATATGATCGCAATGATCGCCAGGTTTATGGTTTCCATATGATCGCAAGGATCGCCAGGTTTATGGTTTCCAGGTTTATGGATGACACAAACATTACAGCGGCCGGTGAATCAATTAATGATATTGAAATTGCAGTGAACTCTGATTTGGTAAACTTACGAAAATGGCTAATAGCAAACAAACTCAGCCTAAATGTGGCTAAAACAGAATTTATTCTTATTGGAACTAAACCTATGCTTAATAAAATTGGTGATTATCAATTAAAAATTACTATTGAAGACAAACCGATAAAACAAGTTTCCCAATACAAAGCTCTGGGTGTTATTGTTGATGAAAATTTATCTTGGAAAGCTAACACAGACAGTATATGTAAGAAAATATCATCGGGCCTATATGCTTTGAAACAAGTAAAAGAATTTGCTGATCAAAAGACTCTAAAGTGTTTATTCAATTCATTAATTCAACCTTATTTCAATTATTGTTGCGAAGTTTGGAATGTTTTCGGTGAGACCCAATCCAAACGTTTACAAAAACTGCAAAACAGAGCAGCACGTATTATAGCAAATATGCCTAATCAAACTGATCAACAAACTGCCTTAAATGCTTTGGAATGGGAACCTTTACAAACACAGCGTCTAAAAGCCAAAGCAAAAATGATGTTCAAAGTTCTGAACAATATGGGGCCACATTCCCTCCATGAGTTATTTACATACAAAGACGAACTGTTTCACTATAATCTTCGTGAAAGTCACAGCTCAGTTTGTTTGCCGAATCCACGCACAAACTGCATGAAAAAGAGTTTTATGTTTGACGGAGCTGCGTTATGGAACTCCCTACCAGCTGACTTAAGAAAAAGTAAAACACGGTCCTATTTTGAAAGAAAAATCGCGACTCATGTTTTTTAACTACATTTTGTAAAATATAGAAACTATATTTTTGTAATTTTATATAACTGTATTATACTACTATTTGTTATTAACTGTATTACTATTTGTTATTAACTGTATTACTATATAATATTTCTTGTATTTTGTGCTATAATTTTACACGCCTATCGTGGAAATCAGCATTTGCTGACGATATTAGCGTGGTTAAATAAAGTTATTCATTCATTCATTCCATATGATCGCAAGGATCGCAAGGTTTATGGTTTCCATATGATCGCAAGGATCGCAAGGTTTATGGTTTCCATATGATCGCAAAGATCGCCAGGTTTATGGTTTCCATATGATCGCAAGGATCGCAAGGTTTATGGTTTCCATATGATCGCAAGGATCGCAAGGTTTATGGTTTCCATATGATCGCAATGATCGCCAGGTTTATGGTTTCCATATGATCGCAATGATCGCCAGGTTTATGGTTTCCATATGATCGCAATGATCGCCAGGTTTATGGTTTCCATATGATCGCAAGGATCGCCAGGTTTATGGTTTCCATATGATCGCAAGGATCGCAAGGTTTATGGTTTCCATATGATCGCAATGATCGCCAGGTTTATGGTTTCCATATGATCGCAAAGATCGCCAGGTTTATGGTTTCCATATGATCGCAATGATCGCCAGGTTTATGGTTTCCATATGATCGCAAGGATCGCAAGGTTTATGGTTTCCATATGATCGCAAGGATCGCAAGGTTTATGGTTTCCATATGATCGCAAGGATCGCAAGGTTTATGGTTTCCATATGATCGCAAGGATCGCAATGAGCGCAGAACTCTTTATTTCTGCGATCGTTGCGATCCTTGCGATCATTGCAATTATATGGAAACCGGGCTTTAGCGATATCAAAATAAATTAAGATTGATAAAGATTGATAAAGATGGCGGCAAATTAATATTCTATTGTGCGAGTATAAATTAGCCTTTTGAGCCTCGACTTGTGTGAAATTCTTTTGAATTATAAACACAAGGTCGAAGCTCAAAAGGCTAATTTATATGCACATAAAAAATTTGGCCGCCAACCATGTGATGATATGTATGGAATCAGTGATAAAATGTCCTTCGCAAGCCTCGGGAGGATTTGTGAAATTCCCTTGGCTTTCAAGATATTTAATTACTAATATCCCCGATGTCATGGTATTACTTATAATAATTTGTACCGTTGGTATATGAATTGCATATTTGTTGGTTTGGTTTTGTTTTGTTTTGTTTTGTTTTGTTTTGTTTTGTTTTGTTTTGCTTCGTTTTGTTTTGCTTCGTTTTGTTTTGCTTCGTTTCGTTTCGTTTCGTTACGTTTTGCTTTGCTTCGTTTCGTTTTGTTTTGTTGTTTTAGTTTAATTTTGTTTTGATTTGTCTTGCGTTGTTTTGTTTAATTGCACTGGTTAAAACTCTAGATACCTGTTCATAGATGGTAACCATCGTGTGAGCGAGAGCTTGAATATTTTTTACGGCACCCCAAACAGGATGAGAAGACAAACTGTGATGGAGAACAGGTCGTAGATAGGCACTGTAGATGGCTTGGAGCTGTTCGTTGTCGGGATAACTAATTAAGGAATAACATTAAATTAAAACATGTGCACATCATTGCAATAAATTAATCAGGAACATAATACATTGGTTACACATTGGCTACATAGAACGTTACAACATACAATGGTTTATAAAGATACACGAAACTTTTTTTCAAAACCTTTACGTCACAACATACTGTACATAACTACGGTTACGAAATAATAACTTTTATAAAATGTGACAACTAATAGGTAAATAACTAATTGATTAGTTATTTACAAGTCAACTGCAATAGACATTATACCCGTGGAACTTCCATGGAGGGAGGCTGGGAATGAGCGTTACACAAAGACAGACACGCGAACAAGCGTATTATTATTTTAAAGTGTTTATGCTGTAAAAAAATTCAGTTCGAAATAAACTCTCTTACTGTAAAGAACTATATAAATTATAAAGATTGGCGTTTACAACTCTTGCACATCTCACTTTGTTCTTGAGATATTAAGATTTGTTTGATATGTAAATGATCCTCACTATGACGTCATACTTATTGAAGAAGCCTGTATATCTTTGGGATTATGTAACGAAATTACGAAGTGTGTATGTATGTCCTACTGTATGATACTTACTATACGTACGAAGTTACGTTTCAAGTGATTTAAAAGTTATTATGCAGTGTGACGTCATAGTGAAGATCATTTACATATCAAACAAATCTTATTATCTTAAGAACAAAGTGAGATATGGAAGAGTTGTAAACGCCAATATTTATAATTTCTATATTTCAAGAGAGTTTATTTCGAACTGGATTTTTCACAACATAAACACTTTAAATACTTTACCGGGCGGGAGGTCTTTACGGGCAAAAATATCTTTGTACAAAAAGACCAAGGCAGGATAATTTTGTCGTAAAGACCGACTAAACGAGGTTCTCGATTTTTTCGTAAATTTTTAAACCTTTTCAGTTGTTTTGTAATGACCGGCCTTAACCGGTTTGTAAAGACCGCTCAGGAATCAATCAGATTGCAGAAAAGCATAGAGCCAAGCCATATAATAAAGATGTGTATGCCTTGTTCTTGTGTAAATATTCTTTTTGAATTAAGGTTACGAACAATGTCTAATGTTTACACGTGTGAATTTTATAAATAATTTTAAAAAACAGCAAGATAAAACACGTCCGATGGTACATATTAAGATTACTTACTCGATAGCGCAGATGCGTACAATTGACGTAAATCGACTAGATAGCTTATGCCGTCCCAGGCCACTTCCAGCAGTCATTGATGCAACAATTTGAACACCTTCCAAACCAACCCATTCTAGGTTTGAGTCGTAAAATCCTTTGTAGGTAAGAACCTGTGAAAATGATCTGCGTTAGTAAACATACTGCCGTTATACTTGATCGAGGGTTTGTACGTCATTTGATTATACAAGTAAATAACATGGTAAAAAGTTGTATGGAATTTGTGTGATAATGCTGTTCTTAATGTTATTAAGGAAAAATTGGAAATGTGCTTTTTCATTAAAGTGCTCCTGTGATCACATTTAAGTGCTCCTGTGATCACTTTACATATTTGTAAAGAGCATGCATGGTGTTCTTAATTAACTTGCCAAATTTCAAGCAATTGCGAGCATAGGAAGTTGCCTTTTCAGACTGTTTTTTACGAAATTATACGGCCGCCATTATTCGAACATGTTCCGGACGCTTACAGTAGGTTGCGATTAGAGGAAGTGACGTCAAAGACTCAACACATGACTAGTTGTGTATTAATATAAAGCTACTTGGGGAAAACTTTCTATTGTAACTTGTCGTAGAATTTCAATAAAGCTTTGTCACGTGTTGAGTCTCAGACGTCACAATTACATACTCTGCTGTGGAATCGCGGGCTCGTCTGGAACAAGTTTTGAGCAATACGGACACAATTTGGGCGACTATGGAGGTTAAATTTCTTGTGATAGAATCTTTATGGTAATTTTTATAATAGCGGCGTTCAATGACTCTTGCAGTGCCGCTTTTGGAACCCCAGCTTTAATAATACAAAATGTAGTGATCACTTTTGAATATGTTATACAAACGATACGATTTGAGTTACTTGCAAACAATAGATCAATGGCCGTTTTTGTTGTCTCGGTGACTCTCGTGGGAACTCTTATCGTTTGTTCTAAATTATAATTATTGGCAAATATTCGAAGCTTTGATCTTTGCGGAGCTTCTTGTTTAATCGACCCTATAAAATTTACAGTAGATGTATTCTCTTTCAAAGGACAGCCTCTTAAAGAAGACTTCCAGTTTACGAAGCGAAATTTCTTGAAGAAGATAGCAACCCTTTTTGATCCGTTGGGCTTTCTTACACCTTGCACTATTCAAGCAAAGATTATGCTTGAAGAAATGTGGGTAAGTGGATTAGAGTGGGAAGAAATTTTCGAAAAGAGTCTCATCGCCAAAGCTCAAATTGCACAATCTCCGCCATGGAAAACATCGTGGGGAATCTCGACATGGATGGTTTCCAAATAAAAAGGACATTTTATTGTAAAGAGCTTGGGGTGCTGCGTGTTGGAGAGGACGAAGCTTCTTCGTTTTTTTTCGACATTGCAGGAACTTTGCGAAAAGACAGACGTTATTGGTATATGTTCAAAAGAACATACACAAACTCACATGACGTGTTCCGCGGGGTACTATAAGGCCTTCAAGCTTATTGAGTAGGGTATCATCGTGAGCGATTTCTACCGTTGGTGTCAAAATAAACGAAGAGTTCACGATAGCGTACAAGGGCGGACATTTCGAAAGAGACCTGCTACAAAGATTAAGGATGCCGTCCGTCAATCTGGAAAGCTTCGGTTGCCCAAAAGCTGCGGCGCTATTCGACGTGTGAGACATGTGGAACTACACGTCGATGAATGCCTCGTCATTGTGCGACTAGAGCAGCAGCCACAAGAGTCGCAAGAAAATGAACATATGATTCCTTTACTTTTACGCTTATTTGGTAATGATATGAATCAGCCACAATCGCCAGAGACCCTGTGTCATGATCAACTCAAGTCCCGTGAGCTGTTGAACTTTGAATGGCTCGATGACCTACTCGACAAATAGTGTACAATTTTTTTTTGTGTGTGTGTGTATTTTTTTGAAAATACTATGTATTTTAGTTATAGTAACATATATAAATACATGATAATCATAAAACCATGTGTCACTACTGATTGGGGGTGAGGGAGGGTTAGATGGGTTTTGTTGAAACGGGACTTTCAGGGACACGCGGGACTCGTTTTGACTCTCGCAGAGACTTTGTTTAGTTTCGAACCATACAGGAAACTAACAGGAAACCACTCATTTGCCAACATACCGAAAGCGTAAAGACTGTCCTATTTGTGGGAAACATGGTAGAAAAGGCGGACGAGAGGTTATTGCGGAACGTATTTCTAGTTTAGTTTGTATCATGCCGAGAAAGTTTTTAACTTTTAGTTTTAGTTTTTAACTTTTTTTGTATATTTCTTGTGTATTTCCTGTATATTTATAGTAGCTATAGCTTTTTAAAACCTGATAGAGATTTCCGTGGGTAAATAAAGATTAATAATAATAATAAAAGCGTAAGGATTGCATCCATCTTTGGTAAAAACAAGAGGTGTTATACAGAGGAAGAATATCCAGGATAACCATCGGATCTATCAGCTAAAATTTATATTGAGTGATATAAAAGTGTTGTGCTATACGTAAGGCAAATCACTCAGGTAAATCACATACTATTACTAAGGCAAATCACAAGGCAAGTCTTAGTCCATCGACGGTTTTGACAACAATAAGGCAAATTTTACCTGTTGTATGAAGGCGATCAACTGACTTGTCCCCCATTTGTCTGGTCTTGGTAGATTGAGGTCTTTAAGATACAATATTAACCTCTCACAATCCTTGGGTCTGTACACTCGACCGGTGTTTGAGCTTATCACCATACAGGTCTGCTGTAACTTTTGTAGAACGTGAACCGGTGAAGTCTGTGCACTACAGTGTACCATGGCTACCTGAGTTGAACGTAAATTATCAAAACTGTGTCGAAGAAGCAGTCTTTAAAAAAAAACGAGAAGAAAGTTGGAATAATCCTCATGGTTTGAATTTTGAAATTTAAAAGGATACTATGATATTGCGATTTTTTCGCAGTGTCAGTGTGTTACGTCAGTGTGATCTTTCTTCTGTCTCACTGCACTTGCGGTAACTAGAACTTAATTAAAGCATAGTCGAGCTTCCTTACTCTTTTCCACATCCCTCAGGGCCAACCAAAATAAACGGTTGCCTATTAGTAGGCTGTAACCATGGATTGAAGAAGTCAAGTTGTCGTTTGATGTCTGCTGTTTTGATAACTGGAAGATATCCAGACGAACTCACAAGATCCTCGGCACCAAGGGAATCAGGAACCTACGAAATAATTGAGGAATATAATAAGAAGCTTGAAGAGAACTCTATAAAGCTTCTCAGTTTCTAGTAAACATTTATAAACACGCGGAAAAACGTTGTTTTTCACCAAAACTAAAGGGAATCGGCTGTATTACCAGGAGCACATTGCAAAGCCGGGCGTTGTTCTACATACGACTTTGCCTTTGTCACAAAAGTAAGGATTCGTATTGAAAGATGGCAATAGACGTATCCTAGCGGTTGCTTCTGCATTATAATGATGATGATGATGATGATGATGATGATGATGCGGATGACGACGATGGTGATAATGATGACGATCGACAACGATAATGATGATAACGAACACGACGATGACGATGATGCTGATGATACGACAGATTAATAAAACAATGTGTTTGTATCTGAGCGGTCGCTTCTGCATGATGATGATGATAGTATCGATTATGATAATGACGACGATGATAATGACGATAATGATGATGATGGTGGTGATGATAATGATGGTGATGATGGTTGATGATGATAATGACGATAATAATGATGATAACGAAGATGACGACGACAATTTGTAAGAGTTAACTGTTGTTGATAATAAAACATGAGATACTGTATGTGTCCAACTCCTAAAGACCTAAAAGCGAAACCGCATACCCCGGTTTCCAGTAAATTGTGTAAATGACAATCTATATATGCTTGATTTATATTACATGCGTATATCCCATTGTCTTATGTCACTCTCGTAGATATTTTTAGCAAAATGTTATTACCTCCAACTGGTACGAACACAGACGATCAATTTTACTGTCGTAGTAAGTATCCAAAGGTTTTTTTTGATCAGGTGGTATTTCATGTGCCCAGTGGAATATCTAATAATAACAAAATATAACTTTAAAAACAGTTTAAACAGAAAGAGAATGGTGTCGCGCTGATTTTGGTAGTAAAAAAATTAAGAACATTCCAGCTATATCTCTTAACATTTCAATCAATTTTTCTTACTCCCGATTGGCTAATAACACCAGTATTAAACTTTTATCTACTAAAGGAATTTGAAAAAAATATTTTCCCTAAATACCACACATCCGGGACGTTACGTTGTACTACAGACAAATAACAGCCTTTTCTCTTTCGCAATAACATTTCGTAATGTGCAAATTGATTGAAATGTTGTTAATAGAAAATAACACTTGTTCACGAAGAATTAATAAAAAATCGCACTAGTGTTTGGCGAAATATTCATAATACGAATTAGTTAAGTACATGTAATTCCCCCTAACCTAAACTTTGTCAACAACGAATATCGAATCATTGATACTGAAGTTATTTCTCAACCAATGAGTGAACAAAACTCAGTAAAAATACGGATAGAGATTATTATCACCAACGAGCAATAAAAACACAAAACCAAGCACTCTGGAAAACATAACATTACGAAATGACGTAAATAGAGAAATACGAGCTAGTATATCTAAATATTATATTAATCAGATAAACGAAACCTAAATGCATTGCGACGGTGATAAAAAATATTTTACTTCTATCGGAAAAACTTTGTATGATAAAATATCATCTATACATCCGTTGGCAACCATTAGTACCATGGATTCGTCCACTTCAATTCAATTTATGTGAAGTAACAGACTGAATCATTCGTTTTAAACCAACTTTCAATGCTTAAGACGAATAAGGCTATTGGACTGGATAAGATTAGTACTAGACTTCTGAAAGACTCTTCGTCAATCATATTGCTCCAATGATAATAAAATCATTGAACTTATCTATTCGCACTAGGGTGGTCCTTATTTTAATTTTTTTTATTTTGTATGGTCAATTTTTTTATTTTAAATGGTTCCAATTGGGTTAAAAATGCTGTGTGTAAAATTGTATTAAAAACTATTGATATTTAGGGGTAGCTCAAGGACCCTGAAATTTACTATAGTATCCTTATGAGAAAAATCAGCCAAATTGTCTAATATGCTATTAGCCCTCAGGGGAGTGTCGGATTGGTCTAAAAATCCATTAGTGAGTAGTTTAGACCTGGTTTCCTATTTGACTTTAAGACAAATTTATAGCCAAAAATGTATGATGTAGCCCCGAGATATAGGGCTCCAATGTTCTAAAAATTCTCATTGGTTAAAAACGTTTGGAGCTCAATAGTACATCTCGGAAACCATACATTTTTGGCTATAAGTTTCTCTTAAAGTCAAATAGGAAACCAGGTCTAAACTGCTCACTAATGGATTTTTAGACCAACCCGGCACTCCCCTGAGGACTTATAGCATATTGGACAATTTGGATGATTTTTCTCATGGGGATACTATAGTAAATTTCAGGGTCCTTGAGCTACCCCTAAATATCAATAGTTTTTAATACAATTTTACACACAGCATTTTTAACCCAATTAGAACCATTTAAGAGGGTGAGACTATACAAAATAAAAAATAAATAAAATAGGGACCACCTAATTCGCACGCATAGTTTTTCATAATATGGAGATGTGAGTAAATCCTCAACATAAAATGCACTAGGATACAAAATCGGTCCGATTAATCGCAGTGTGGAAACGTAACTTAAAATGTTTTGGAATACGTCAATAGAGAGGCGCTTATTTTGCATAAAGATTACATATACTGTATTCTCACCTCTTTTGCTAATGCAGCTTTTGCCAGCGTATTCAAGTTAGAACCCAAACCTCTCAGAAGAGCGCATAAAAATTCTGGTTTGGTCTTGATATCGTGCAAATGGGATAATCCATTCATAACTACCCCAACCAAGGTAGTTTCTACAACAAAGTCGTTACTCTTTAACACCCAATCTAATGCTTTATAGAAATAATCTTCGATCCATCCTTCAATGACCCGTTGCTCTTCAGGTTGGTCTTGCAGCCATGATTTTATCAAAGCTTTCACATCAGTGTCTTCGTCACTTAAATTAAAACAAATTCCAGTTATGACCAAGAACAATATAAGCAGTAATACGAGATTAAAAAATTACATTTAATAAATGTTATTACAATATATATGTTTATATTTGTAATAATATATTCACAAAGAAAAGACACATTTATTGCTTTGTAAAGCTCAATAAAGATTGAATACTGGTTAGGACGATCTTTAACAAAGTTATGAATGCGTATTAGGACGATCTTTAACAAAGTTATGAATACTAATTAAGCCTATAGCCGTTCATTGGTTCATTTCACAAGTACGATAAAATACTCGCGTCAGATCTGTATGGGATTTACAATGGCTCGTGCTACGCACTCGCCATTGTAAATGCCCATACAGATCTGCCGTTCGTATTTTATCTATTACATGTTGATTACTATACAGATCGTAAATATGAGATATTGAAAAGCTGGAAGGGTGAAGTAGAGAAAATGATGATAGTACTTTTTTTAGTTAAATTGAGATACAGTTGTGAGATACAATTGTAATGCAGGTTACTATATCTCATGCCACGGGAAGTGGTCTGGTAGTAAAATACTTTATATATAAATCAATTTAATATATAAATCAAAAATACTATAAGGTTGATAAACTGTCGAAATCATGTACATTATGTATATTATGTCGAATTTGTTTTTAATAAAATGAGAAACGAAGATAGCATTTGTTGGTAACAGATATTATTCAATTGTCTTTTAACACACGCGGGCTTATGTGGATTCATGAAATATACTCTGTTATGATCTGGAGCTAAATTACACCACTCCATAGACCCTATGCAAAAACGACCACCGATTTAATATTATTTTATGTGCATTTAATTTAGCCATACAAGCCTCATTCTTATGTGAAAATTCTTGTGAATTATAAACATAAAACATTTGTTTAAATTTGCCTTAATTTGTTTACCTCAAAAAGATCATTCCCATTCTCGAAATAGTTGCAGGTGATGCACAACTGAGGTCGTGAGATTCAAACAAGAAATTTACATTGGGACCAAACTGGATACGTTCTCCAGACGGCATAGTCAACAGACGGTTATCATCCAAAACAGAATTCAGAGATTCGATCCACTCAGGATCAATATCTCCATCACAAATAATCCAGGAGTGAATATCCTTTGGTTCCTTAACAACCTGACGAGCAGCGTATGTGAGAACACCATCCGTCCACTCACGAGTGTCCATGTCGATTTGACCGAGCAACTAGAGAACATTAAAAAATCTATATTAAACACTTGTTAACTGAGAGCGAAATCTATATGAGGAAATACTTGCCTGAGGTTTCTATACAGATTGAGCGACGAAGGAGTGAGCTCTATACGAAAGACCGAAGGCAAATACTTCCGCGTATACATAACAAGGAAAATAAGGAGTTTATTATGCAGGACCCCACTGAAAAAAATTCGGCGACGTGGGTATACTGAATAAATATTATTATTATTATTATTATATGGCTTTTGGTTCATTTTCTTCTCTCTTTTTAACAACGTTGTTTTCGACTTCAGATGCTGCCTTTTACCCTATCTCTTAGCTGTGCATTTCGCTTCATTTTTACACCAGTTAAACATCTACTGTATTTCCCGTGCTTTTAGATGAATAACTTATAATGTCGCAGCATATTTTATTACTCTGTATTTTCATTTAAATCAACACAAAAAATTTCCCGCCAAAACATACCAATCCAGAAAAAGCGTAAGGCGCTCGTTGTGAGAAGGTCCACATCGTAGGATTCCAGACCTCTCAGCAACCAATCAGCGTGCGTTATTTTGCGTACGGACCTGAAAACAAGCTCAGTCATTGAGAATAAATACCCTTATCTTGAAAATAATTGAGTTTTTCCTACTCTCTAGCATTTCCACTCCACGATTGTTTAGCTTGACAAACATCTACAAGTTTTCTTAAGATCAAAGTGCTTTGTTTCGGATTGCGTAAAGGACGTATTGAAAATCTTAAGGGCGAAATCGTATCGTGTAGGTGGACCGTTCCATATTTTCAAGCTATGTATAAAAACCTCATCATAACATCGCACATTCGCACTGGTCACGGGAGCTTTAGTTTCAAAACTTCCAAGTTGATATATAACCTGTAAACAAACTGTCTAGCTCGGCTAGTTCCTCGTTCAGTGCATCCACACACGCGGAAAGAACGTCTGCTCGCAGGCTAAAGTTGATAAGGTACGCGTTATCTGAAAATAACCTATCTGAATCATTCGCCTTGCAAAGAAAAAATTAATAGCCAATTTTGTACTAAATGTACAAAGTTGAAGTTCTTTTTGAGTTTATAAGTGCAAGCGCAACACATCAGAGAAATTCAAAATATCAGCGTCGTCAGCACTCGTCGATGAAAAAGAAAAGCTTCACTCTGAGAGGTGTTTCGTCATCACAACTTCCTACCCAGGGTATTTTCTTCGCTACTCCACATCGTGGGTGGAGCGGAGATAATACCCTGGGTACGAAGTTGACGTAATCATGCTAGTGAATTATTTGGATAGGTTGTGAAAACTCAAAAAGTTATTTAAATACGCATTTAGTAACATAAAGAAGGACTGAGAACTAAAATATTTATTTTCCGTTCAAATTAGAGGAGAGTGCACGAGAGGAGTTCGCGGTCAAAATGAAATGCAAAATGGGTACTAACCTAACCAACCCTAACTCTATCTCATGTTTGACCTTTTAATATATTTATAATCATACTTTTTTGATAAAAATTGCGTAATATTATAATCAGCTAAAGTTTCATGTTCATGTCATTTCCCCCTGGTAAAATATAATCTTTATCAGAAGTTGACAAATCAGAAGGTTATAAATATATAAAAAGTTCAAACATAAGATCATTTTAACGAGTAATTTTCCCGCCAAAACCTTTCTTTCATTACATTTCTACTTCAGATGAACTGTTAATAATTTTAGAGTAGCTATACGCGTACCTGAGTTCTAGGCATAGCTTTGGGATTCATTGTGTAATGTTTGACCACTTGATTCACTTTACCAAGTGCCATTCGCAGTATTTTCCATAAAATACTTTTACCAGAACCTGAAGGTCCCACAATTACCACGCCCATTCGCTGACGTAACTGTTCGTATAACTCTAGGGCCTTTTTTATCTAAAATAAAAGGAAAAAGAATTGAGAAGACTTATAAGTAGAATGAACAAATAAGAATTTCCATTCATGTTTTGTTTTATTTTGTAGTGTATTTCTGCATCTCGTTTTGCCTCTTCCCTCCTGTATGTTGTATGCAACTAAAACAATTACAGTCGAACCTCTACTAACGGCCATCTCTACAACGGCCACCTCTCTACAACGGCCATCTCTATAAAATGGCCAACACTCATTTACTGTTTTTGAAACCTCTCCATAGAGGCCACCTTTCTACAACGGCCAGTTTGTCCCCAGTGTGGTCTTTGTAGAGAGGTTTCACTGTATATTGTATGAATGCTTTTACCATAACGTTCAAAAACAACGGAACATCTTGTAAAATATAAAAGTATGCTTACTATGCTGTGTGAGCTGCAAGCTGTCGACAAGCGTGAACAATGTTGTGCTGCCAACTGTGAACAATGTGCTGCCAACTGTGAACAATGTGCTGCCAACTATGAACAATGTTGTGCTGCCAACTGTGAACAATGTTGTGCTGCCAACTGTGAACAATGTTGTGCTGCCGACTGTGAACAATGTTGTGCTGCCAACTGTGAACAATGTTGTGCTGCCAACTGTGAACAATGTTGTGCTGCCAACTGTGAACAATGTTGTGCTGCACCCCGTGAACAATGTTGTGCTGCCAACTGTGAACAATGTGCTGCCAACTGTGAACAATGTGCTGCCAACTATGAACAATGTTGTGCTGCCAACTGTGAACAATGTTGTGCTGCCAACTGTGAACAATGTTGTGCTGCCAACTGTGAACAATGTTGTGCTACCAACTGTGAACAATGTTGTGCTGCCAACGGTGAACAATGTTGTGCTGTCAACTGTGAACAATGTTGTGCTGCCAACTGTGAACAATGTTGTGCTGCCAACTGTGAACAATGTTGTGCTGCACCCCGTGAACAATGTTGTGCTGTCAACTGTGAACAATGTTGTGCTGTCAACTGTGAACAATGTTGTGCTGTCAACTGTGAACAATGTTGTGCTGCACCCCGTGAACAATGTTGTGCTGTCAACTGTGAACAATGTTGTGCTGCCAACTGTGAACAATGTTGTGTTGCCAACTGTGAACAATGTTGTGCTGCACCCCGTGAACAATGTTGTGCTGTCAACTGTGAACAATGTTGTGCTGTCAACTGTGAACAATGTTGTGCTGCCAACTGTGAACAATGTTGTGTTGCCAACTGTGAACAATGTTGTGCTGCACCCCGTGAACAATGTTGTGCTGCCAACTGTGAACAATGTTGTGTTGCCAACTGTGAACAATGTTGTGCTGCCAACTGTGAACAATGTTGTCCTGTCAACTGTGAACAATGTTGTGCTGTCAACTGTGAACAATGTTGTGCTGCCAACTGTGAACAATGTTGTGCTGCCAACTGTGAACAATGTTGTACTGCACCACGTGAACAATGTTGTGCTGCCAACTGTGAACAATGTTGTGCTGCCAACTGTGAACAATGTTGTGCTGCACCCCGTGAACAATGTTGTCAACAACGTTGTTCAGCCATAATAATAAGGTTATTACAGCATTGTACAGTCATTAATACTGTTACAGCTTGTTAACAAGTTTGTTCTATCATCGTTGTCTTTTCTTGTTCCAACAACCGGAAATAACCATTGTTGGTTCACCAATGCTGAACAACATTGTTCGTTCAACAATATCTATATCAACAATATCTATATCAACAATCGTCCAACATGCTGTAACAAATTGCGCGACTTTTTACTGTGTAGGCGACGTTAAAATACAAATTCAGTATTAAAAGCTGGGTGTACTATCGGAAAAAACATATTTCGGTTGCGTACTTTAAGACTTTGGATGGTAAACGCATGTTATACAAGCGTTGGGTTACATGACAATAGTGTAAGTATACCAATGACAATGTAATAGTTTAATGGCATATTAAAAAACCAACCTGCGTTGGCATAACAACAAGATTAAGTTCCTGTGCAGATGCCCTCAGCGCATCAGCCAGTGTTTTGTAATCAACATCTCGAAACTCGACGCTTGGAAAGACATCTTTAACCAATCCATCAAATCTTTTGCAGTCAGCGAAGGTCAGTTTGGATAAAGTGTTTAGCCGCAAAGCTTGGACGACTATTTTTGCTTCCACCTTACTGTCAACTGCCAAAAAACAAAAACGATCACATTTATTTTTGAAATCCTTCAAAACCTTCAGTGTAACATATACATAAGATCTACAAATGATTAAGAGTTCACCATAAGAATGCGGTATTTGGATGGCGACATACTGTACATGTACATGGTGTAAGCAAGGCGGGAGGGGTGATTCCGCATTAATCGCAGTTTTCCAATCACCTTATGCAGGTTGGAATTTCCCAATTTGGATCCGTCAAAAAGTTATAAATCTCATAACATAACTATCTTTCACTGATAATAGGATAGAAAAAAAGATTCGCGTTTCGTTATAAGAAAGATTTGACTTCGTCATAAAGCGATTTCAGAGGTATTTTATTATTAAAGCCAAAATAAATAGTCAAAATTTCGGCTTCGCTTCGTTGACTTACAAGGACTGACACTATTTCCAAATTCAGGTAAATGCAGATTTTCATAGTCTTGGCGGCCATTAAACCCTGACATAGTGGTGCAGGGAGGAGGTATTGAAAATCCATGTGTACGCATATACAGGCATAGATGTCATAAATAAAACTGGGGGGCACTGGGGACAGAATTTAGTAACCAATTGAACGCTGCCATTTTGGACAAATTGGGTGGGCAACTGCGGCAAATTGGAGGGCAAATTTCTTGGTTCCATGAGGCCTTTTTCTGTAATTCGAGAACCTGTTGGTCCAAAACAAGAAATCGTAAATTCTACAATTTTTGCGTTTCTTTTTCACTATTTGTCTATTCAATAAGCCTGTTGTTCTATTGTTACTTGGACCATTTTCGGCTGAATAAAATATCAAAATGATCGCTTTAATACAAAATATAAATGCAAAATTCCCTCCAATTTATCCAAGATGGCGGCGCTCAATTGGTCCCGGGGTTGACTCAAATGAAGATTAGATGCCCCCTCTAGTTTTATTTATGATCTCTATGTATACAGGTGGGTCGGCATGACGTCACGGCAGCCATGTTGCCGTTACGTTAAAAAACTCACGTTGCTACTCTATTTTCTGTAGCCAATTACTGTAGCAAGGGAGACGTATTTTGTCTTTTGAATTTCCAGTGATTGATTGTAGCCGACCTTCGTTATTACATTTTATAGCAAAATGTATAGTTCGTTATTACCTTTGAGGTTCCCCTCTGACGTTCCAGACTGCTTAAAACCTTGCAAAAGGCTCCCACAACCACTTAGAACAGTCTTCAACGCTCTTAATCCCCAGTCATAATGTTGTTGGGAAGACAAAAGTTCTCTGCAAAACAAAAATTATATGTTATAAACATTCAGGTGAAATGATATGCACAACTTTCTTACACCCATTTTTTATTTGTATTTCTATATCACTCGATTTCTACTTTTACACGATTTCTACTTTTACACCACTCATTAGGAATCATAAGTTTGTTTAAGTAGAAAAAAGTTTTGGTCGTTTAAAGTATAAAAGATAATCCAAAAATTGTCATAAATATTGGAAATATTAGAACGATTACTGTCTATTTATCCTTGTGTTTTGAATAACAATTTTATACTTTACTCTTTATACTTTACTCTTTTTAAATTGTCGGCTGGTTATGGTTTTGGTCGTTTATTTCACTTCCTTCTGAAAGAAAGCCATTACTTTATTTCATTTTTGTTGTTAGAACAATACGGAACAGAGCAACAAACCACTCCGGACTTTTTTCGTCTTCAGTCTTAATTGTTAATAGCGTAGTCTGGCTGCTATTAATACTGTAGCTCAAAATGCGGACAAACAAACCAAATTTGATTCACAAACGATGGCAAATGAGCTATTTTCTTTTGTTATGGCCGCAATAATTATGGGTAAAAGCGAAAAAACATGGATACTGACGTCATCTCGACCTTCTTGGTTACTCCCTTAATTGCCGGCAAAGGTCGCAGGAATATAAAAACTGCCTGGGGGAACTTGCATGCAGGATGGCGAATCACGGGCATCGGTATAAAAATGGGAAACGTTTTCAACGTATTGACCGAGCGGAAGGTCTACGGCAAAATTATCCTGCCCGCGGTCTTTCAGTACAGATCGAGCGACGAAGGAACGAGGTCTGTGCAAAAAGACCAAGGGCAGTAAAGACCAAGGGCAGTAAAGACCAAGGACAGTAAAGACCGACCAAACGAGGTTAAGTTTTATTTATTATATGGCTCTTTTAAATTTCTCACATTTCCCGGCTCAATTTTTTCGCAATTTTTTAAAACTTTTCAGTTGCTTGTGAAGACCGCTCAGGAACCAATCAGATTGCAGAAAAGCTGCGTTGAGACCGCTCACGAACCAAGCCATATAATAATCTGTGTTATTATTTTGAAAGTCTGTTTATTGGGATATTTGCACAGCCTCGACAGTGGTCATTCTCTTCATTTGGTGCATTTCCGTCTGTCTGGCAACCAACAAGTAAATATCTTATACTATCTCTGACCAAACTTATAATGACTTGGTATTAATGATACTTTTACTTGCACTCAAGATTTTTTGTAAACTGAGAACATTTCTGAGCCCCAGACCAAAATCTTCTGTTGACACAACTTACTGAACTCTGGCGAGACGTTCTAACTATTAAGGTGGCTCGATAGTCTAAATCATGAGAAATTGCATTTTTCCGCATAAAAATGTTTGTAATGCAGATCTGAGCTTCATCGTGGTTCACTGCATAGATCCAGTGGTGGTCTTGGTTAATGAAAAGTTTTATACCCTCAAAGTTTACCTGAGTGGAGAAATCGTGTTTCCAATAAATCCAAAAAACTAATTTGCATAAAATCTGCCGCTATCATAAACACAATTTCTCTAGATATACAAATGCTACAAGTGTGAAACGTTTCAATAATCAAGACCACCGCTAGAGCTATGCAATGAACCAAAATAAAGCTCAGATCTGTATTACAAAACGTTTTATAGGGGAAAAATGCAATTTCTCATGATTTAGAATCGGGCCACCTTAAGCTAGTAGCTGGTCACAGATGCCAAAGCGAAAGACACGATATTTACTTATTTAATGGTAAATTTAGTTTTTTACTCACTTAGATAAATTAAAAACAGAGACGAGTTTTCTTCCAAGGCTCTTGGCTTCCTTGAATCCTTCTGAGAACATAATCACCTCAGCAATAAGTTCATTATCAGGTCGCGTCATAGCCACGGGACGAAACAGTTGTTTAAGATTATCAGGAAGTTTTTGCCGACCACCATAGCCCTTTCCAGCTGGGTTCAATGTTATGAATATTCCAGAGTTAGAATCAAGATCAACCTCAAAATAAATTAAAGTGCCTATCTCACGTTTGGGGATTTTACATATTCGTAATATTTGGAGTTCCTGAGCAAAATCATAATATATCTTGTCAGCCGAAACGTTCATCTTTATGGACTTTATTGCTGTTAAAGTGATCGGATGTGATGTCACAAGAGGCATTTTTGTGGCAAGTAATAAAATAAAACTGGTTTGGAATGCCTCTTGTGACATCATCCGGTAACTTTGACAACGAAAAATTCCATGAAGATGAAATTTTCGGATGACAATATATATTATAATTTTTTTCAGGAAGACCCAAATATTACGGATATGTAAAATTCCCAAACGTGAGATAGACACTTAATTAATAAGTGAAATCAAGACATCAAGTTCACCTTTTTGACGAAAATATTTTTTTATTATTTTCGCTCCATATACGAGATTCCGGAACGCATAAATTCAACCAAATTGGCTTACCTGCCTTCCCAGGAGTTCTGTGTGAGATTCTCGCATTTTCACGGCGGCTTGGATTGTCTGAATTTGCATCGAGACTGCAGACAGCACGGCCTCTTCAAGACGATTAAACTCGTCAAAACAACCCCATGCACCACATTTTACCAACCCGATAAAAATACGACCCATCGACTTGACATCGATACCCTAAAACATGTGGATGTATAAATGTTTGAAACCACTGACAGTAGTACACCAATATTGTAATAGCCTGATATTGTTACCTCATCACAATTGAACACAAGGACTTGTCTTCCAAACAAGCCACCGAGAGCCTTTACTGATTCTGTTTTTCCAGTTCCAGCAGGTCCATAAGGATTCCCTCCAAGACCCATGTGCATACCTTGGGTCAAAGTTAGGTAACATTTGTCTGTCAGTGGAGTGTGTACTAGTTTTCCAGCATTGCCTTGATATTCGTAGGTGTAATCAAATTCGGCATCCACCATGCGAATCTTACATTGACCTTTAAAAGTTAAATACATGTATCATCCTGAACAACAACAACATCTTCTTATTTTTTCGAGGTCCGGTAGCCATCTGAATCGCGCGCTCTGATTGGCTAGCGAGCAGTCCGGTATCCTCCTGTACGCACTCCGCAACCGGATAACTCGCGGGATACAAATATACGCGAAAAACAAAAAGCGTTTTGCAATTTTTCCTTTTTATTTTCGCGAAGTTAGTGTTTGCAAACAAACCAAAATGGACAGTGATAATGAGAGCCTCACAGCGAAAGTGGATTTTACTATCCAGAAGAACATGAAAAAGAAAATGACGAGCGAAGTAGCAATACAATATTACAAAACAAATCATGCAACCAAAACATACCAACATTTTTAAAGGATCGGAAAACATTAAACATGTTATTTACCGGCCTACCTCGATGCCGATAGGGAAAAACGGTGCCCTTGGTCTTGAAAACGGCCCTCGGTCTTCGGCCCCTAGCCGTTTTCAAGACCTCGGACACAGTTTTTCCCTATCCGGGCATCGCGGCCGATCATCCATCATTCGTTACCGTCATTACAATAATAGTAAGTAATCCTCATGGCAATCATCATAATTTTCATCACCACCACTACCGACGTATGATATCAACAACAGCACTACCATCAATAGAGCCGTTTCAAAGGACGAATAAAGTCAAATCGCTATACTAGAACTATATACAGTATTCGCTAACGGTTTTTTCGTTCAAGAACATTGGCGTAACTCAAACATTGACATACCTTTTTGGAGATAGAATCGCAATTGCTTTTGCCACATCCATTCATCAGTAGACCTTACATCATTTTTAATTAAATGGTCAACCACATCCATGGCATGAATTGTATCTAGAATGAGAGCTTTACACTTCAGTTCAAGTACTTTACTTGCGGCATCTACGCTGCCATCTCCCATGTCCGTGTTAGCGTAAGCCTCGAGCTGTGATTCCATTTCAATGGCGAGCTCTTGCAAGCTCTTACTGCGTATTGCAGCTTCACAACGCTCAGTGAATTGAACTTGTTCAGCCAGACATAATATCTAAAACAGCAAAAACACCATGTGTAGAATATGTTTATTGCGTGTCCACCTGTCATCATGAATATAAAAAACCTAGGTAATTTCAATAAATTATATTTACATCTATCGTTTAATCTGTGCCAATGCAGTAAAAACCCGCATATAATAATGTGATGGATTAAAAACCTACTGAACCAATCTGAGAACGAATGCAATTGGTGACGTAATTGTTGTTTCCATAATCTCATACAAACACAACAATTGACCAATCACAGCGTACATAGTACGTAAGAGAAAAATATTTTTAAAACTTTCACCACTTCTTGCTGCAGTGGTAATTATTGTAGAATTTGGTTGAAATTAAATCCAAAATTAAAACCCTGCTAGGCATATGTTCAAGGACTTGGGACGGGTTGGGAAAAATTCAGAACACCAACATGACAAAAAAAAACACTGGGGAATATACCACAAATCGTTAGAATCGCTCCTTCCCAAAAACGCAACCCACTTTTTACAAGCAAACGACTCATTTTATGCCGCGACCCACAGTTTAAGAAAACTGCAATAATTATCAACGCTTAAGGCATATACCTATACCTGTGAAGGGTATTTCAACGGATCAACTCCAGCTTTTGATCCTTTCTTTCCAGCATTTAAACACCCGACTAATAACTCTTTCAAGGTATCCTTCATTTCCTTCGCTAGTTTATCAAGCCACACCTAGAACACATAGATATACATCATTCGTAAAACATATATCTTTCTTATACTGTACCTTAAAGTGCAAAGTAACGAAATTTATCAGAATGGGGTTTTAGCTGGGCAAGAGCTGAAGAAAGTGCTTGGAAAATATTTTGGCCATTCGAAAAGTGCTTATAAAGTGAAAATATAGACGTTCCATATTATTCTTATTTTCGAAAGGTTGCGAATTAATGAAGAATCCTTTTATTTAATCAGTTACCGTTATCTAAGGATATACAACCTCGTACCCAGGGCATTTTGCCTCCACGGTGGAAAGTCGGCGAAAATGGCCCAGGAATCGACCGGTCGATTCTATAACCTTATTGGCCAGTTCTAAACCCAATTAATTCAGCTAGAGTAAATTCCACAGCGAATTAGAAATATAAGGGCTGGGTTAATTGTCAGGAACTGTATTCGATATATACTGTACTTTTTCATGCTCGATATTTATATGCGATAATCATATAGATGTATGATGAATTAGTTGCTTTTAGGATGAATGCTTTACATGACCAAGTCTGCAGAGCGTTGCATATTTCTCATCATTATTCACGTCAACAAAGTAAACAAAGACAAATGACCTAAGTCTACATAAATTATCATATCAAAACACCCATAAATTATGGGTGTCATGTGATCGGCCGATCCCAGGGTCCCAATCCCCGATCCCATTTCGCCGATCTTCCAATACCCTGTGTACGAGGTTGACGGATATGAATCATTTGAAGTTTTACGACGATTACAAGGTATGGGCTTAATGCGAAATGACGCCAAGTTTTTATGGTTCTCATTTTTAACTACCGCCTTCCTTTGGTGTTAACAGAAAGTATAACGCCAAAGAGAAGCTTGGTGAACAGAAAAGTAAAAGTGTAAGGCTCATCATCTTCGCAAATGCAACCAATTAAAATACGTAATACAAATGCATTACCTCAACATCAGCAATAACTCCAACGGGGCGTTGTAATGGAACAACTTCTCCTTCCAGTGACTTCATGGCAATGATATTTTTGCAGCCTTCGTCGAACTCAACATTGTGTATGCCAGCAAATAACTTCTTAAGGTGAGACTGGATAACAACAGGGTTGGTAGACTGACCAAGAATTTCAAGAAGATCATCATCTCCAATAAAATAAAACCTTGGAAACAAGGAACGTTTTTCCTACGTTCAAAATAAACATGAAAGTTATTGTGAAATGACACACCCGTATACTTCGGGATAAGCTTCTACCCAAAAATAAGCCCCTCCCAAAAAAAAATAAGCCAGAATAGTCCTCGAAAACATAAAGGTGCGGTACAGTCCGGTTTGCGCATGTGCAAATTGGAGTCTCCGACTTTCATTTGTAAACACGGTCCCATGCTATATCGCGCGATCGCGCTTGTTGTTGCGCTCTTCATCAAGGCACCAGCGAAGGTACAAT
This sequence comes from Chrysogorgia sp. JL179-B06, assembly GCA_035772405.1. NCBI lineage: Eukaryota > Metazoa > Cnidaria > Anthozoa > Scleralcyonacea > Chrysogorgiidae > Chrysogorgia > Chrysogorgia sp. JL179-B06. Next base: position 271,179 of record JAYKKM010000145.1, read on the forward strand.
TCCTCAATCGAATACTCTGTACTACCAGTACCGATCGATAGACGAAAAAAGTACTACGGAAAAAGACGCAACAAAGATCTATCTCTTCGATCATTTCGCGAGACGGAGGGATTTGAGAAAGGATCTGAACTTGAAGACAGACAAAGATTGGCAGGCGTGCTGCTTGATAATTACTTTGGGGTTTGGGGATAAAGATATTCTTAGAAGGTGAGATAGGAAATTATCAAATTGATATTCAATACGTTTACTTGTAAATCGGTACTCCTACTGTGTGATTTATGAGTATATATATACACATTCGAATAGCAACGATAATATATTTTCTTCTTGAAATAGTGAAGTGTTCACTCGGACCGAAGTTCAAGACGAAGTTCGATTTTCATATGGCGAGAAGACTGGAGACTCATGAGACGGTGTTGACTTGAAGGCTCCATTTCTTCGGCTGGCAGAATAACTTCGTCTTGAACTTCGGTCTGACTCTGAGTGAACACTTTACATTTCACTATTTCAAGAAGAAAATATATTATCGCTGCTATTCGAATGTGTGTATATATACTCATAAATCATACAGTAGGAGTACCGATTTACAAGTAAATGTATTGAATATCAATTTGATAATTTCCTATCTCACCTTCTAAGAACATCTTTATCCCCAAACCCCAAAGTAATTATCAAGCAGCACGGCTGCCAATTCTTTGTCTGTCTTCAAGTTCAGATCCTTTCTCAAATCCCTCCGTCTCGCGAAATGATCGAAGAGATAGATCTTTGTTGCGTCTTTTTCCGTAGTACCGATCTATCGATCGGCCGCCAATTCACTGGTAGTACAGAGAACTCGATTGAGGAATAGTACCTTCGCTGGTGCCTTGATGAAGGCGCAACAACAAGCGCGATCGCGCGATATAGCATGGGACCGTGTTTACAAATGAAAATCGGAGACTCCAATTTGCACATGCGCAAACCGGACTGTACCGCACCTATAAGCAAACCATTTGTACACCCAGTGGATATCAAGCGCTGTTTTAATTAAAACGAAGCAAAACAAAAGCAAAGGAAAACGAAGGGAAATTAGTTAAAACAAAACAAGCGAAGAAACGCTTAAAATGAAAAACATAACAAAAACGATTTTAAAAGAAACAAACGAAAAAATACGAACTAAAAGGAGAAAATGCAGCAAAACGAATTAAAACGGAAAAACAAAGAAAAACGAATTAAAACCAAAAACCGAAGAAAAACGAATTAAAACGGAAAAAACAAAGAAAAACGAATTAAAACGAGAAAAAAACGAAGAAAATACGAGATAAAACGGGGAAAACAAAGAAACATAAGTTAAAACGGAAAAACGAACTATAACGGAAAAACGAACTAAAACGGAATACCCGAATAAAACCGAATTAACACGAAGAAAAATGGATTACAACGAAAAAACGAAGATAAACGAATTAAAACGGATAACGATTTTTCTAATTTCTTCTCTAAACAATCTAAGCTTTAACCCCCGCCCAAATCTCGATAATGACATCAAAAGTAAAACATCAATGTTTTGAAAAATAAGTTAGACTCACTTCCAAGAACTCGTTAAGTGACTTTTGGCATCTCTGAAGTTGGTCCAGCAACGTAACAAGTGTGTTTCGTATTCCAGAGCGGGCAACGAGTGACAAAACACGGTTATCGTTAGTTGCATCCACCAAAATTGTCCTAATACGTCAATGTAACAGGAGAGATGAATGTAGAAAAAAAAGATGAACAAAACGAGTCACTTGTAATAGTAGCCATAAATTAGAGCCTTGCTCTGTTGTGTGTGCCGTACAACGTATTAATTATATTTGTGTTGTTGTTGTTGTTGTTGTTGTTGTTGTTGTTGTTGTTGTTGTTGTTGTTGTTGTTGTCATCGTCGTCGTCGTTGTTGTTTGTTTTTTAGATAACATTTATTGCAAATTTATTACGTAGTTAGAGTTTTATACACATACGAACTAGAGCTCTGTTATGGAACAACTTATCAGTTGGACAGTTCAAAAGGGAAATCGAACTGTAATATTAAATGTTAGTCGGCCTCCCACACAGCAATCTTGTAAATTATAATTTTTAGTTTTGGTCTTTTTTATAATCTTTTTAATGTAGTAATTTTACCGTGTTTAAATAAAGCATGAATAAATAATAACAGCTTATTGAGCGAGCGACAGAGAGGTCTGTACCGTGAAATATCGGACCGTTATTTTTTCAGGTCCGTATCTTACCAAATCCTGCTTTCTGATTGGCTAACGAGCGGTCCGTATGAGCCCATACGGACCCGCTCGACATAATTTCAGTTTTAAATGCGTTTTATAAACCGTAAAATATTCTAAAAAAACATTTGAAAATGAACTCAAACGAGATTGAACATATTGAAAGACATAGAAGTGAGTTTTTTTAACCGAAAAGAGACTTAGCTCTCAATTTTCTTTGACGTAGGTAAAAGCACAGACTTTCTTGAACACCCCTCGGCCTGCGGCCTCGGGCCGTTTTTGAGACCTCGGAAAATATTTCTCCATACGGACTTTCCATCCGGTAAATAACATACATATATATATATAAAATTATATAAAATAATGTTCGCGCTGTTCGTGAGGAGAATGGGACTGAGTTTAAATACTCTGGGCTTTGGATGTATAATACAAATGAGCGGTACGTGAACGATTTGTTTCAGTAATGTTATAAAAAAAGCATTATTTATTGGGCTGCCTATATGGTTTCAGGAAAGATTAGCAACAGGAAATTGCTTTAGAAAATAAATGAATCACTGCTTCGATGATTTTAAGAAAAAAACTAAAGAAATAAATACAAACAGACATGATGTGATGGTTGAAAAACAAAATATACGGACCTCACAATGGGATAAAAATGTCACTACCTGAAATCATTGTCCACACTTCTGAACCGTCCCTGTTCTTTAGGAAGAGCACCACGGCCAAAAATGGGTTCTAAGTAAACCCACTTTCTTTGAATCTGATTAAGATGGTGAAGGTATTCATCTAGATCAGCTAACCGCGTCTCCCAAAGAGATGCTTTATCAGCGAACCCTATGTAATATGGCGAGTCTTTCAAGGACTGGAGCAGACATTGATTATCCCCAACCTAAAAGGTACATTTTAAGATTTAAATATTATTTATATTTTTACTATATGCAGTTCCCCTTTACATGAACGAAGCAAAGCCAGTAGAATTATTACTTGCAATATATCATGAAGCATTTTCAGTGCAAGACCAACCAACACTAAACAAGTTTTCAGTTACGCTTTCAACACTCTTGTCAGTGTGTAAATGTGCCCTAATTGAGATCACAGTTAATATTCTGCACAATTTACATGCAAACACATGCAATGCGTTATTTAGTGTACGTTATACATTAATTAACTGACAAATATACATTGGTAATTCGTCGTACCAGTTTATCGTCCTAATTCACGTGTTCGTGCACGTGATTCACTCAGAAGAGTATTTACTACGCAGGAGAACAAATGCATCGACATTCCCTTGCAATCCTCGACATTAAATTACATCATTTAAGGATGATTAATCGCAGTATGTAAACCAAGTATATACGACCCTCTCCCCTACGCCTCTTTAAAGTATACCAGTAATCCCGGGGAAAATAAATGAAATAGTAGTAAAATCCCAGAGATTTTAGAAGAGTTTAAAATGGGGGAAGTGATATCCCATGACGGTGCATTTGGGGGACTATATATGTCGGGATAGCTGTGTGTCGTCAAACCGGAATCCAGAGGTTGCTTACCGCAAGTGATTATCATAGGATTTAACCTACTTGTGTTCATACAACACATCTACTGGCATTTTTGGCAATTTTACAGCCGACAGTCCATGTAGTTTTACTGTGGGCTTTCTGAGACGTGTTCCGGATTTGACGTCATAGGTCAGCTAGACTCATTCTCCCTTCTGCTCCGTCATGGGACAAACAGAAGTGAATTTTCCCAACTTTAGTAGCGCATAGAATATCGAAGGAAAGTCGAAAACCGAAAAGTTATGCACTGAGATACTGTACTCTATACTCTAAACGATACGAAGTTTTCGAATCGCGAAAAAACTTGTTGGGTTTAGCGGCACTTTAAGCGTAATAAATAATTTGGAACATCAATAGTCTAACCGGTAATACCTGATTGACAAGATCCTTCCAGTCTTTTATGATTGAAATTTCTTTCCCAGACGAATCAACGTATGCAGTCAAAGTAAACACTGCACCAGCACCCCATAGTTCTAGCTCACGAAGAGCTTCACGGATAGAAACTTCACCTTGCGCACGGCTGTTTAACTCCTATTATCAACAACAAAGGAATTTATGATGACTTTCTTCAACTTCACAAAAGCACCAGGCGATAACAGATATACTTTTTTACTAAAAAAATCCGTCCGTCCGTCCGTCCGTCCGTCCGTCCGTCCGTCCGTTCGTTCGTTCATTCGTTCGTTCGTTCGTTTAATAGATCGATGTCTTAAGGCTGGATTCCCCTTTAACTTTGTTAAGGCGGATTTCCATTCAGTGCTTTTTCTCGAGCGATCGACCTTTTGCAATCGCTTCTGTTACGCAAGCGTAATGATGAAGATAACATAATATACATATGTTCAAATGAGTTATGCTTATAGTGCGCAAGCGTAATTCGAAAAGCGATCGCAAAAGTCGATCGCGCAACAAAAAGCACTGAATGGAAAATCGCCTTTATATGCGAGGTATAATTCTCACTAAATAAGTGTTACCTTTATTGCATCAGCGTTCGAAATGATCTCATCAGCAACTTTGAGAATATCACCAAATGTTAGTTTTTCAATGGTAGTTCCTTTTGGCAGTTTTAACAACCTGAACATATCCAACCAATGATCAGCCGACAGTTGCTCTCCACGGACGAATTTCAGTAATGGATGTATTATCTATAAAGTTTTCACAAAACAGATGCAATGTCAAATGAGTGCAAGGTTACCAACGGAAATTCTAACTAGTAATGCAATGTCAAGAGATAGAACCTTGTATTTATCGACTTCTTTCTGCAATCGAACAGTCATTGTTGTCGGGTCACGATTCTTTAATTCGTCGGTCCAGATCAAAAGGAATTCTTCAAATTTATACGTGTGACCTCTGCCAAATTAAAATGCATGGGTAGAGCCGATTATTAAAAGAAATAATAGTAATACGAACCACAAAAGAAAGGTACAGTCATGCATAAGAACATAACGTTAAATCAAGATTAAACTTTGCAAATGTACAATTTGCCAATGAAAGCGCGAGCGTAAGACACCACCACTATAAGAACAGCAACAACGAATACGAGTTTAGCAAAGACGATGGCAAAAATAATAACGAATTCAACCATAAACAATTATTGGATGAGGCTGAGCATATCAAGAATTAACCAGACCGAGGTCAATGTTATCATCCGAAGCCGAAGCGGATAACATTGACCGAGGTCTGGATAATTATTGATATTATACGTAAGCAGAATCCAATTATTGTTTTATTATACATTCAAAATACAGAGGCAAATCAATTGCAAGCATTTTGTTATTTTGTAATTTTCGCGCGCATTGAGGTATCGACGTCATCAGCGTCCAATATTTTTTTGGACACCTACGTCCAATAATTCACAGTATTCGAAGGAAATGACGCCACAGCTGCCGGATATTGAGAATTAACTGGAGTACATTGACCAATAAGGAACGAGAATGAAGTTTGAATGTATAATAATAAGAATTATTTGAGCCCAGCAAATAACTCTTAGGCACGACTTTTATTTCAACATTTTATCATCTAACGTTACTTTGTATACGGCAACATCATCTTTCCAAGCTCGACCGTCTTAGTTCAACGGGAGTCCATATTTTTAAATAAAAGGTCTTTAAGCATGTTTAGAAATGTTAACAGTATCTGCTCTTGTACTCGAGAAATAACGTTTTCAATCTCGCATTTTATGCTTCTGGACGCCGCCAATTTGTAGTTTGTTCGACGGTTCAGACTCGATGTACAGCGGGAATTTCTTTTCAATTTTGACGACATTGAGTGCAAGGAATGACGGTTCCTGCCTGATACCTCAATAGCCACGTTCCTTTTATATTGGTCGATATTTTCAAGATATTTTCCAATGTCTGACAGTTCTGACGTAATTTCCGGCGAATAAAAAAATATCAGACGGAGCGATAAAATAAAATATTGGACACTGATGACGTCTCAAAGCTGAAAAAATTACAAACAGCCAACAGCTATCACAGAACTACCTCTCTAGAGGGCATTGAAATATTTTCGTTTATTTTTTGAATGTACGTTAAAATAATTACCGGATTTGGCATGCCATCAAGAGTTATCCAGGCCTCAGTTAATGTTATCCGACTCAGTTTTCGGCTTCGGAAGATAACATAATAACCTCGATCATGATAAGCATTGATATCAAGCTCAGACTCATGCAATAACTGTTCATTAACAGGACAGTGATAAAGATCAGTTCAATAAGGAATACCGAAAATTAAAAAAATGATAATTGTTTATATAAATAAACATTGAGTAGAAATTACAAACCTGAATGATATCCAATCTTCTTTAGCTAGTTCACTCAAACCATTATTGAACTGCTCAAAAAGAATCCAGTTGGATTCGTATTGTTCGATATCTAACTTGAGTTCATCAGCCAACGGGAATTCAGGTTCTGGTAGACCAAAATGTTTACACTCAAAGCTATGTGATAAATGGAATACGAAAATGAGGAGGAAAAAAACAATAAATAATAATAATAACAAAAACACTGCAAAGCTCAAGGCAAAAAAGTCAATAAAATATGTTGGGTCTGCACGCAGGCTAGGATGAACGGGGCCAATTTATCGCGGGTATTCGGTGTTCCCCTCCCGCGATCAAAGTCAGCTGGTAAATCGACGTTATGCGCTTCTGAACTGAAAAAAAGACGTCCGAATCGTCGTCTAAGAAATACGTGGTACTTTTACTGGTAATTTTTACTTGTAGTGAAGTCTCTTGTTATCTCTCTTATTTATTACCTCCAGTTAATCATTTTAAGTGGAACTTACATTAATTTCACTTTATTCTCCTCAAGTTCGTTGAACTCAGCTCTTCGCTCTTTGATAGAGTTTACAGCATTGATGCAAGCTTTGTTATCACCCTCCATGTCAATATCTTTAGGTTTAAGCTGATGCCAACGTGCCGAGAACTTGTCGAGATCTTGTTTGAACGCATTCACTCTCGATTCTACGTTGCTCTTCATCACTTCCACCTTGATAAAAGTAACGAATAGACCAAATGCATAAATACCACAAAGCATTATTATGCACGCATAGCCTCAACTTCATTCTTTTCAATTCTATTCAATTTTATTTACTTATTTATTTATTTATTTATTTATTTGGTTTCGCCACAAATATTAAAAGTGTAGTAATTAAAATTAATAAAGTTATTTACTAAGGTTATATTACAAGTATAGTACATGTGACAGGGTGGCCGCAACAGCGGATATAGCCAATTATATATAGCCAATTACGGAATTGATTTTATTCATAGTTCTGAGCTTTTGTCATTTTCAATAGAATTGAAAAGAAAGAGAGAGAGAGAGAGAAAACATTAGTACATACGAAATCAGTTTAATCTTCACTCTACCAGCTCAATGGTTATAACGTCTCACCGGCAATCAGAAGGTACAATTCAGGTCATGAGGTACATGCTCGCTCATATCATTAACACATTATACTGTACATACATGCCGCTTTATTATATTCTTCCAAAAAGGGGTTTTCAGAATCAATTACAAGATTTAAAAGTTAAAATTTAAATTATAAAAGGATACTGCTATTACAAATATCAATTACATAATTTTTTTTCTATAAATTCAAAAAATGTTTTTTTAAGTTCTAATTTAAAAGTTTTAATGTCCTTAATTGATTTCAGCGAATTGTTTAACTTATTCCAGTTTTGACATGGCGGTAATAGAACGACCTCTGACCTGTGATGGTTTGAAACTTCGGAATGTCTCAAGATCATTTCTATTTCTGGTGAACATTTTTCGCTTAAGTACGGTGGTGATATAAACCGTTCATACATTTAAAAATTTGGATAGTGTCTCTGTACTCTAAATTTCGTTCAACAGGTAGCCACTTCAGTTCATGTAAAACAAGTATTATGTCAAACATAGTTTGACGCTACTCTGGCTTTAAAATGTTTTCTGAACGTAATTTTAAAAGTTACTGTTCATCAGGGGTGATCGTTGTAAAGTTAGCATCCCAATTTATACCCTCATAGAACTGATGATGACGTTATCTATTAACAAGTTGCAAATAAGCTTCTGGTACGTGGGCGCTATTGATATTCCAAGGTGTTATATGATCGTATTTATGTGTTTATACATTGCCAAACCTGCTCATCAACTATACCTGTTCTTTCACCATTAATTCATGGCTTTCCATCATCAGTTCAAATTTATCCCATCTTGCTTTTAACTGTCCAATTTGTTCAATTCCTTCCCCGGCAACTGATCGAAGCAATTTGTTCTTTGACTCTGCTTTTTCAAACAGTGGGTGAACCTATAAAAAAACTCACTCAAGAAGAGAAACTAACGTTGCCGTCAGTTTTGACGGCACGAACCTTGGCGTCAGTCCGTAGAGTCAAGACTTGGGGCAACATTTTCCCAGTATGGACCTCCATGTTTGGTAAATAACATTTGGCCATAAATACATATAACTTCATTACATCAACCATACTTCGTTCACAATAAGTCATACCTCTGGAATATTTTTGTTTAATTCAGCGTGCTTGTTGTTTGCCATTCCTGTTTCTTCTACAGTTTGTGGTCTAGTTGATAAAGCCTCCATTCCATCGGTCACAAAATTATCGATGGTTTGAATATGATGGGTAATACTTCGCCTTAAGGAAGTTAACAACGAATCAAACAATTGTTGAATAAGATCATCAATGGTCGATTTCACCGGAGATGTCGAAACTGTGATGCAATCCACTTTAATAGATCTAAAAATTGCAAATATCAAAAAAGGTTTACCACTACAGTCATTTTCATAAAATTAATACCCCGGTGAGTAAATATTTTGTGCATGGATACAGAAATTATTTGGTCTGGTTGAAATAAAAAATCTCGAGCATTCTGTTCTTCACCATTACAATTAATTGCACAACATTTTTGAGATGTTGTAAGATTCGAATCCTGTGTGTTATTCCTCTTTTCATTTCAAGGAATAGGGTTTTCATAGACGGAAAGTTTAGAATATGCAGGATTTTTCAGTATTTTACGTGCGAAGGAACTAGAAACTAATACAGGGGATCAATATTTAGTTTCTTTTGAAATATGCCATTTGCACTTGACTATCATAATAAAGATATGGCAGAAGTTGTTGAGGAATATTTCGAGTGATTCTGTGACCCTGTATCTCTAGACCAACGCTCCATATATAAACGACGCGCTAATGTACGGAGGCCGTCGCAGTGAGCTTAGCCACGAGGATAAACTCGTTTATAAACGTCACACTGAAAAACCCACAGAAAATAATCTCGCGTAGTTTACATATACTGTATACTGTAGTATGCTATTTATGAGGAACTAAATAGTTTATTTCGATTAATTCTCTTCCAAAGAGGACTCACAGCAGATATCACTATATGTGATCGCCATTAAAACAACGCCATGACTATTCATAAAGCAGCACTCAATGACGTCATATACCATGAATAAATGTAATTTAGGCTGGGAGACAATGCTGGTCAGCGGTACTTGAAACAATGAGTGCGCTCTGTATGGCTTATGCGCAGTCTAGTGTCAGCAGAGTCTGAGCTTGACATGTTGCGCGCAGTTCAGAGTCTTGTCAGCGTGGTCTTAGCTTAACTGGTTAACAATTCCAAGCTTGGCATTTACCCACCCTCCCTCACCTGGGAGTAGGCAAGGTAAGTGTAATTTTCTACTGCTTAGACAGAGTGGCGGGTGCTGGGAGTCGGGCTGCGGCAGGGTTGCCGTGGTTACCTCGGCTTATGGGGGTGTGCTTCCCCATGGGCGTGGCACTATGGCGTCAAAATCTCAAATTTTCAACTTCAACTAGCCATATCTTCTTAAACTAAATATCTTCTTAAACTAAAACCAGTACGATCTTTCATATGAACTTCATTTGTATTTTGGCTAGAGTACTTCTTTAAGTGTGGAAGAACTAATAAACTATGTTTTAAATAATATTTAATAGCAAGATCTTTCATAAGAACTTCTTCATTTGTATTTTGACTGGAGTTCTTCTTTAATAACAACCAACTTAGTAACCGATATTTACATCTTCACAAAACCATATACTACCTACCCAGGTAGTTTTTCCGCTTCTCTTCCTTTAGCTTTGAGAGCCTTGAAATTCCTTTCCCATTCACCAGTTGATTGTAGATGTGTATCAACAAGTTCATCAACATCAACCATGCCAAGCACTACCCAGTCCTTGAAGTCGTCCAATACCTTCAACAATCGAGAAAATAGATCCTCGGCTTTGGCGTACACCACTGAAAATGCTGAAGCATGACGTTCGATAAGCGGAGGGTAGATACTGTTATCGTCACTGACACCACGAAAATGAAGAGGAATACAAATAAACTTCTTCATTTCTCTGTAATATTTAGCCCTGACTTCTTCAAAGGGTGGGCGAAACTGAAGCTTTTGTTGCCTGAAAGAATACCAAAAATGTTTTGGTTAACATGCACATCATCTATCAAAGCCAAGCCTTTCGGAGTTAAAGTTAATACCCGCCACGTTAACCCCAAAACAGCTTTTCATTGTATTAACATGTTGTGCTGCGTAGCATACATACACTACTTAAAGTCGTCGGAAAATTGTTTACTAGAGCGGGATTTGAACTCGCTCCTTCAGGATTACGGTCCGCTGCTCTACCAGTTGAGCTACAGGGTGTACCACGTTAACTAGGAACAGTGTGTCTACTCACTAGTATAGGTTAATCATGTCGATAAATTTTCATGTTACCCTGAGGATGATTCTGAAATAGAATTGAAACACTACACATCTTACAGATGATCATAAGCGTTAAGTTGTCACGAAAATAGTTCGTTCACTTAAATGGATAAAATTAGCACATGACGTGGTAGCTTAACTGGTAGAGCATGAGCGGACAAGAATCCCGACAAACCCCGTTTGAGTTCAAATCCCGCAGTGTTACTTAATCATGTTAATAAATATTTTACTAAAGTTCTATATTTGCCCAACTGGTTTTAAGCAGTGAGAATATGGGGTTTTAGCTGGAACGCCGAACGGCAGGCAAAGTTAAATGTTAGAAATAGGTTAGTGTTGTTTAAGAAAAGATACGGGACTTTGCACGTTGAATTTGTGGTAGAGCAGCGGACCGGAATCCTGAAGGTGCGTATTCAAATCCCGCTCCAGTCACCTATTTTCCGTCGACTTAGTAGTATAGGTTAATCATGTGCTATACGTAAGCAGTGTAGAAATACAAATCGAATACTCTGAAAGGTTGGTGTACTGGCAAAATAGTGTGTAGGAGGTCTAACGTTTCGAGCGAAGGCCCTTTGTCAGAGAGTGAAACGTGAATTACTCTTCCTAACGCTCGACGATTTTGTTCATTAAAAGCAAATACTTTCGCTAGCTTGGAAGTTATATACCTATCTCCGTTAACTCGCCAAACAACCTTTCATCTACGTGACCTCAAGAAAGTCACATCGTCCGAAATGTCGTCAATGGAAAAACGTAAGTACTTTCAAGTATTTTTTCGATATATTGAAGTTCTCTTATATTTCTCTTATTAATATATACTATTATATCCAGTTCGTTTGAGAACTTAGCACTTTATACTTTATATTTACTCCATTAATTCGCGAAACAGCCTTTCCTTATACAGTATTATTCTCGCTAACGTTGGACGATTTTATTAATCAAAAGGAGCTCCCTACACCAGCTTGGAGGTTCGTTATAATACAGTACCAGTCTCCATTAAATTTATTACTCCATTAAATTAATTACTCCATTAAATTAATTCAAACAAAATGGATAAAAAATATTCTTACTTGAAAACAACCTCGATCTTAATTTCAGGCAGATTTTCGTTGAGTACCTCTAGGCCCAGTTGATATTGGTGTTCCAGTGCTTTATAGAGCTGTCGATCCCAGTGCATCTTCCATGGTTTCATATTTTCACCTTTAAATCCCTGGGGGTAACAAACATTGAAGATTTAGATAAATCACAAAACCGCCAACTATAAGCCAGATAAGTCCCTGGCACCAGAGAAAAAATGGGGGAAAGAGAGGTTTTGTCACAAAATCTGTTTACCAAAGAAAAATGCTAAGTGTTTTTTGCGGTACTACCCCTATTGAATTGATTTTCACTCATTTTTTACAGTCAATAATAAATAGTGGCCTTTTAACAAGTCAGAAGGCAAAAAACACTATAACAAAACGAGGTCGGACTTAAACATCCTTCAAAACAACTATAAGTTTCAATCATGGCGATTTCATTCAATCCGAGTTTCATTCAATCCGTACTAAAAAAACGTCAGTCCGATATTTCGCTATACCTCACGCTCGGTCAATAAACAGTATTCGACAGAAATGACGCACAGCTGCCGGACATTGAGAATTAACTGGAGTATGTTGACCAATAAGAAGCGAGAATGAAGTTTGAATTTATAATAATGGTCATTGTTTGTAATCAAACAACTTTTTGTGTAATGCACGATAGTATAATAATAGAGAGTTATTTGTCGGCAGTGACGTTGCGGCTCTACAGCTCTTGTTTTGTTGCTGGCTCTTCGTGATGAAAAGTCGCATTCTCATCTGTTTCCTCGTCAGGATGGTAAAAAATTACTTGGACAATACTCCTTTTTATTCATGTTGGCTGAATGACTTCGCTGGACGTCAGTGAACGAAATGTCGTATTTTATTTCTTAAATAATATTTCAATGGTAATAGGCGTTTTTTCGATGTAAAAATCTTTAAAACTTCCGCTGGGCAAGAACAACATCCGGGACAGCGGTCTGGACACGAAAAAGACGGACCGTGGGCCGGACACGTATTTTTACAAACCGGGCATTAACCAATCAGAATTGATGACGTCACTACCTCAAAGCGCGCGAAAATTACAAAATAACATATTTGGCTTGCAGTAGATTTTCCTCTGTTGACGAAGACAACAGTGACGATGAAGACAACGGTGACTACATGTATAATAAAACAATTATTGGATTCGGCTTACGCATGATATCAAGAATTATCCAGACCTCGGTCAATGTTATCCGCCCCAGCCTTCGGATTGACCTCGGTCTGAATAATTCTTGATATCATGCTCAGCCTCAACCAATAATTGTTTATTAACCTCTAAATACCTCTCTCTCTCGAAAATAGATAAAGTTAGGAAAATTATAAAACTACAGTAATAATAAATTTGAATTAATTTGCCACGCAGCACGACTATTTACCACTGCATTGACCATCACAAAATAATTGACATGACAGAAGAAATCACGATAATTTCCTCAAGCACGTTCAACAATTTTAAATTACCTTGATGTGTGAAGTTGATCGTCCAGGTTGTTATAGTCTTGAGCAAGACTATTGTCGGTGACTCACGTTTCGACGGCCTCAGCGGTGGTCATCTTCAGAGTCGAGGGCCTGAAGATTTGAAGATGACTGCCGCTGAGGCCGTCGAAACGTCAGTCACCAACAATAGTCTTTCTCAAGACTACGACAACCTGGACGATCAACTTCACACATCTAATGATACTCCTAGGTTCAAACCATTTACTTTAAATTACCTGCTGCACAAGGTTTGCCATGATTTGTCTTATCTCCAGTAAGCCATCTTTCCACTTGGGCTGCTGTCTCAACAAGTCAACACCCATAAGATGAATGACCTAGGAGTCGAAAAAATTTAAATAATATAATTAATTAAAGACGGATATATTATTAGAATCGATACTTTTAACGACGGTGGTTCAAAATTGACGATACGCAGGCCAGCGATTTTGTAAATGACACAAATGTTTACAAGTCAAACGTCCGTCAACCGTCTGATTGACGGGAAGTTCGGTTACCGCAATGTCTAGTTCATGTTTATTATAGAAAGTGTTGTGTAATACATGATATTAAGTCAATTCCATCATGGTGTTTCTAAATTAATGATTTATCTTGTAAATATATTATTAATGAGTGTCCTCGTATTTATATTCTTTGTATTTGTATGTATAATTATTGTATTATTTTCCTTTCTGAGTTGGCCACGCCTTGCCCTGTTCTATTATTATTATTTTGTTGTTGTTGTTGTTATTGTTTTGATCTTTTTTAACATTACTTAATATGTAAATTATTGCGTGGTTAAAGTTTTATAAAAAAAAATAAAAATTTCAAAAATAAAACAGGATGAAGTACTGAATTTATGCACTAGTCAATTGAAACTACGGACCCCTGGGACTATGCGGGTATTTTAACATTATTACAGTGTTAAATATTGGTCAATTAATTGACTCCGTAACCTTCACAATTTGCTTCAGTCATTGCGAAATTTTAAAGTACCGTGGCCATAGGGGCGGGAACTTTAACAGCCAATATTCCACCGGTAGCGGGGAAAATACCAATATTTAACACTGTAAAAATGTTAAAATCCCCGCATAGTCCCAGGGGTCCGTAGTTTCAATTGACTAACGCATTAGGTTCATGTGGGTACTCCTTTCAAAAAATCCAAACCACACAGAAAGACCATCAACCGTAAGGTCATGGAAGAAGTGCACATCGTTCAAAGCATCTTCGCCAAAAATGTCCGGTTCCACCTACTTTCACTTAAAGTTCCTATCCGGGGTTTGGAGATTTCACATATTTGTAATCTTTGGGTTCTATCAAGAAGAAATGTAATATAACTTGTTGTTCAAAAATTTCATCTTCATGCCTTTTTCCATGCTAAAGTTGATTTACTATTCACAGGAAATGATGTCAAAGCAGGGACACGCGAAATCATTGCACACTAATTCAACAGTGAAATACAAAGAAAGTTTAGCTCTGAACTTTAAACACACCTGTTTAGACAAAATTTGCTCAATTCCCAAACTTTCATTGTATTTCACTGCTGAATCAATGTGTAATGTTTTTACGTGTCCCTGCTTTGACGTCATTTCCTGTGAATAGTAAATCACTTTAGCAGGTGTAAAAGGTATTTTCGCACGACAAGATATTTTACAATTCTTCTCAAGCGATTCAAAACATCACAAATATGTAAAATCCCCAAACCCCGGATAGGCACTTTAATTATTATTTAGAGAGAAGTTATCTTTTACATTAATCAATAATTTTTCTGAGAATCCCGTACCAGACAAATGAAACAAACACCACCAGATTTATTCGTACATGACAGATTCTATGCATCATGTTTATCTTAGTATACTACACTATACTAGGTTTCAATTCTTGCACGAGATAGAAATGAGAAGACAGATTTTATATAATTTTACAAAAATATATAATTTTATTCAAATTTCATGAAGTTTGTCAGCCAACCGAGAACTAGGGAACAGTCCCACTCAGGCCTTTAGCCAGGCGGCCGACCAACCGTCCTATGGACGGTTACTTTTGAAAAATCAGATTTTTGGACGGCCACTTTTCGTATGGACGGCCTAAGCAAAATATTTTCCTTAAACAACAACTTACAGGTTTCCCCCTTTCTAATGTTTCTTGATTTCTGTTAGCTGCTGTTTATTTTTGTGTAGGTTTCGTTACTAATTTTTGTCAAGAACATGCAGATATGACTATTGATTACCAGATCGATTTAACGTGTACACGCGGTAACATGAAGTAGCAAAATAGAATCGTTGCTTAATAGAACCGCTGTTCAATACGTTTGATAAGCTCACTTACTCACGGCCACGCCCACCAAAATTTTTGGACGGTGAAGGACCTTCACATTTTCTAGAACTACTAATCCTAACCCTAATCTCAATCCTAATCCTAACCTAACGAAAAATAAAGACAAGACAAAAACAGAAAGGTGTTTTTGAGTCATCCCTTTTAGCCATCCCCTTTTTGAACGGCCAGTTTTGAAATGCTGACTAAAAGTCTGGTCCCACTGGACCTTTCCCAGCGCTGACAAGATGCGTTTTCTGAATACAAGTAACTATGGTAATTTCTATTTATTTTCACCTTTTCACTTATAGTTTGATGACATTTTCTCAGTCTTCTGTTTTCGGTTGTCAAGCGGTCTGCGGCTTTCTGCAGTTTGTTGATGTAATTTTCCAATTCAGTTGGATTGTCCCACGTTACTTGAGTTTTTTTATCACTACTCCGAGAACCTTGCTTCGGATTTTTAACAAGTTTTTCAAATGCCAGAGCAGAGTCTAACATCATAGCTTGTTGACTGGGAATCATTTGTTGATCGATCGTGTTGTAAAAATGGGCTACCTAAAAGAGCAGAATATGTATACTGGTAAGAACTGGAATCAATTTGCTACGACGTACATTTCATTATAGATTCCAGAGTTGAGAATAAGGCTACGTTGAATATAATACGGTGCAATGCTCCGGATGAAAGTAAAATTAACGCTATACGAAAATATCCACGTTTACACTAATACGCACAACGCGTACTTCTGTTAGCATTTATATCCATTGAAAGGGCGATAACTATACTTCCGAACAGCTTTTTAACATCCTTGCACTATCTGTCCTCATGTAGGATTATATTAAAGAGATCTGGACATTTATATTAGTGCGTTACGTTGAAAATAACCATAGTGCGGTAACTACGACAACGCCATGGCAAACTATTCCGGATTAAGCAGGAACATAACTTTAAAGTTTGTGTAGTATGAGTTGCATGGTTTCATCAGACATAAATTAATAAAAATCCTGTAGGTACGCATCGCGTACATGTGTCTGATGACAGTTGGAGATCAGAATTGTACCGGATTGCTTGCATGTTGGGTTACTTTTGATATGAGATGTTTTGTTTACAGTAGTTGGTACAAAACTCTGAAGCAAAATTACTTGGGTCTGTAGGAGATACATAAAGTAATATAACAGTTATAGGATTATTTCATTCTAATTGGTGTCATTAAAATACAACCTGGTTTGATGTCACCAGTTGGGAATCAAGTTCAGCAATGCCAATTTGAAAATTGGGACTGAAAGGCAGAGGTTAAAAGTACTCACTATTAAAGGGGCACTGTCACCGCATGAAACAGGACTGGATCCGAGCTTTAAATTTTGAAATAAGTTGCAAAAGTGAAGGATGGCAGGCCCGGAGCCACGGGGCGGGTGTGCGACACCAACCCAAAAATCTTTAGATGAGTTTCAGTCGGCAGAAGTTATATTTTAGTCGGCAGAAATTATATTTTAGACATGTTCGATTTATCACGGACAAGTAGAATCATTAACTTTTAGCACTTAAAACTACCAAATTTAAGACTCACAAATCTAATGTTGATATTAAATGTTTTGTTTATATGTAAAATATGTAATCAACGAGAGAACGCCAAAGACATAAATTTATTAAAATGTCATCATGTTTTCATTTCGTATTGAGAGTGCGTTATTAACTAGGACTAATTAACCATTTCACCAGCTGACCAGGGTCATTTTAGTAGGCACACAACGGAAAGACAATATTTTGCAGTGGCGGATCCACACACGCGGCGCGTGCCCCCTTTTCCGCAAATTCCGCAAACAAGTGTTTTCTGTTTTTTACCATGTCAAGACAAAGAAGTCGGAGTGATAAACGCAATATTATATGACCGATTTGTTTTGGTAGCTTATCCAATTTTCATTGCAAAAGCCAGTTTGCATAGATATTTTAACATGGGTTCCAAGATAAAACGATGGACATTTTCAGATGCCTAAAGGCTAAAGTGTATATATTGGTATTACAATTTTGATGCCCCTTTGTAATCGTGCATTTTTAGCAACGGCGTGGTGCCCTAATTTTGCAAAAATTCTTATCAGAAATCGCCAGAAAAGCACATGGGTTTTGCAAAATTAAACATTATCCTGGGGGGACATGCCCCGAGACCCCCTAGTGGGTCCGCGAAGATACAGACAATTTGCTGACTATTCAGTGGATTCAATCCATGATCCCAGGTACTTGAAATCAATGACTTCCTTAATCACCTTTCCTGAGGTTGTAATCAATGGATCATGTTCTGGGATATTGAAGGTCATAACTTCTGTCTTCTTGGCATTTATACCTAGTCCTATTTTGCTGCATTCATTCTCCACCCGTATAAGTAGTTCCTGAGCCTGCTTTATTTGGTTACACAACAAGCAGATATCATCAGCAAAATCAAAATCTGTTTGAGTTACAGCCGGGATCCTCCTGGATTTCAGCTTCTTGCCCTGATGTAGCTTGTCGTAGCGCATAGTCCAAGACAATAACAAAGAGGAGTGCAAGGGTGTCTCCTTGCAGAACTCCAGCAAGGATATTAAACTCTTGTGTTTCCCCATCTGGTGTCACAACTTTGGCTTTTGTATTAGTGTACGTACTCTCTATGGCACGAAGCAGATTCGACGGGATACCATAGGCCTTGAGTATCTTTATCATCTTGCCTCGATGTACTGAATCAAAGGCTTTCTTGAAGTCAATGAATGTTAAAACAGCAGGAAGATGGTTCTTCTTTGCCTCCTCTATTATGCGCCTGACAGCCAGGATGTGGGTAACTGTCGTTCTCTTGGGTCGAAATCCATTTTGATTAAACCGTAGTTTAGGGTCGATGGCACTCCTGATTCTATTCAGTATCAAGCGGTTATATAACTTCACTATGATACATGTCAAGAAGATTCCTCTGTAGTTGTCTGTGTTGGATAGATTTCCAGACTTAGGAACTGGAATGATGTTAGATAGAGACCATTGTTTGGGTTTTCCATTTCTCATCAAGGCTAGGTTGCATATCTTTAGAATTATGTCATCAAACTCACAGTTCTTATACACCTCAGGAGGAATGTTATCTGGCCCTGCACTTTTACTTTGTTTCAATGAGGTCTTGACTTTGGCATATTCAGCTGCAGTAAAAGGTCCATCCTCAATGTCAAGGTCCGAAAATATGATAGGGATGTGTTCTTCCGAGTCTTCCACGTTTGGTGCTTCCACGGTGTACCTTTCCTGCAGATCATTATTTTCTGTGAATGTTTTCCAGTCATACCGCACTCGTGGTTTTGGCTTTGGTACCCTAAGACTTTGTCTAACCTTCATAGAGACCACTCGGTGATCAGATCCAGTAGGACAGAAAGAGTTGTATGGCTCCGCATTATAGGTGAAAGGTGCATCAGCTGATCCCAATTATCATGCATTAAAATCACCGAGAACAGCTAAGAAATTGTGGGCAGGTACCTCTCGAAACAATGCACCCATATCCTCATAAAAGTTCTCAACTTCATCCAGAGCGGCTGTATTGGTGGGTGAGTATGCAACAATAACAGTTGTTACAGGATTACTGTCAAACTCTGCCGCTAGTATCCTCTCTGTATGGGAGGGTTACTTTACGAAGAGCCTTTCTTGCTTTTGAGTTAAGCAGCAGACCCACTCCTCCAATTGATGCTTGTGCCTGATTCCTCCAAGCCGATGTTGTGATGAGAAACTGGCCTTCCAATCTAGTGAATACCAATGGATCATCGTGGACTCTTCTGTGTTCTTGAATACCCAAAATTCAAATTCCATTAGTTGAGAAACACTGGGCAATCTCACTTGCTCTTCCCTCCTCTCTCGCTATATTTGCATTGAAAGTGGCCATTATGAACGGCTTCTTACAACACAAGAGTGCTGCGGACCGAGCACTGTTTTCAGACAAGTCTCTCCCCGAAGGGTTTGGAGACAAATCGTCATACTGTCGAAATCCCTTAATGGTTCGACCAGCACTTGTATCCTTAGGCAAGTTTTTATGGACTCCCGCCATTGGAAGTATAGGATTTGCATTAACGTCTTGATCCATATAGCCTTACAATGCTATGATGTCTTGGCACCTAAACGAAGGGGTAGCAATTCCTCCCCCGTTTGATGGATGGCCGGTGGGCGAAACGAATCTCCTCATACGCCCTTTGCCGCAGTAGGAATAATAGTAACCTAAAACATCAAGTCTACCATCAAGGCTTCCTATTTGACCCATAGGTGGAGTGCAGTTCAATGTCATGCCCAGGACATAAATGGTACATGGTAAGTAAGGATAAATAGGATGAAGAGTATGGATTACGAGCCCACAAATAATTCTGCTGACAATTTCTCGCCATAAATCGGGCCAATTAATGGCACATTAATGTAAGCTTTAAAACCGCTGTACGTCAAACAATTCTGTAATTTTGCATTTGATAGGTATAGGAGGGAAAGGGGACAAGAAACAGAAGTGGACAAGAAAATTGTTACCTGTTTCAATATAACACCATGTCTGTAGAATTTGTTTGCAACATCTCCTGTTTTTTGTATCTTGGGAGGAATAGTAAATCCAAGTGCAGCAAGTTGACGTACTTCTCTAATCAACGTCACAAGACGTTCGCTGTAGTGAACTTTCAGTTTACCGTCGTTGTGGACTTAGTTCCATTAATCGTCCGTTCGTTTGTAGGCTAACAAATTAAAAAAAGAACTTAAACTGTTGCTATTTTCAAGAGCTTTTAAATAATTTTAGATTGTTCCTCTTCTTGGATCATTATTGACATAGAGTTAAATAAATTTGTAAAAGTTAGTATTTTAACATGGAAATAATTGTTAGTATTTAGTAGTATTTTAGCATGTATTCAATGTTTCTCATACTTTTATATCTTTGCATCTAATGCGCATTTGAATATCCTTATAGATAAAAGCGCAATAGAAATATTAAATATTATTATATGACGCATGGTCCGTAAAAATGCGTATCCGAACCACGGTCCGTCTTTTCCCGTATCCGGACCGCTGTCCCGGATGTTGATTGTGCATGTTTTCACACTAATTTTGATACAAGATAAGTATCGAAAAACTTGAATAGCCATATAATGAACGATTTATTAACCTCTGGTCTGTACGGGAAAATATCAGATAATCTCTCATTATGATATTGCTTTTGCGTTAATCATTCTCCCCACCATATTTTTTTACCAAAAAGTAAAAGTATGTTTATAAATTGCGATTAATCCGGCCGATTTCTTATCCTGGTCCTTTTTACTTTCTTGATTATATAACATGCAGCATTCGTGAGCAAATGTCCCAATATTCTCATAAGTAAATACACTACATAACATGCACAAGGAAACAAAATCGGCCTGATTAATCGCAGTGTGAAAGTACCTTTAATGTATTTTATGGAGTACGATCTCGTTTTCGTACACCGTATAACCATAGAGAATAAAGTTAATAGAGCGAAAGCTCGTTCTTAATAATCCAAAACTTTAAGAAACTACAAGGTGTAAAACAAATATACATCCACGAGGGTCATATTCTTTATATTAAAAAGTAAAAACAACCCATGCACTTGTCAACTTGTATAATCAATCAAGGAGAAAGCGACGTGGCGGTAAATGTTAAAGGAGGAACAGGAACAATCAAACAGTACCGCGCACGTACTGAAGAAGAATATGGTAATTCCAGTTGAAAACGTAGCTTATTCTGATAATTCTCAAGTTTAATTTTGACATTAATAATTCAGGAATTTGAAGCAAAGCAGTATTAACTGTTTGCAAAAGTCGGTTTTTAACACACGTTGTCATGTCAAATGAAAGACATCCAGATAAGATAACATGACCGACGTTCGTCTAATTGATAATTAGCGTACAAAGTGCAAAGGGAGGCAAAAAGTACAGACTGTGTAGGATTCAAAAGCATCATATCATGTCAACGAAATAATCAACACGTTCAATCCCCCATTCCAAGTTGCGCTATGGAAACCTGGTAATAAGGGTTTCGAATGTCGTCGTGGAACTTTGGAGGACACGTACAGTACTGTAGGCAATCAAACTATTCAATAAAACAGTCCCAAGATGTAATAGAAACCTTGTTAATTAATGTTAGGTCTCTACACATAATTTCAGCATGGTGAATAGCTAAACAAAATTGAGAATATGGCCGTTATGTCTCACTTATGTCAACTAGGTGATGAAAGACGGAGTGGCAGTATTCTATTTGAAAACGCGAACAACGTATAAAAGGTATACTGTACATACCTTAAAGAGTTATTAGGGTCATCAATAGCACTTTGCATTTCGTAAGACCAAGAATCAAACTGCTCTCGCTGATAAGATTTTAGTTCGTCGTAAAGCTCAGAAGTTTGTTTTTTAAATGAACTGAAACCAGATAAATCACCTAATAGTGTCTCTGCTGTCTTCAATGTTTCATTTACCTGGGAAGATAGAGATAAAGTTATGTTCACCATACTGTATATCGGCATATTATATATAACACATGTGGTGTTTTACTATTTTTGCTAAATACCCCTAGTAGATAAAAATTTAAGTTTAATACTGATGTCATTAGCTAATCAGTTATCAAATAACGCAAGTTCAGCAAAGCTACCATATTTTCAACGCCCATAATTTATGATAAATAGATAGATTTTATTAAAATATTTGTAAATGTAAAATTACAAATGTTAACTGAATTGCGCAACATTTACAAATATTTCTTAAATTTAAACTAGCTTAGTTACTGTAATTTATAAAAATTATTATTCTAAAATACTAGCATAATTACTCATGAAACTGTTGATATAGCTATATATACAGCACAACTAGAAAATTAGGGTGTCCTTCGACATAATTCTATTTAATTTCACCATCATACTTGTTAATTGCTACAAGCCAATCATAAACGAGTTGGAAAAGCGCTTTGTTTTTACTGGCGGTATTTCAAGTCCTTTTCTTTCGAAGACAGTAATTCGTGTTCATGTTAAGCTTTGGTAGTAAGGAATGTAATTTTTAGATCACGTACAAGACTGGAGTCTTATTTTCGGAATTATACAATCATCCAACTATTTTCGTGTGCTTTCTCTGTTCGGCTACAGTACCTTTGTTTGAAGCTGGTTAACCCACACAATGATGTTAACAACATCTGGTAAATTTTTCCCCTTTGGTACGCCAGCATCTTTCGTGCTACCAGAGTAACCACCACTCTTGGAAGAAAAATCCTCCTGAATTCCTTTAATGTGAACTGTTAATTGACCAAGCAATGTTTCTCTACAAACAAAAGGTTACATGTATATTGCATACTATATATTTTAAAAAATATTAAACTGCCTATAACCTCAAATATACGATATTACTGATATGGATTCTACATGAAGTGAATAGTTGAATGCCAAAATATTTTATGATTTGAGTTTTGTGTTCTTATTCTATAAAAGTTTGTTTTTCCAAAATGCTAATGACTGCGACGTCAAACTACAATCATTGACAAAATTAGTTGGAACAAATTGAGAAAAGTATGTCATCATAATTGTTTTTGGGAAATTTAATAATTACTTTCATGCGATCTCCCCTCCCCCTATTCAATGTTGGTTTTACAATGATGGAAAGCTATTGGGAAATAACTGAGAGCAAACCGTTAACATTTGGGGGTTTTGCAACATTGTTTAGGGGGGAAGGGGGGCCATAAACCTTTCGTGATACGTTTGTTCCAACAATTTTGTCAATGATTGTAGTCAACAGTTCGCAGAGTTCTATCTAGGGGGTTTGAGCTGGGGTGGAAGCTTCCCCCCAAACAGCCCAGCTTCCACCCCCCCAAAAAAATAATAAATTATTATTTATTTAAAATAATTCGTGATCGCTGATTGGCTAACAGCCAACGGTGAAATCGTCATATCAACTCATTGCCCTACCAAATATGGAGTTGTGACATCAATGGTGCAATATGACAAAAGATTATTGCACGATTGATGTCACCTGGTGCAATATGAAAAACTAATATTGCACGCTGTGACGTTTTTCCAACGATGCAGTTGTTAAATACATGTAGTTGATAAAGTTAATATTTTAAATAAATAATAAAACAATCATTGAATTCGGTTTTCGCATGATATGAAGAATTATCAAGGCCTCAGTTTGTGTTATCCGCCTCAGCCGTCGGCTTCGGCAGATAACACAAACTTCGGCCTTGATAATTCTTCATATCATGCTCAACCTCATTCAATAATTGATAATTATTGGATGTAAGGTGGTGTATCGCATGCAACTTAACTGATTCAATATGAAATATATTATAAATTTTAATAAACAATATAAAATGTACTTAAAATCCTGCAGAGTTGTTTTTTAGTGTTTTATATGACTTTTCCAAAGCTTCAGAATTGTGTAAAATCTTCCCCCAAAATGCAAGAAATGGCGTTTCAGAGACTCTAGATTTCAAATTTTTCAGGGGGGCATGCCCCCGGGCCCGCTTGATGCTCGCGCCTTTGGCGCTCACTCCCCCCTTTCCGAATCCTGGCTACGTCCTTTCTTCTCCCCCAAACGAAAATTCCTAGATAGAACACTGTTTCAGATACAAAATTACGCTACTAGAGAAATTTGACCCAATGCAAACGTTGAATAAATTTTTTTCATTCAATATAATTCCTCAACCAGTTTATGACATGGAAAGCAGGAAAGCCAAATTCCTGAGATGACGTCACACTCATTAGTATTTAAAAAAAACATAAACATGCATATAGTATCGAAAGAAAGATGAAACAAGACGTCCACTACGCGTTAACTCGGGCTAGTTTTGGGCTAGGCAGCGTGGCATACTGTATATATCTCTTTTTCGCAAAATTTGTCAGTTGTCAGAAGCTTCCGGTTAAAATTGTTAAGCTAAACTGGACCAATTGTCTCTTAACTACAGATTTACTGTTGTTTGGGCATTTAAATTGAAGTAAACTTCTGAAAAAAGTATCCTGATTGACAAGAGTTACCCCCTGCAGCATAGCATAACTAAGTAAGAAGCTGCTTTGTGCGACTGCTTTTTTGCAGTTACCTTCCGCGATCACCGGCGTGACAATAATTTGGCATATTTATAATCTCAAATCATTAATAATTCATGAGGTAAACACAAAGGAAATCATTACCACGTCGAATATTTGATGAAACACTCTTGTTGTAAACACTGGCCTGCAATTTGGACAGAACTCGGTCGATCAGGATTTCCTAGTTTAGGGAGGTCCCAATCACAACCCTAACATCCCTAGAGTTTCAGCTTAACCCCCCTGCGGGATTTCCCCCATCTATGGTCCACAGACATTGCACGCCATGTATTTGTTAATCACAAATCGGAAAAGGTGTTTCATTGTATATTTTGAACGTTATCTCGGCCAATATTTAAGCGATTTCGATTCTGATAGATTTGGAATTACCGAGTCCAAATACATAACATACGTGTCTATTATATTACGCGAACGTGTACTGTATGTAAAGGATAAAAGCCGAAACCCAATCCATTATTTGAGGAGAATGGAGTGCACCGAGCCCGCAAGGCGAGGTGCAGTCCATTCTCTCAAATAATGAATTGGGTTGAGGCTTTTAGACTGCTTAAAACCCAGCTTCCATAAATTAATTTTGAAATGAATTGATGTGTTTGCACATCTATAGCAATGCGTAACAAATAATGGACATTGACTGAGTAGAAGTATTCATGTGAAGTTGTTGAGTGTGAGTTTTTAAACAAATGGTGGAATCCAGTGAAGGCGATGAAGTATTATTTATAACTCAGTCGAGATCTTTAGTAGTAGAGATGTGGGAAGTGATACTGATGGTATTTTGAGTGGATTGTATAAGTAAAAGACATACATTGGAATTGAATTAAAAAGGATTTTTATGTGTTAATGTTATGGATGATGCATAAATTAAATATACATTGCGTTATATTGAAAAATAATGGACAGCGTCCATTATTAGAAAAATAATGGACGGTTGTGCAAAATAATGATAGCTTCTAGTCCATTACGAAAAATAATGGACACCTACAACAATAGGGTCACAACACAGCTGGGTTTTAAACCCTTCGTAAAAACCTGTTTATGCATACTTAGAAATTAATCGGCAATACGAAGGCCGCTTTGTCGTAGATTTTTGAAGTTACATTATCTCGGTCAATATTTACTCGATTTCAAGTCTGAAAACAGATTAGGAATTACCGAGTCCAAGTATATGTATACTTTTGGCATTCATATATAACTAACTTGGTATTCATTATATAGTCTCATTGCATGAGATCGCGGACCAACCCGTTTCGAAATCGCTCGTCATCTTTTAGTATATAGGTCTACCGCGATCAGCGTGTGCAGTTGTAAGCATAGTGAGCGTATTCACGATCAACATAGTTGTCATTTCAAAATCTACCAACAGAGTCAGAGAACAACTCAACCAAAAGCAAAGCTGTCGAAAAGAAAGAACCCAGCTATTGACCCGCAACATTCCTCACGGTAGGCAAAAGCCTGACGGGAAATATTATTACGCGATTTTGTGGAACCCCAAAAGTAGTAATAAAAATAAAAATAATGAAGCCGAATTTATATCCAGGATATCTCACGAGTGAGCGAAGCAAACGAGATATCCTGTTCAACACGATAAATAAATTTCGTATTTCCAATCATTGGATCGGTGAAACGATATCTTCAAACGATATGTTGAAATACGATTTTTCTCAGTAATCACACTAATGTTTATGAAATAAACAATATTTATAAATAATATAGACTTTGGGGTTATTAGGCACTTTAATCTGGACAAAATAACAAAAGAGCCATCCAAAAAGAGCCATCCATTGCTATGATGATTTTTAAAAAATAAAAGTGAATACATGTATACCTTTCTGGAGCAAGTTCTTTCTTGATGATGGGTCTTTTAACCAGTTCTTTGTAACGTTGAAACTCTCGCAACAACTTGAAAATAAAGAGGAAAATACACGGTAAGAAACAAATATACAAACTTATAGAAGCATAACTTAAAATTTGCTGCGAAAATTAGGAAAAATAAAACAATGTATTTTATGGCAAACAATGAATCATCAACCTGATGAGACTGAGCTGAAAGTTGACGCAATTGATCTCTCAGTTTCCCAGCAATTTTCTGCTCCGCAGGCATCATGGCCCTCTCGTATTGCACTACAGCAGCCCTCCACAAAGGTTCGGTGTAAGGATTATGTTGAAGCGGGTTTAACCCAGAGAACGGCAGAAATGCGTCAGACGTTTTCAGCTGTTGGCGTTCAGCAGCTGTCAATAAGTGTGTTAACTGTTCATGAACTGTTCGAAGGGTCGCCACCTTTGAAATTCAAGGAAAATGATATGATGTAAGTGATCTATATAACTGAAGATACGAATTTTATCTTCGAGTGTTGGTGATATTTCTCATCAGTGAACGAAGCGAAAGAGTGAGAGATATTATCAACACGAGAAGATAAAATTCGTATCTCCAAGCGGCCATGTAATATTCTGTTTATTATGCTGAAATCGAGCACTAGAATATTTATATACTCTAGCACTAGAATATTTATATGATGACTGGGTTGACGTCGAAGAAGTATAAAGTACTGTATCAAAGGAAGATCAAATAAAAGAAATATTTTACTGTTCAACTCTTTGTCTCATATAGAATGTTTATAAACATGAAAGACGCCCGCTAGGCGTTAACTCGGAATACTTTTGGGCTGGCACCAAATTTGTCAGTTATCAATATGTTATGAAACACATGCACTTGTTGTAAAGGTCCTAACCCCAATGATAGCCCTAACACCCCTATATAGAGTTTCATCCTAACCCCCTGCAGGATTTCCCCCATCCATGGTCCCCACGCCATGTATATAATTGTTGATCACAAATCGGAAAAGATACATGTTTAATCGTAGAATTTGAACGTTATCGTGGTCAATACTCGATTTCAATTCTGAAAACAGATTTGGAATTACCGAGTCCAAGTATATAACATACGTGTCTTCAGGTAATATCTACACAACATGTTTATCTTAGTTTGAGATCGCGGACCAACCCGTTTCGAAATTGCTCGTCATCTTTTAGTATAGGTCTACCGCGATCAGCGTGTGCAGTTATAAGCATAGTGAGCGTATTCACGATCAACACAGTTGTGAGTCACATTGCTGATTAAGTCAGTTAATTTCAAAATCTACCAATAGAGTCAGAGAACAACTCGACCAAAAGCAAAGCTGTCGAAAAGAAAGAACTCGGCTATTGACGGTTCGCCAAAGTCTGACGGGAAATATTATTGCGCAATTTTGAAAATAATAAAAATAATAAGAACAGAGCCGAATTTAAGACTCGTACTACCACAGTACTACCACAGTACTACCACAGTAGTACCGTACATTGGATGTGCTGTGTTCAATTGCCAGTGTGCCCAAAAACTACTAACATGTTTTCTTTGACATGTAAAGTGGCAAAGTGCACACGTATAACATCATATAACACTACCTAATACAAGTCAAAGTTATACATTACCTCTTCAAGTCTGGCGGCCAATTGAGAAATTACAACTGGTGTGAATTTTTCGCCTTGCCAAGGATGTAACGGAAATCGTTTCCAGTAATGAGATGTTAGTGTTTCACATACAGTCACCCAGTGTTCACACAGTGAAATACCTTTACGAATTTCATCACGGGTCTGAGCAAACGGACCAGACCAAATATTCAACAAGCTAAGTTTCCTTTGTACATAACGTGCCAAAGAGCCTTGAAGAAACAAATTAAAGTATCATTCAGTGGCGTTGGCCGTCATGAGATGAGTGTTTAACCTAAAAGCAGTGGTTGGCCTGTTGGTTCACCGACTTCGTTTCACTATAAACCCTTTACCTAAAAAATCCCCCGCAATTCGGTTGGGTAAGTGGTAAGTCTTTTAACTATGGTTGTAAGTCTATTAACTATGGTCATGCTGATAGCGTTCGCCGAGTTATATATACGAATTTTATTTATTCGGTCACTCGCCCTTGTGTAAAAATAACTGTATATTTGTCCACTATTTTACATCCGTTGGTCGCCAGTTTCAAGCATTTTAGTACTACCGTTTTTAGAAGAAGATTGTGTTTAGTGGGAGAAATCTGGTAATGTAAAACATTTTTTCTTGGCCTTAGTTATCTTTTAGGAATGGAAAGAGATTAACTAGAATCGAATATTTTCTTGCTTTTACAACTAAAATTTACATTTGTCACAATTTCTTCCGGGTATACGTTTCAAAACTCAATTGAAGATTGGATTTTATTACCGTATACCGGTAGTAAAAAATGCTATAAAATATCCCTGGTTGCGAATCACGTATAAATGCTATAACTAAAGGCGCTGTTACACGAGGCAATTTTTCTTGTAACTTAAAACGGAACTTTAGCTGGAAATAAATATTGCAGGTTGCTGTAGGATTTCACGCGGATGCAAGTTGATGTGTAAGCTGCAATAATTATGACGATACGTGGACGATCGTCAAGCTCATATCCTCAGAAAAATGTTTCTGAGTCCAGGACAAGAATCGAACCTGTAATCTTCTGATTGCCGGTGAGACGCTCTAACCATTGAGCTACGAACCTCACGTGGAGAGCAAACATTTTTAATATATATGAGAGCGAACATTTTTAATATATATGAGAGCGAACATTTTTAATTTGTAACAACTCAATAATTATTTTGGCAATTTTTCTTGTAACTCTTACAATTTGAAACGTCGTTGCGTTGCAAGTTGCAAAAAAATTTGCCTCGTGCAACGGCGCCTTAAAGGTAAATGCAACATGAAAAATAACTAAATTCTAACCTGCCATGACATCTAGAAGATGTTTCATCCTGCTTTCAGGATATGGTTTGTGATCATCTTGTTTCCAGAGGTCGTCAAGAGTGTCTTGAGTAGTTTCAAGTAACTCGAGAACATCGTCAAGTTCCAGGCTGTCTAAGTTACTCAATGACTGGCTGACACTACCTATTATACGCACAAACATAAAAATAAATATACCACTACTGTAAAGGAGGATTTCCACTCAAGAAAGTTGGAACCGGAACGGACAGGATCCGAACAAAATCCTGTCCGACAAGTTATTCCAATAACGACGAATATAACCGGATCGGAAGAAATCACAGCTCAAACCAGTTCAACAAATTATTTCTATTCCGCGCGGCTGTAGTCCATTCCAACTATAAACCAATATGGCAGCAACCGTCAATTTTGTTTTGACATGTGATACAATTACAAATACGACCAAAAAAAAACCATTACGGTAACTTTTTATTATCCGGGCATGAGAATGACTGGACGGGAACTAGTGAACCAGTATATATATATATATATATGTGTGCGGATTTGATTTTGTTCCAATTGTCCGATCTCAATCCGTTGCCAACTTTGCTGAGCGGAAATTCGCCTTAAAACTAACTTGTTATTCGGCAGTCACTCACTAACGCAGAGATCCCAAAATGGAGGTCCTGCAATCTGATTAGTTCATATAAAGATCGGCTAATCATAGTTTCCCACTTCGAACTTTTGTGCTAAAAATGCTGTATTGACAAAATATGTACACATCATGTTAAATGTAAGGCCCGGTTTATAGCCGTCGAATTTACCATGTCCCGACAACACTTGTTAATTGTTTTGACAAAAGCATGTTACACACATTATTTGTAATTTCTTGTGCAACATTGGCTTTACAAAAAAACATATTTGTGGCGTGCTTTATATTAATAGCATATCATCGTATTGTAATTTTTAAACATGGCAGAACAACACTGAAGGAATGAGAAAAGACTTCAGAAGCAACATGACCAGGACTGAAAGAGGAATAACACTAATATCCAGCAGCAACACGAGCAGCACTGAAAAAATGTGATATTTTAAATATTTGTTTGCTGTTGAAATTTCTGTTATCATCTCCTTTAGTTTCTTCAAGCTTCGGGAACTAGAACTGTAAAGCTCGTTTCAAAATTATAACAGTTCAAAACATCGTAGGGGTGACAAATTTAAGTTACCGCTTGATAAAAGAGCTAATAGCACTCCACCAAAAAAGTGTTGCTTAAATAAAAGTTCTTTGTAGCCTCGCCTGAGAATGGGTATTAGTTTTCTTCTAATGTTTTTAGTTTTAGAGAAATGTGCCTTTGTTTAATGTATTTTTGGTAAATTGAAGGCCGCCATTTTTCTTCTGATTGCTGGAGAATGCGGTCGCGGTCGCTCCCATTAATTGTTTACGTCATTGAGTGATACAACACTATAGAAATAAATCGTTCACAAATGACAATAGCATTGGTTTTATTCTATTGTGAAGGAATCATATTCATGCTAATCTATACTTTTCTATCATTCAATGACGTCAACAAATAAATTAATGATATTAATGAGTAGGACTAAAGGAGGGAGAACAGACTCCAGTAGCAACATGAGCAGGACCGAAGAAAGAAGAACAGACCCCAGCGGCAACGTTAGCAGGACTGAAGGAGGGAGAACAGATTCCACCAGCAATATCACTGCCTATCCTGCACCCATAGTGCTATATTAGATCAGAAGGAGAACGGACTACAGCAGCTACAAGAGCAGAAGAGAGGGAAAACAGTTTCCAGCAGAAACAATAGCAAAACTGAAGGAAGAACTACTGCACTTGCAATATCAACACCAACACGACTGAAAGGAGAACAACCTCCAGCAGCAAAAATAGCAGCACTGAAACAATGAGAACAACCTCCAGCAGTAACATCAGCAGGACTGAAAGAGGGAAAAAGGCTTCAGCAGTAACACGAGGAACAATATGGGCTGCACTGAAAGAAGGAGAACAATGTCCAGCAACAACATCAGTAAGACTGAAAGGAGAAAAGACTTCAACAGCAACATCAGAAAGACTGAAGGAGGGAGAACACTAGCATCCAGCAGCAACATGAACAGCACTGAAAGAAGGATAACAATGTCCAGCAGCAACATCAGCAAGGCTGAAGAAGGAAGAAAAACTTCAGCAGCAACACGAATAGATCTAAATGAAGGATAACAACCTCCAGCAGCAACATCAGTAAGACTGAAGGAGGGAGAATATACTTCAGCAGCAACACGACCATGACTGAAGGAGGGTGAACAGCCTCTATCAGCAATAAGAGCATAAATATAGGATGTAGAACTGACTACAGTAGAAACACGAGCAGGATTGAAAGAGCGAGAAAAGGTTTCAGCAGCAACATGAGGAACAATATGAGCTGCACTG
This sequence comes from Chrysogorgia sp. JL179-B06, assembly GCA_035772405.1. Lineage (NCBI taxonomy): Eukaryota > Metazoa > Cnidaria > Anthozoa > Scleralcyonacea > Chrysogorgiidae > Chrysogorgia > Chrysogorgia sp. JL179-B06. The sequence goes on from JAYKKM010000145.1 coordinate 303,268, forward strand.
AAAGAAGAATAATGTCTAGCAACAACATCAGCAAGACTGACGGAAGAAGAAAATACTTCAGCAATAACAGGGGCAAGACTGAAGGAGGTAGAACACTAGCATCCAGCAGCAATATGGATGAAAATAATATTTAATGAGGAAATTCTCATCACATTACGTGGTTTTCAGACTGGTCCTACAAAAACAGCAACATGAGCAGGACTGATGGAGGGTGAACAGCCTACAGCAGCAACAAGAGTAGAACTAAAGGATGGAGAACTGACTACAGTAGAAACATCAGCAGCACTGAAAGAAAGATAACAATATGAACTGCACTGAAAGAAGGAGAACAACGTCAAGCAACAACTGGACAACATCAGCAAGACTCAAAGGAGAATATACTTCAGCAGCAACATGAGCAGGACTAAAGGAGAGTGAACAGCCTATATAGGATGCAAAACTGACTACAGTAGAAACATCAGCAGGACTGAAAGAACGAGAACAACTTCCCACCGCAACATTAACAGGACTAAAAGAAAGATGAACTGCACTGAAAGAAGGAGAACAACGTCCAGCAACAACATCAGCAATACTGACGGATGGAGAAAAGACTTCAGCAGCAACATGAGCAGGACTGAAGGGAGGAGAACAGCCTCCAGCTGGAACATGAGCAGCACTGAAAGAAGGAGAACAACGTCCAGCAGCAACATCAGCAAGGCTGAAGGAAGGAGAAAATACTTCAGCAGCAACATGAGCAGGACTGAAGGAGGTAGACAGCTTTCAGCAGCAACATCAGCAGGACTGAAAAAGGGAGAAAAGACTTCAGCAGCAACATGAGCAACAATATGAACTGCGCTGAAAGAAAGAACAACCTCCAGCAGCAACATCAGTAAGACTGATGGAGGGCGAATATACTTAGGAGGGTGAACTGAAAGAACGAGAACAACTTCCCACCGTAACATTAGGTCTGAAAGAAATATAACAATATGAACTGCACTGAAAGAAGGAGAACAACGTCCAATCTTCCAGCAACAACATCAGCAGCAAGCCTGAAAGGAGAAAATAATTCAGCAGCAACATGAGTAAGACTGAAGGAGGAAGAACACTAGCATCCAACAGCAACATCAGCAGAACTGAAAGGAGAACAAGGTCCAGCAGCAAGATCAGCAAGTCTTAAGGAAGGAGAAAATACTTCAGCAACAACATCAGCAGGACTGAAAGAGTGAAAAGACTTCAGCAGCAACATGAGAAACAATATGACCTGCACTGAAAGAAGGAGAACAAGGTCCAGCAACAACATCAGCAATACTGACGGATGGAGAAAAGACTACAGCAGCAACAAGACCAGGACTGAAGGAGCATCCAGAAGCTAGCATCCAGAGGCAATGTGAGCAGGAATAAAGGAAGGAATAACAACCTCCAGCAGCAACATAAGCAGGACTGAAGGAGGGGAAAAAAACTTCAGCAGCAACACCAACATGACTGAAGGAAGGATAACAACCTCCAGCAGCACCATCACCAAAACGGAAGGAGGGAGAATATACTTCAGCAGCAACATGAGCAGGACTGAAGGAAGGTTAACAGCCTCCATCAGCGATAAGAGCAGAAATATAGGATGGAGAACTGACTACAGTAGAAACATCACCAGGATTGAAAGAACGAGAGCAACTTCCCACAGCAACATTAGCAGGACTAAAAGAAAGATAACAATACGAACTGCACTGAAAGTAAGAGAACAACGTCCAGCAACAACATCAACGAGACTGAAAGAAGGAGAAAAGACTTCAGCAGCAACATGAGCAGGACTGAAGGAGGACGAACACTAGCATCCAGCAACAACATGAGCAGCACTGAAAGAAGGAGAACAAGGTACAGCAGCAACATCAGCAAGGCTGATGGAAGGAGAAAAGACTTCAGCAGAAACATGAGCAGGACTGAAGGAGGGAGAACAGCTTTTAGAAACAACATCAGCAGCACTGAAAGAGGGAGAAAAGACTTCATCAGCAACATGAGCAACAATATGAACTGCACTGAAAGAAAGAGAACAACCTCCAGCAGCAACATCAGTAAGACTGATGGAGGGCGAATATACTTCAGCGGCAACATGAGCAAGACTAAAGGAGGGTGAACAGCCTACATCAGAAATAACAGCAGAACTATAGGATGGAAAACTGACTACAGTAGAAACACCAGCAGGACTGAAAGAACGAGAACAACTTCCCACCGTAACATTAGGTCTGAAAGAAATATAACAATATGAACTGCACTGAAAGAAGGAGAACGACGTCCAATCGTCCAGCAACAACATCAGCAGCAAGACTGAAAGGAGAAAATAATTCAGCAGCAACATGAGCAAGACTGAAGCAGGAAGAACACTAGCATCCAGCAGCAACATGAGCATAAGATCTTGCTGCTGGACCTTGTTCTCCTTTCTGAGCAAGTCTTAAGGAAGGAGAAAAGACTTCAGCAGCAACATCAGCAGGACTGAAAGAGTGAAAAGACTTCAGCAGCAACATGAGAAACAATATGAGCTGCACTGAAAGAGGGAGAACAAGGTCCAGCAACAACATAAGCAGGACTGAAGGAGGGAGAAAAAACTTCAGCAGCAACACGAACATGACTGAAGGAAGGATAACAACCTCCAACAGCACCATCACCAAAACGGAAGGAGGGTTAACAGCCTCCATCAGTAATAAGAGCAGAAATATAGGATGGAGAACTGACTACAGTAAAAACATCACCAGGATTGAAAGAACGAGAGCAACTTCCCACAGCAACATTAGCAGGACTAAAAGAAAGAGAACAACGTCCAGCAACAACATCAGCGAGATTGAAAGAAGGAGAAAAGACTTCAGCAGCAACATGAGCAAGACTGAAGGAGGACGAACACTAGCATCCAGCAACAACATGAGCAGCACTGAAAGAAGGAGAACAAGGTCCAGCAGCAACATCAGCAAGGCTGATGGAAGGAGAAAAGACTTCAGCAGAAACATGAGCAGGACTGAAGGAGGGAGAACAGCTTTTAGAAACAACATCAGCAGGACTGAAAGAGGGAGAAAAGACTTCAGCAGCAACATGAGAAACAATATGAACTACACTGAAAGAAAGAGAACAATGTCCAGCAACAACATCAGCGAGACTGAAAGAAGGAGAAAACACTTCAACAGCAACATAATCAGAACTGATGAAATGATAACAACCTCCAGCAGGAACATCAGATGGACTGAAAGAGGGAGAAAAGACTTGAGCAACAACATGAGCAGGACTGAAGGAGGGAGAACAGCTTTTAGAAACAACACCAGCAGCACTGAAAGAGGGAGAAAAGACTTCAACAGCAACATGAGCAACAATACGAACTGCACTGAAAGAAAGAGAACAACGTCCAGCAACAACATCAGCGAGGCTGAAAGAAGGAGAAAAGACTTCAGCAGCAACATGAGCAAGACTGAAGGAGGACGAACACTACCATCCAGCAACAACATGAGCAGCACTGAAAGAAGGAGAACAAGGTCCAGCAGCAACATCAGCAAGGCTGATGGAAGGAGAAAAGACTTCAGCAGCAACATGAGCAGGACTGAAGGAGGTAGACAGCTTTTAGCAGCAACATCAGCAGGACTGAAAAAGGGAGAAAAGACTTCAGCAGCAACATGAGCAACAATATGAACTGCACTGAAAGAAAGAACAACCTCCAGCAGCAACATCAGTAAGACTGATGGAGGGCGAATATACTTAGGAGGGTGAACTGAAAGAACGAGAACAACTTCCCACCGTAACATTAGGTCTGAAAGAAATATAACAATATGAACTGCACTGAAAGAAGGAGAACAACGTCCAATCTTCCAGCAACAACATCAGCAGCAAGCCTGAAAGGAGAAAATAATTCAGCAGCAACATGAGTAAGACTGAAGGAGGAAGAACACTAGCATCCAGCAGCAACATCAGCAGAACTGAAAGGAGAACAAGGTCCAGCAGCAAGATCAGCAAGTCTTAAGGAAGGAGAAAAGACTTCAGCAGCAACATGAGAAAAAATATGACCTGCACTGAAAGAGGGAGAACAAGGTCCAGCAACAACATCAACAAGACTTAAGGAAGGAGAAAATACTTCAGCAGCAACATGAGCAGGACAAAAGGAAGGATAACAACCTCCAGCAGTAAGACTGAAGGAGGGAGAATCAGTAAGACTCAAGGAGGGAGAATATACTTCAGCAGCAACATGAGCAGGACTAAATGAGGGTGAACAGCCTCCATCAGCAATAAGACCAGAAATATAGGATGAAGAACTGACTACAGTAAAAACACCAGCAGGAATGAAAGAACGAGAACAACTTCCCACAGCAAAATTAGCAGGTCTGAAAGAAAGATAACAATACGAACTGCGCTGAAAGAAGGAGAACAAAGTCCAGAAACAACATCATCAGCAAAACTTGAGGAGAAAATAATTCAGTAGCAACATGAGCAGGGCTGACGGAAGAAGACCACTACAGTAGCATCCAGCAGCAACATAAAAAGAGATCGCCAATTGACGTTATTGGAGGATTGGTGCCAATTAGCCACAGGGGGATGCCACCCCCTGAGTAGAGGTAACCATGGCAACCCCGCCACAGCCCACCTCCAGGCACCAGTCACACTGTCAAAGCAGTGGAATTTATACTTACCTTGCATTTCCTTAGGTGTGGGAGGGTGGGACAACAAAGCGCAACAGCACGAGATTCCACAGTATCCACCAAATGATAGCGCGCGCAAAACCAGTCAAGCTCAGACCACGCTGACAAGACTCTGACAAGTGCTGCGATTCCTTCACATATTTAATTGAGTGACCGCTGACTAGCATTGACTCCTTTTTTACCTTGCCTAAATTACATTTAGCCACATCTAACAGCACTGAGAGAAGGAGAAAAAGGTCCAGCAACAACATCGACAAGGCTGAAGGAAAGAGAAAAGACTTCAGCAGCAACAAGAGCAGGACTGAAGGAGGGAGAACACTAGCTGCATCCAACAGCAATATGAGCAGCAATGAAAGAAGGAGAACAAGGTCCAGCAGCGACATCAGCTTTTTTGCTGTTTTGAGATGGGTCCCCAGCAAGGCTGAAGGAAAGAGAAAACACTTCAGCAGAACATAATCAGAACTGATGAAATGATAACAACCTCCAGCAGGAACATCAGATGGACTGAAAGAGGGAGAAAAGACTTGAGCAGCAACATGAGCAGGACTGAAGGAGGGTGAACAGCCTACAGCGGCAACAAGAGTAGAACTAAAGGATGGAGAACTGACTACAGTAGAAATATCACCAGGACTGAAAGAACGAGAACAACTTCCCAAAGCAACATTAGCAGGAGTAAAAGAAAGATAACAATATGAACTGTACTGAAAGAAAGAAAACAACGTCCAGCAACAACATAAGCAACGCTGAAACAAGGAGAAAGACTTCAGCAGTAACATGAGCAAGACTGAAGGAGGACGAACACTAGCATCCAGCAGCAACATGAGCAGCACTGACAGAAGGAGAACAAGGTCCAGCAGCAACATTAGCAAGGCTGATGGAACGAGAAAAGACTTCAGCAGCAACATGCGCAGGACTGAAGGAGGGAGAACAACTTTCAGCAGTAATAAGAGCAGAAATATAGGATGTAGAACTGACTACAGTTGAAACACCAGCAGCATTGAAAGAACGAGAAAAGGTTTCAGCAGCAACATGAGGAACAATATGAGCTGCACTGAAAGAAAGAGAATAATGTCTAGCAACAACATCAGCAAGGCTGAAGAAGGAAGAAAATACTTCAGCAGCAACATGAATAGGACTAAATGAAGGATAACAACCTCCAGCAGCAACATCAGTAAGACTGAAGGAGGGAGAATATACTTCAGCAGCAACATGACCATGACTGAAGGAGGGTGAACAGCCTCCATCAGCAATAAGAGCAGAAATATAGGATGCAGAACTGACTACAATAGAAACACCAGCAGGATTGAAAGAACGAGAAAAGCCTTCAGCAGCAACATGAGGAACAATATGAGCTGCACTGAAAGAAGGGGAACAACGTCCAGCAACAACATCAACAACAAGACTGAAGGAAGGAGAAAAGACTTAAGCAGCAACACGACCAGGACTGAAGGAGCAAGAACACTAGCATCCAGAGGCAATGTGAGCAGGAATAAAGGAAGGAATAACAACCTCCAGCAGCAACATATAAGCAGGACTGAAGGAGGGAGAAAAAACTTCAGCAGCACCATCAGCAAAACGGAAGGAGGGAGAATATACTTCAGCAGCAACATGAGCAGGATTGAAGGAGGGTGAACAGCCTCCATCAGCAATAAGAGCAGAAATATAGGATGTAGAACTGACAACAATAGAAACACCAGCAGGATTGAAAGAACGAGAAAAGGCTTCAGCAGCAACATGAGGAACAATATGAGCTGCACTGAAAGAAGGAGAATAATGTCTAGCAACAACATCAGCAAGACTGACAGAAGAAGAAAATACTTCAGCAACAACAGGGGCAAGACTGAAGGAGGTAGAACACTAGCATCCAGCAGCAACATGGATGAAAATAATATTTAATGAGGAAATTCTCATCAGATTACGTGGTTTTCAGAGTGGTCCTACAAAAGTAGGACTGAAGGAAGGATAACAACCTCCAGCAGCAAAATAAGCAGGACTGAAGCATAGAGAAAAACCTTCAGCAGTAACACGAGCAGGACTGAAGGAATGATAACAACCTCCAGCAGCAACATCAGCAAGACTGAAGGAGGATAAATATACTTAAGCACCAACATGAGCAGGAGTAAAGGAAGAATAACAACCTCCAGCAGATACATCAGATGGACTGAAAGAGGGAGAAAAGACTTCAACAGCAACATGAGCAGGGCTGATGGAGCGTGAACAGCCTACAGCAGCAACAAGAGTAGAACTAAAGGATGGAAAACTGACTACAGTAGAAACATCAGCAGGACTGAAAAAAAGATAACAATATGAACTGCACTAAAAGAAGGAGAACAACGTCAAGCAACAACTGGACAACATCAGCAAGACTCAAAGGAGAATATACTTCAGCAGCAACATGAGCAGGACTAAAGGAGGGTGAACAGCCTATATAGGATGCAAAACTGACTACAGTAGAAACATCAGCAGGACTGAAAGAACGAGAACAACTTCCAACCGCAACATTAACAGAACTAAAACAAAGATGAACTGCACTGAAAGAAGCAGAACAACGTCCAGCAACAACATCAACAAGAATGAAGGAAGGAAAAAAGACTTCAGCAGCAACATGAGCAGGACTGAAGGGAGGAGAACAGCCTCCAGCTGGAACACGAGCAGCACTGAAAGAAGGAGAACAACGTCCAGCAGCAACATCAGCAAGGCTGAAGGAAGGAGAGAAGACTTCAGCAGCAACATGAGCAGGACTGAAGGAGGTAGACAGCTTTCAGCAGCAACATCAGCAGGACTGAAAAAGAGAGAAAAGACTTCAGCAGCAACATGAGCAACAATATGAACTGCACTGAAAGAAAGAGAACAACCTCCAGCAGCAACATCAGTAAGACTGATGGAGGGCGAATATACTTCAGCTGCAACATGAGCAAGACTAAAGGAGAGTGAACAGCCTACATCAGAAATAAGAGCAGAACTATAGGATGGAAAACTGACTACAGTAGAAACATCAGCAGGACTGAAAGAACGAGAACAACTTCCCACGGTAACATTAGGTCTGAAAGAAATATAACAATATGAACTGCACTAAAAGAAGGAGAACAACGTCCAATCGTCCAGCAACAACATCAGCAGCAAGACTGAAAGGAGAAAATAATTCAGCAGCAACATGAGCAAGACTGAAGGAGGAAGAACACTAGCATCCGGCAGCAACATGAGCAGAACTGAAAGGAGAACAAGGTCCAGCTGCAAGATCATCAAGGCTTGAGGAAGGAGAAAAGACTTCAGCAGCAACATCAGCAGGACTGGAAGAGTGAAACATGAGAAACAATATGAGCTGCACTGAAAGAGGGAGAACAAGGTCCAGCAACAACATCAGCAAGACTGACGGATGGAGAAAAGACTACAGCAGCAACACGACCAGGACTGAAGGAGCAAGAACACTAGCATCCAGAGGCAATGTGAGCAGGAATAAAGGAAGGAATAACAACCTCCAGCAGCAACATATAAGCAGGACTGGAGGGAGAAAAAACTTCAGCAGCACCATCAGCAAAACGGAAGGAGGGAGAATATACTTCAGCAGCAACATGAGCAGGATTGAAGGAGGGTGAACAGCCTCCATCAGCAATAAGAGCAGAAATATAGGATGTAGAACTGACTACAATAGAAACACCAGCAGGATTGAAAGAACGAGAAAAGGCTTCAGCAGCAAAATGAGGAACAATATGAGCTGCACTGAAAGAAGGAGAATAATGTCTAGCAACAACATCAGCAAGACTGACGGAAGAAGAAAATACTTCAGCAACAACAGGGGCAAGACTGAAGGAGGTAGAACACTAGCATCCAGCAGCAACATGGATGAAAATAATATTTAATGAGGAAATTCTCATCAGATTACGTGGTTTTCAGAGTGGTCCTACAAAAGTAGGACTGAAGGAAGGATAACAACCTCCAGCAGCAAAATAAGCAGGACTGAAGCATAGAGAAAAACCTTCAGCAGTAACACGAGCAGGACTGAAGGAATGATAACAACCTCCAGCAGCAACATCAGCAAGACTGAAGGAGGATAAATATACTTAAGCACCAACATGAGCAGGAGTAAAGGAAGAATAACAACCTCCAGCAGATACATCAGATGGACTGAAAGAGGGTGAAAAGACTTCAACAGCAACATGAGCAGGGCTGATGGAGGGTGAACAGCCTACAGCAGCAACAAGAGTAGAACTAAAGGATGGAGAACTGACTACAGTAGAAACATCAGCAGGACTGAAAAAAAGATAACAATATGAACTGCACTAAAAGAAGGAGAACAACGTCAAGCAACAACTGGACAACATCAGCAAGACTCAAAGGAGAATATACTTCAGCAGCAACATGAGCAGGACTAAAGGAGGGTGAACAGCCTATATAGGATGCAAAACTGACTACAGTAGAAACATCAGCAGGACTGAAAGAACGAGAACAACTTCCAACCGCAACATTAACAGGACTAAAACAAAGATGAACTGCACTGAAAGAAGGAGAACAACGTCCAGCAACAACATCAACAAGACTGAAGGAAGGAGAAAAGACTTCAGCAGCAACATGAGCAGGACTGAAGGGAGGAGAACAGCCTCCAGCTGGAACACGAGCAGCACTGAAAGAAGGAGAACAACGTCCAGCAGCAACATCAGCAAGGCTGAAGGAAGGAGAGAAGACTTCAGCAGCAACATGAGCAGGACTGAAGGAGGTAGACAGCTTTCAGCAGCAACATCAGCAGGACTGAAAAAGAGAGAAAAGACTTCAGCAGCAACATGAGCAACAATATGAACTGCACTGAAAGAAAGAGAACAACCTCCAGCAGCAACATCAGTAAGGCTGATGGAGGGCGAATATACTTCAGCGGCAACATGAGCAAGACTAAAGGAGGGTGAACAGCCTACATCAGAAATAAGAGCAGAACTATAGGATGGAAAACTGACTACAGTAGAAACATCAGCAGGACTGAAAGAACGAGAACAACTTACCACCGTAACATTAGGTCTGAAAGAAATATAACAATATGAACTGCACTGAAAGAAGGAGAACAACGTCCAATCGTCCATGCAGCAACAACATCAGCAGCAAGACTGAAAGGAGAAAATAATTCAGCAGCAACATGAGCAAGACTGAAGGAGGAAGAACACTAGCATCCAGCAGCAACATGAGCAGAACTGAAAGAACAAGGTCCAGCAGCAAGATCAGCAAGGCTTAAGGAAGGAGAAAAGACTTCAGCAGCAACATCAGCAGGACTGAAAGAGTGAAACATGAGAAAAATATGAGCTGCACTGAAAGAGGGAGAACAAGGTCCAGCAACAACATCAGCGAGACTGAAAGAAGGAGAAAATACTTCAGCAGCAACATGAGCAAGACTGAAGGAGAACGAACACTAGCATCCAGCAGCAACATCAGCAAGACTGAAGGAGGGAGAATATACTTCAGCAGCAACATGAATACCACTAAAGGATGGAGAACTGGCTACAGTAGAAACATCAGTGCGACTGAAAGAACGAGAATAACTTCCCACATCAACATTAGCAGGACTGAAGGACAGATAACAACATGAACTGCACTAAAAGGAGAACAGAGTCCAGCAATAAAATCAATAAGACTGAAGGAACATGTGCAGCACTGAAAGAAGGAGAACAAGGTCCAGCAGCAACATCAGCAAGGCTGAAGGAAAGAGAAAACCCTTCAGCAGCAACATGATCAGAACTGAGGGAATGATAACAACAACCTCCTGCAGCAATATCAGATGAACTGAAAGAGGGAGAAAAGACTTCAGCAGCAAGAATGAGCAACAATATGAGCTACACTGAAAGGAGAACTACGTCTAGCAACAACATCAGCAAGACTGAAGGAGGGAGAACACTAGCATCCTGCAGCAACATGAGAACTGAAAGAAGGATAACAACCTCCCGCAGCAGCATAAGCAGGACTGAAAGAGTGAAAATTTCAGCAGCAACATGAGCAGGACTGAAGGAGGGAGAACACTAGCATTGTGCAGCAACATGAGCAGGACTGAAGGAAGAATAACAATCTCCAGCAGCAACATAAGCAGGACTGAAGGAGGGAGAAAAAAGTTCAGCAGCAACACGAGCATAACTGAAGAAAGGATAACAACCTGCAGCAGCAACATCAGCAAGACTGAAGGAGGGAGAATATACTTCAGCAACAACATGAGTATGACTGAAGGAGGGTGAACACTAGCAACAACCTCAAGCAGCAATATCTGCATATGACTAAAGGAGGGACAACAAACCCCATTAGCAATATGAGCAGGACTGATGGAGGGAGAAGATATTTCAGCAGCAACATGAGCAGGACTGGAGGGAGAACAGCTTCCAGCAGTAACATGAGGAGAACTGGGAAAGATAACCTCCAGCAGCAGCAGGACTGGAGATGGGAGAACAGACTTCAGCAGCAACATGAACAAGAGGGAGGATCTCTCCAGCAGCAATATTAGCAGGACTGAAAGAAGGATAACAACTTCCAGAAGCAACATCAGCAAGACTGAAGGAAGGAGAACAGACTTCAGCAGCAGTATTAGCAGGACTGAAGGAAGGATTACAGCCTCCAGCAACAACATCAGCAGGACTGAAGGAGGAACAACAACCTCCAGCAGCAGGACTGCAGAAGGGATAATAGACTTCAGCAGCAATATTAGCAGGACTGAAGGAAGGAACCACTAGCAGCAACATGAGCAAGAATAAGGGAAGAACAACGTCCAACAGCAACATGGGCAGGACTGAAGGAAGGATAACAACTTACAGCAGTAACATCAGCAGGACTGAAGGAGGGAGAACAATCTCCAGAAGCAACATCAAGAGGACTGAAGGAGGGAGATTGTATAGCCTGCAGGCTCTTGGAGGGAAGGGGTTGGGGAAAAGGGAGGGGATAGGGAGCCTGCCAGCAAGCCCTGGTAATTTTCATCACTCTTCACGACTGACGGCTGTGTATTTCTATTGGTCGAAATCTGATTAACATACAGATTTAATAATTTATGTCCCTCGATCGACGTTGCCGAGGTACAGTACCGTTCAGAAGTAACCTAACAAAATCCGCGGTTAACCTAGGATGATCCGCGGATGATCCTCGGGTCATCTCGCGTTTGTCGTAGCTTGTCAAGTTCGTTTTCAAATACCGTTACCGTGTTTAAATTGATAATGGGGAAGCTATCTCGATACGCGAGAGAAATAATTGTCTGACTGTCGTCCTTTGCGGTAAAAAAGTCGCTTATTTCCGAGGTTTAGCGTCCTTTTCTTTTGCGCGTTGTATTAATCGTTATATTATAAGCAGTTCTGTGTGTTCGGCAATCGACAGTTTCAAGCTTTGATATCTAGCAACAATGGGAAAGTTATCTCGATACGCGAGGGAACGAATAATTTCACTTTCTTCTTCTGGAGTGCAGGTTACTAAAACCATGGTTAGTAAATAGACTGGATAGGAAACTGGCTGACGTCAGCGTGGAAACCTAGTTGCAATTCGTGATGTCACGAAGATGTCACGAATACACAGATTTTACTGAGTTTCTCTTCGACGTCTCCATATTTTCGCATTCATAGTAGCTATATTGAGATTCCAAAATGTTTCATCGTCTTACAAACCTGCCTAAGCCACGACCAAATGATCGAGGTAAATGTTGTTCGTCTTTGTTTCAGCTGTTTTCGTTTTGTGGTGAAGAAACTGGCGTCGCAAAACTACCGTTGTTTTAGTTGAAATTTGGGACGCGTTTTTCACCGTCTAAAGTTGGATCTTTTCGCCTAAAATGAGTAATGGTAGTCGGATATTCCATCGTAAAGTGGCATTGTGATATTTTTTGGCAGTTTGACTGTAATTTTTAGCTGTATTATCGCTAAACGTTGCGATTTATGGTGTTTTTGTTACGTCACGATTTGCAACTAGGTTTTCACGCGACCAAACGCCATCAACTGGTGTCTAAACCAATCAGCATGCTGGAAACGTCGCACGTGATCTTAGTTTCCTATCCAGTCTATTTGCTATCCATGCTAAAACTACAGATCGTTCTTCAAGAGGAAGGAATTAAAACTTCGAGATCTGCTTTCAACTTATTTCTTTCCCGATATCGTCGTAGTGGTAGTCTTGATGATGCGCAGTTGCTAAAGAATGAGACAAACATGGAGAGCGACATTGTTTTTAAGGGCAGTGTATCAAAAGTCATACAGCCTCATAATCTAGAAATAGCACAGCGTTCCCACATCTCATGCACGATTGCGTTCTAACAATACTGCTCTGTTTTTGTCTGAATATGTGAAGCCTGTGCCGCAGATAAAATATATTACGAGATGGTGATATACATGTAAACGCCGTGACTCCGTGTGTGGGTCCGTTCATGCGAAGCATTCCAAGCTCTGTTTTAGAATCATTCTCAGGGGTATTCATAAAATTGTACTCGCTATTGCCACAGATGACAAAAAGGACACTTGCCTGCTTCGCTACTGGAACTGTTGACACTTGGCCTGTTCTGCCACTGATGACATGCATTTGGCCTGCTTTGCCACTGTTGACACTTGGCCTGGTTTGCCATGCTTGAAACAAAACTGAAGCACTAAGCGCGCGCTTGGATTGCTCAATATCAATTTCAGGTAAAAGTGATAAAGTTGGGCTAGCCTATGTCGACGCAGACTGAAAAAGTGGTTAATGAAGTGGTTAATGAAGTGGTTAATGAAGTGGTTAATGGTGACCATCTTCTAGCAGTTCTAGGGCAGTTAATTAGCCTGACAAAATAAATCGGACAATCGTTGATTTGTTTACTTGTCCGGTTACTCACGGGTCACATAAGTGACACTCTCTTTGAAAAGTTGCGTACTCCCTCATGATTTTACAGTATATATTGCATGGCAGTATTAGTTATAAGAGAATTACTCACAGATTTAAGTCTTTACAATGAGAGCGCCTGGCCAATGCGCCACGTGCCGAATAAAACGGAAATTGACAATACACATGTCAAAAGTTCTGGCTAAACTTGAGGTTTTTTACGTTATTATCTTATAGTTCACATATTAAAGAGCAATCAGTTACATACATGAGAAGCATGTCGGATAGCAATGCCAATGATATAGTTCATCAAACAATATTTAAAGTTTTTGCCTTGTGTCCGTGTTTAGGCCCATTTCAAACGTCAAATTTATCATGTGTCGAATGCATGAATACTTCGCATTATATGCACGTGATAAGATCGACCGCAATATTATTAAGTTTGACCGCCTTGGTCGGATATATCGATCAAGTGCGACCTAATTTCAAACATCGAATTTATCATGTATCTAGGTTCGACAATCGATACATGATAAGTTCGACGTTTGAAATGGGATGAGTATAATATAATATACAGTAGAACCTGAGTTTTACGACACCCCTTTTAACGACCACCTGCCGTTTACGACCACTTTTGCTGGCACGGACGAATTGTGGTTAAAATGTACCTGGAATGAGCGACCACCTGCCTAACGCGACCAGCGACCGCTTTTTGGCGTCGCGAACACGATATGTACTGTCATGAGCGACTTTTTACGAGATAAGCGATCGTCTTTTGCAGTAAACATACAAGAATTTTGACAGCTCGCGAATACAGGAAACAGGTCTCATCAGCGACCACATTTTAGCATACGTTACAATCAACAAGCAAGAAGTTTGACCACGTGCGAAAAGTACAGGGAACAAGACGCACTTGTTGCTTTTTTAGTATTGTTTTGCTTACTTTCATCATAAGTGATCGTGTTTTGAGAGTACATAATAAATATCCTTATTAGCGACAATCCCAAGCCCTTAAACCGTTAACATTGTTGAGGGAAACGTTTCTAAATTGACGAAAAGCTCGAACTAATATTTGTTTGTTACTGCCATCTTGTCAAGGTTAAAATTTGTCGTGCGAGATCGCAAATAACTTTGCTAATACAACATAAAGCTTAACATAGTTTACGTATGTTGTAGATCATTAAACGTTCTTTGATTTAATATATCGTATGAGCTTTTACGTTTAGTACAACGCTTGAAAATGTTCGAAAACCTCGCCGTTCGAAAATTATATTTTCGTATCCGCCATCTTTGTTTATAACGCAAGATCGCCAATAACTTTGTGCATACGAACATAGTTAGATACGAATCAGGATATATCGTTGCTCCTTACTATTTTAGTCTGGCTGTTTCTTAGATCAAATTGCTGTATGTAAATAAAATAGTTTCGCGATCAAAGATGAAGTACGTCGTACGCATTGCGTTTTCTTTCACTGCGCGCACATCGCCCAGCAAGCTCTGTTCAAACTATGCTTTTTTTCCGAACTTTTTCTGACTTTCTTTCTTTATTAAGAAATATTATATTGGTTTTAAATTATAAAGCCATCTTTTAGTCGACTAGCGAACACAGAATAGAGTCGTAAACAATAGCGTTTTCTAGTATTACTTGCATGACGTCACATCACTAACGCCATTTACGACCACCTGTCGTTTACGACCACTTTTGCTTGGCAACAGGGGTGGTCGTAAAACTCAGGTTCTACTGTACCCAGGAGTTTAAGAAACATGTGACAGCAAAACATTACATGCCGTTGCCGTTGGGTCAATAATCGGCTTGAAACACAACAGTAATAACATAATCGTAAATCGTATCAAGATGCCCGTTAAATTTTCTTCTCCTAAAATGCTTTCATGAAATAATAGTTATTTGGTAAGACTGTTTCGGGAGATATTATTGTTAACGTTATTTGATAAATTCCAACATAACAGGTTTTGTGCATTTGTACCAACGTCGTCGTCATTGTCAGGAGTTCAACTACGAAATCATTATACATTGTATGCAGAATACAGAGACTAATAAGAAGGACTTCAAAACTACTCCAATGATTACTAGTTAATAATTTCCTTTGTTTTGAACTTGCTACGGCAAGTTAATTGATGTCCGCGTCATGTCTTTCCGCTGCGGCTTTTGGTCGGACGAACTCGGAACCCGAGCGTTTAGTCGACCGTTGCAGTTAGATGTGTAGACCGCAACTTAACTGCTACCTAACCGCAACCTCACCGCATCTCCACCGCAACCTCACCGCAACCGCAGTGTTGTTAGGTTACTTCTGACTGGTACTGTATGTTTGTTTTCTGAGCCATCTATAAATTCATCCATGTTTCAAACTACACAGCGTTTGATGCGAACTCCTAAAACCTTTCACTGGTGCATGGCTCAGTCAAAATTACTAAGGCTTGCTGGCAGGCACTCTTTCCCCGCCCTTTATCACAGCCCCCTCCCATTTCAGGGTGTTCTCTCCCCAACCCATCTCCCAAGAGCTAATTGTATTGCAGGCTAGAGAAAAGACTTCAGCAGGACTAAAGGAGGGAGAAAAGACTTCAGCAGCAATATGAGGAACAATATGAGCAGGAAGAAGGATAACAATCTCCAGCAGCAACATCAGCAAAACTGAAAGAATGTGAAAAAACTTCAGCAGCAACATGAGCAGGATTGAAGGAATGAGAAAAGACTTCAGCAGCAGCATAAGCAGAACACGTCATATGGCTCACACCATATAAACAATACAGTTGATCAACTAAAATTGTTTTCATGTTTTGGCCTAATTCAGTTGTGGGAGCTCCTGTGCAAAAGTGATCAGTAAGTATGCTCCAAATATGCTCAACCCGATTCTCATTTGCATATGAAACGCCAAATTAGTCTATTTTATGAACTATTAAATGTATTTTCTCCCAAGTCTGCATTTTATTCCCGGTCCAGTCTTCAATCCGCATTTTACCCATGGTTACAAAACTGGAAATGATTAATGTTGCTATGATTTGAACTTAAATGGCATAAATATACAATAATAATACATTTCAGTAAATACTCTTTTATAGTACGTAAAATTTAGCAAACATACTTATTAAACTTTAGCAAACACATTAATTATACATGACATTAAATTAGATAAATTACTGGATTTATTGTTGATTTACCTTTCTGAAATAGCTCCTGGAAGTAAGTAGCTCTTTCCCTCTCAGTCAAGTCATAGCCAGACACTGCTGCATCAGCCCAATACCGGAACTCGTCTTGGGGTGTTAAAATACCACCAATATTTGCCTCATTTTCCAAAGGTTTCTTGCTAGATCCTGACACCTCCTGCTTACGCACAATAGTAGCAAGACCTGCTTCAAGTTCACTCAGTAACGTTTGTAGCTTTGGATCAAAGTTCTGACTCCATTTCCCATCTTTTAACAAAAGTGGGGCATAAATCTTTTGCACAGAATGATAAAACGTGTCAATAGGTGAATCTAACATGGACGAGACAAACACGTTCTCGTGTAAATTATTCGGAGTGATTACAGTAGGTTGAAGTTTGAAAAATAACAGAAGTTTGTCGGAGGCAACACTGGATTCAACGCTGTTGCTCAGAGTTATAAGTTTCTTGTTTTGTTTGAGCTCATATCTAGCCACTAAAAGTGGAGAATTTCCGTCGTCTAGAAACGTATTTAGTTCTTGTTGGTTCTGTAAGTTGGTAAGAACGCCATCAGATGGAGATAAACCAAAGTAATTTGCCGTCGTTGCCAAAACGAAATCCTTTCTCGAATCACCTGGCGAAGTGGACGGCATTTTTCTGGTTAACACTGTTTCAATTCACAAAGAAGAGAAGTTAAATCCCCAAACATAATGAATACATACATGTATTCTTTTTGAAACTTGCAACCAAATTGTGCAAATGTTTTCTGTGTTGCTTAGGAACCTGGAGGATATCTGGCAAACATGGGGACGTTTACGACATTGCGGGATGTTGTATAATCCTGATATTCCTAACCCTAAATATCCCTAACTTCGGAACTCTAACTTATTATCATAATATATATTTATACATCAACTTTTATTATGTGGATACGTTTTCATTTATATATATACATCAAATGTAACTTTTAAATGTGGTTTACTATCGTAACTTCCTTTGTTTCTGGAATACTGTTTATTTTGCTCGTCGAAATTTTTTTTATATATCAATGGTGGATTCGCAAGTCAACCGAGAAGCCTTCTCACCGAGTAAAACGACCAAAGGTTAAAAACCCAGAGGTAGAAAAACCTGTGATAGTTCATATTTTTATTCAGTCTGTTTATCTATATATAGCAGTTATTTATACCACGTCAAAATTGTGTCAAAAACCATAAAAATCATCATTGCCCATTGGTATCCGTTAGATGTGTGAAGTTGATCGTCCAGGTTTTTGTAGTCTTGAGAAAGACATATTGTTGGTGACTGACGTTTCGACGGCCTCAGCGGCGGTCATCTTCAGAGTCAAGTAAAGCGTGTTTGTCAGGTTTGGCTATACAGGTATATACGTCTGGTTCATTACGTCATAGTTTGTTTGTGTAATAATTAGTGTGAGTGGGTGTTGCGTCACGCGTTAAGCGTGGGACAATATTGTTCCTCATCGGTTGTTTGTGTCATAATCAATGTGAGTGGGTGTTGCATCATGCGATAAGCGTGGTTGTATTGTTTGTCGGTAGGTCTATTGTTCGTTGGTGTGTGCGAAGAAGTGATTTATGTTCCAAGTTGGTATACCAACTTTCTAATGTAAGTCGGCGTTTGTAGTTTGTGTTAAATGCGATACATTCAGCCGAGTCCCGGTGAATATCATGTTTTGTTTGTATGTGCAGGTGTTCAGCTATGTGATTAGTCCTATCCCGTTTCTAGTAGCTTGTTTGTGTTCAGATAGATTGATTTTTAGGTTTCTGTCGGTTTCAATATAAACCACTTAACAGATCACAACAATTACCAACACCATACAAAAGACTTCTTTGCACATACCAACAAACAATAGACCTACCTAAACAGTACACCCACGCTTAACGTGTGACAACACCCTCTCACATTGATTATGACACAAACAACTGATGAGGAACAATATTGGCCCACGCTTAACGCATGATGCAACACCCACTCACACTAATTATGACACAAACAAACTATGACGTAATGAACCAGACGTATATATAGGCAAACCTGACAAACACGCTTTACTTGACTCTGAAGATGACTGCCGCTGAGGCCATCGAAACTTCAGTCACCAACAATAGTCTTTCTCAAGACTACAACAACCAGCTGTACGATTAACTTCACACATCTAATGATACTCCTAGGTTCAAACTATTTACATTGGTATCTGTGTTACCTTTCTTGAAATAACTCCAAATAACCTGCGATCAGGCACTTTCCAAAAAACAACTTCTCCCAGAAAATAAACTAGAATTTCATATTTTGGGAGTGTTTTCCAAAATCCAGGGAGTGCCAACACCCCCGCCCTTAAGCCTCTAATAGGTGCCCCAGAAATGGCATTAATTCTTGCATTTTGGGGCAAGATTTTACAGAATTCTGAAGGTTATAAATTATTGGTGACATGGAAGAATAATTCTGATATTTAATATATTAGATACTCGGCTGATGCTTTTGCATATGACATTCTAACAAGCCATCCAGGGCCGCCGAGAGGGGGGGCAGGGGGGGCAAGTTGCCCCGGGCCCCCAATTTGAGAGGGGCTGCCTCAAATTTTCGAACTTTTGAGTTTTGGACATGATGAAGATTAAAGACAGTATCTCAATCGATGGCAACTGGGTGGGAGTAAGGGTCCTCGACCACTGTGGAGCAGGAGCCACACAGAGGGCCCCCGACCTCAAAACTGACAACAGGTAATTTATTAACGGGCCCAGAAAGTTCCGCATGACTTCTTGAAACCTATTTTTGAAATATATCATACTGTATATGTATGTGGGCGGGGGGCCCCTATCGCAAATATCTGCAAGTGTTCCCACTCCCAATCTGAGTAGCTCCATTACGCCACTGATTAAACGTGTTCTAGTTCCGTGATTCAATTATTTATCGCCAAGGTGCCTCTTTTGTCTTTTTATTTATGGTGCCATAAAAATAGTACATTCATCAAGAATATTTTCTTTAAAATAATGGGATATACTATCAAAAAAACGTGATCTAAGGTCTTTAGATTTTGCTCAAAAATGCCCTCAAAGTGCAGGAATGCCATTTCAGAGACCCTAAATTCAAAAACTTTCCGGGGGAGCAGGTCCCCCGGACCCGCCTAGAAATACGGTCACTAAATATTAATGTGTGTCCCTCCTTTCAAGAAACCCTGGATCCCCCACTGGACATTATGACATCATCAGGGCCCCCAAAACGATATTTTGCCCCGGGCCCCAAAGAACCTCTCGGCGGCCCTGAGCTCATCTAATACAATTATTCCAAGACTTGTTCTAAGCTTTGTTTTGTCCCTATTCTGAACACTGAATACTCTCTCAGCTTCTGCATTTGAGGAATTGAGGGAATTGTTGTCAAGGCCATGAGCTTGAAAAAAGAACCATTTATTTAGTACATTAATACATAAGCTGTTATTCTGCCAGAGTCCGACTCGATCGACGTTCAACTCATTCATGTCAATGCTGTCGTCTTGATCACTATCAGAGTTTCCTAGTGATTCTGCTTCAAACCTGATAAAATGAATGAACACTAATTAAAGTGCAAAAAATAAATAAAAAATTTTTGAATTAAAAAAAAAAAAATTTAAATTAAAAAATATTAAAAAAAATAAAAATTAAAGCTCTAATCAAAGCGCGCGTATATGGGCGGTCGGAAGTGAAAGGGTTAAGTCAGCACTTAAGTCTATTCTTTTTTAATATTAATAGTTTTTTGTTCATAGTGCATGGTAATATATGTAGTAGGGCTTTATCTTATAATGAAACTGTAATTTGTTTTATAAAGTAACATTAAGAATATGTTGTTGTAAGAGTATTGAGACTACAGTAAAAACCCGCAAGTAAGAACCTAGTTTTTAAGAACCTGTTAGGCTAAAATTTGCCAGTTATACCCCCTATATACAAGAACCTGTTTAGCCTAAAATTTGAAACAGGTTCTTATTTTCTAAAATCTATATAAAAAGATGTGTACACTTGGGTGAATAAGATACAGATCAACATTTTTGGAGACACAGGTGCCTTATTACTCCAATTTAATACAATGTAAATGCCAATGTTGAAAATCAAATAGAATTGTTATTGTTGTAATTACACATAAATACTGTAACTGTATATATATTGTTTATACAGTATCTCCATGGCTACACATCAGCATATGGAAGAGTCTGTTTTTTCATGAATTTCTTTATAAATACTTACATGGTATGCAGATGTTATATTATAAGGAATACAGGCTGAATACCACTAAATTCTATTAGCTACAATGTATTTTTTTCTTTAGAAAGTAAAAACCTATTTAAGAACTTAAATAGCCTCAATTTGTGCTAAGTAGTACCATTTATATAAGAACCTGTTTAGGCTAAGTTGGGAAAACGCAGGTTCTTACTTGCGGGTTTTTACTGTATTGTATAATGCTTCTAATATGTCTTAAAAATTATTATTATTATTAATTAATGAACCAATGTGTTAGACAAGATTTTAAAATGGATAAAACTAAGAATATTTAAAAATATAAAACTACTGAAGAAATCACAAAATTTCCTTTGAGTAGAATTACTGGAATGGGAAAAGCACCTTATATCCGCCATATTGCTTCTTCGTTCTTCCCGTCATATAGTTGTTGTGAGCCTCTCATTAGATACATGTACAGTGTATGCTGCTCTTAATTGGGATGAGATCGCTGGCTCACATTTTCTTGAATTACGAATGATTGCTAGATCGAAGGGATTTACGACACAAACAATGGCAAAGTTTTGTCGCAGTGCGTAGCAATATTGTTTTAAAACCGCACGGCTTTATTCATGCATATCAAAGCGTGTACGTTAAATGTTGCCATGTTTTCCCCATTTTGGCCGTGCTAACACAGCCAACATGGCCCTCTAGCTAAGACCCTGATGATCACAGGTTAAAATCAAAATGGCACTTTGCAAGGTGGCCAAGATGGATGAGGATCAAGGGGATTGGATGAATTATTAGTGTTAGGATAATTTATTTAAGGATGACTTATTTGGCACAGGGGTTAGGGTTAGGATGACATTCTAGGTGGGGGTTAGGATTAGGGTTAGAATTAGGATTAGGGTTAAGATTAGGCTTATGTGTCTATAATTTGCAGATGAAAAAAACATATTTATTTATATATTTTTAAGCTAGAAAACAATTATAGCCAGTCAGATTAACTATTACGAGAGGTGCTACAACACCCATTAAGCATTATGAACATTGAACACTGAACAGTGAACAGAACAGAGATAATAAATGACTCATGAAAACATGTTGATTTTTATTGACTTCTTCAGTATGGCACGGTCGACTGCAATAAGCTGTGTATAATTTCTGATGCAGTGACACTTTGCTTCTAACCCGAAACAAGCTGTGAGATCTTCAAATCTATTTCAAATCGATAAATATTGAAAGTTTCTCTATTTCCGGTTTTGAGAGTTAGAATATCTATATACAGTGTACATGGTACTTAACATTCACATCATCAAAACATTTTTGAGCATGGTGTATGCAGGGCTACTCAGAAAATTTTACAGGGGGTGTAAGCTCACTTCAACCTACTAAAACGACCCTGGTCAGCTGGTGAAATGGTTAATTAGACTCCTACGTAAATAACGCGCACTCAATACGAAATGAAAACATGATGATATTTTAATAAATTTATGTCTTTGGTGTTCTCTCATTGATTACATTTACATATAAAGAAAACATCTAACATCAACATTAGATTTGTGAGTCATAAATTTGGTAGTTTGAAATTAATTTAAATCCTTTAGGTCCGTTATTTGCTAATATTTTTTTTATCTTTTCACGAGGGACTGTCCTCCTTAATTCAAACCCTTGTTTTATCGTCGATATGTTGATGATTGTTTTATTGTATTTCGTTCCCAGAATCATGTTAAACCGTTCTTAGATTCTCTTAATTCGCGTCACAGTAATATCAAGTTTACTAGTGAGCTATATATATAGAGGTGAACAAAACTCTTCCCTTTTTAGATGTCTCTCTATAGATCGTATACCGATGGCTTTTCCACTTCCGTATATCGTAACCTACATTTACGGGACTTTTCACTAATTTTGATATTTTTATTCCTTAATTTATCTTTTAAACGTGGGCTGATCTATACACGTTGCTTGATCATTATTTTAAGATTTGCACATCCTACCAAATTTTTTATTCGGAAGTCATCAAGCTTAAAGGTTATATTTTTGCCTTCCATTTACCGGTACTCATTCACTTGAAATTCGTACCAAACTTATCAAACTTTTTAATCTTGTTTCCCATAAATCGACCTTCTTGTCATCTTTAAACCGAACAGTTGTCAAGTTTCTTTCCGTTTAAAGACCAGCCTTCCAAGTTACTGATGTAAGGTTTGGATATATACTTATTCAAAATCAGTGCTTATTAACATGCGTGTTGCTTGATTGCAAAATAGTCTAGTAAGTCCATACACGCTGAATCAGGAAATCATGATATCACGTTACACCCCCCTTCCTTTAAGAGGAGAAACAACAAACAGTAACAAAACAAAATAATTAAACTAGAGGAAACCTAAATATCACAGTTTGTGATCTACGCAGTTCATATTGTCCTGGAAAGTGTCAAGCTATGTTAATATCTGATAAAGTCCTTGAAGTCATGAGCTTGCTCCCTGGTTTCTCTCTTAGGCCTTCCTGTTGCTGCATGCAGGTGCTGTTACTGGATTGTGCTGTGTCATGCACTGGCGGTTCCTCCCTTGTGCGTGTAGTCAGATTCCGGTGGTGTAGTCCTCTCATTGGTCTTCTTCCACTCTATTTCTCCTTTATGTCGTATCATTGGCCTCGACTTCATATGACCGTTCATACAGGCGTTTCCTGATGAGGGCTTTATCCCACGTTCTCTTGTTGAGCAGGAAAGGACGCATGCGCACGATGTCTCCCTCTTCTAGTGCCTCGATATCTTTAGCGTGCCTGTCGTAGTAGTGCGCTTACTTTGCCTGTGCGATCGTTGTCCTCTCCTTCGTGCTCTCTACGTTTATCTCTTGGGACTTCAGTATCTCAGAGCATCGATTCTGAGGGCGTGTTGCGATAGGCTAGCAGCGCAAGGTATGGATCGCGCCCATCTGCCTTCGCCTTGCGCAACAGCCTCTTTGCTATCTTCACTGCGCACTCGGCAGCACCGTTGGCCTGCTGATGCCCCGGACTGCTAGGGTAAACCTTGAAGTCCCGCTCGTCAGCGAACTGTATGAAACGAAACGCTATCCGGTATGCCGTACCGTGATCACGGTTGCAGCCTTCTCGTTCTCAAGATAGTTTATCTCCACGAAGTTGGAGAAATAGTCGCGGACAACAAGGTACTCTTTACCGTTTAAGACAAAAAGGTCGGCAGAAACTTCCCAAGGTCTGTCCATGACCGGGTGATTTCGCAGCGTCTCCTTTGGCTAGCGCGTTTCATAGAGGCGATGTTTCGCACTGAGTGATGTGGTTGCGGATGTCAGCGCTCATTGACGGCCAAAACAAGTTCTCCCGCGCTCTGCAGAGGCAACCGTTGATCCCGATGTGCGAGTTGTGAGCCTCCTCGCGCACCATCGGTTTAGCTCTTTGGGGAACACCAATCGCTCGCCTCGGTAGATCAACCCATCATGCACAGCTAACTCATCCCGAATGCTGTGGTATTGGGTGAGCGTTGCCGGTGTCTTAGCTCCGTCGTTTTCAAACTCCGACTTGGTGCTCTTGCGTCCTATGCAGTACGTCAGACAGATATAGGTAATTGACAAACCCGCCTAGCCTGCGTACTCCTTTAACGTCTTCTGGCGCCGACATCTTCACGATGACCTCGACCTTCTCGGAGTCCGCTTTAAGCCCATCGTTTGTTACTTGATGACCTATATATGTGATTTCTGAGCATCGGATCTTCAACTTTAATTTGATGAGTTGGTCAAGAAAAGCCACCAATTTCCAATCATGATCCTGTCGTGCTGCATCATCAGTGTCTCCGACACCGTAGATCACCATGTCATCATGGACTGGGTTGTAGCATCTAAAATCTTTCAAAAGCGACTCAGATAACCCAAAAGGTGATCAGTCTTCCAACAGTACCGCCCAAAAGGCGTGTCGAATGTGGTAAGTTTGGAGGATTCATCGTCCAACACCACGTGCCAGTACCCGTTCTTTGCGTCGGTCTTTGTGAACATCTTGGCCTTTGAGAGGTCTGGCAGCACGTCATCTATGACTGGAATGGGGTACTTCTCTGACCCAGTCAGTAATGTCGTGATTGAAGTAATAGATCAAACACGAGTTTGAGTGTTTCATCAGGGGTTCCAAAGTTTCAAGTGTTTGGAGTCTCCTGATGAAACACGATACACGAGTGTTTGATACTGCTTCTCAAACGAGTATGCATATTTGTGTTTCATTGATTGAATATTAAGAAATGTGATCCAGTTCACTAGCAAGTTTCCTACAGGTTTTCATTGGTATCAAAACTCATGTACATGTGATGTGGTATACGTTCATGGAATATCTATGATAATTTATGAATTATTAATGAGTTTGATGAATTATTAATGAGAATGTTAATTTAATGTTTTATGCAGACCCTTTAGAACATAAATGTTGTATGTTCATATGTTTATATGTTATGTTATGTTATATTATGTTTATATGTTTATATGTTCATAATTATGTTTATATGTTCATATGTTTATATGTTCATATGTTGTATGTTCATATGTTTATATGTTATGTTATGTTATATTATGTTTATATGTTTATATGTTCATAATTATGTTTATATGTTCATATGTTTATATGTTCATATGTTTATATGTTATGTTATGTTATATTATGTTTATATGTTTATATGTTCATAATTATGTTTATATGTTCATATGTTTATATGTTCATATGTTGTATGTTCATATGTTTATATGTTATGTTATATTATGTTTATATGTTCATATGTTGTATGTTCATATGTTTATATGTTATGTTATATTATGTTTATATGTTTATATGTTCATAATTATGTTTATATGTTCATATGTTTATATGTTCATATGTTGTATGTTCATATGTTTATATGTTATGTTATGTTATATTATGTTTATATGTTTATATGTTCATAATTATGTTTATATGTTCATATGTTTATATGTTCATATGTTGTATGTTCATATGTTTATATGTTATGTTATATTATGTTTATATGTTCATAATTATGTTGTATGTTCATATGTTTATATGTTATGTTATGTTATATTATGTTAATTTATATGTTTATATGTTCATAATTATGTTTATATGTTCATATGTTTATATGTTCATATGTTGTATGTTCATATGTTTATATGTTATGTTATATTATGTTTATATGTTCATAATTATGTTGTATGTTCATATGTTTATATGTTATGTTATATTATGTTTATATGTTTATATGTTCATAATTATGTTTATATGTTCATATGTTTATATGTTCATATGTTGTATGTTCATATGTTTATATGTTATGTTATGTTATATTATGTTTATATGTTTATATGTTCATAATTATGTTTATATGTTTTTATATGTTCATATGTTGTATGTTCATATGTTTATATGTTATGTTATATTATGTTTATATGTTTATATGTTCATAATTATGTTTATATGTTCTTATGTTTATATGTTCATATGTTGTATGTTCATATGTTTATATGTTATGTTATATTATGTTTATATGTTTATATGTTCATAATTATGTTTATATGTTCATATGTTTATATGTTCATATGTTGTATGTTCATATGTTTATATGTTATGTTATATTATGTTTATATGTTTATATGTTCATATGTTGTATGTTCATATGTTTATATGTTTATATGTTCATAATTATGTTTATATGTTCATATGTTTATATGTTCATATGTTGTATGTTCATATGTTTATATGTTATGTTATGTTATATTATGTTTATATGTTCATAATTATGTTCATATGTTTATATGTTCATATGTTGTATGTTCATATGTTCTTTAGAACATAAATGTTGTATGTTCATACAACATTGAACATCGTAAAAGTAAATTTAATAATTGATTCATGAATTTGCAATTATTGAATTGATCTACTGTGCAGCTATTGTTATTTTGATTGTTTCTCCAAAATAGGAACTTACAAAGTTGCTTAAAAGGTTCACAGAATTGCCTGAAGAAGATGTAAGGGAACAACTGCAATCTCCAGAAACCTGTGTCTGTTTAAACTTAATCTTTGCATTTCTATGGAGAGAGTGGAGGGATTCTCCTGAAATGAAAAGACTGATTGTGTCCAAATTAAACAGAGAGTTCAATGATCTCATTGGTTCGAAAGCTGCTAAAGGCTATATTGAAGAGATTAACATTAAGAGCTATAGTTTGGGAGCAGCCCTGCCAATTATTAAAGGTAAAAAACTGTATTATTATACATGTATACACTTTTTATTCTATTATTTCAGCATTATTTTCCCTTTTCAAACAGTTATTCGTTCACTAAGTTAGTACTGTCATTTATTTATCTGTTTATTCATTTACTTATATATGTATTTAATTATTTCTTATAAAATATCTAAGGAGACCTCTCTTACCAATGGTGCTAGTCAGGGGTCCTCAAACCCTACTTAATGACTAAATAGAATGCGATTACTGCTCCAACTCGTATGTGGTTGAAACTTCCTCGGCAGTTATGCAGGATTCTTGTTATCATCTTCCATTCCATATAGCTTGTTTTGCAGTGGTACATGGACTTGGATACAAACAATCGTTTGAAGGAACCTCCCCAGCTCGGGTCGAGCATCATGCATTTTTACCTCACGCCCGCCCACGCATTTTTTACCTCACGCCCGCGCAATTTTACACAATCTGGCAGGGGGCCGTACTGACAGGGATTGGGGTCTGATCAAACACCCTTTTGGATCTAAAATATTGTAAATCGTGACACTGTAGTAATGTATCACTAAAGTATAACACCTAATGGTTTCCCGTGTTTGCATACTATGACCCAAACACGTAGGATGTTACAAGAGTTTAATCACTAAAGTATGCCATTAAGCCTTAATTGGATGTGGCGAGCTTGACTTAGCCTTCAAAGGATTATATAACTCAGGTTTCTTTTTATGATTTTCCTTCCGTGTCGTAGTGTTGCTTTCGTGGTTTTATCTTGCTGTTAAGAACAAAATGAAGGGTTTCTTATGAATACGTTATTGGGTGGGAAGCCGATGAAGCATTCTATACCAGATTCTCGTTGTCTACTAAGCTACAGCACTGCATTGTCTTTCTGAAATATGGTTAAAATAAATTTAGTTAGACCTCGATGTAAAACAAACGAAAATTATTGTCATCTGGCCATTTTTATGAAAATCTGACGGTTTATAAACTTCATGTCAATTTACCTAAAGTCGTACAATGGTTTTCATAAAAATGATGGTGGCTTGATTTGTTTTTTGTTAACATTCATGCAAAACGTGAGATGTAGAGGACTCCACTAAAAATAAAAAATACTTAAGTAATGGTGTTTACGTACGTATTATTTTCCATTGACGACGTTTCGCCGGTTTCGGAGGGGGTCTCCTTCTTCAGGTAAAGTATATCCATGACCTCATGCAGCTGAGTTTTTATTTTAAATTTCCTGTGTCCTTTGATTTCTCAAATGGGTGAAACAAGATTTGAGCAATTTAAAAAGTATATTCTGAACGTTTTGCTGACCCCAATCAACATTAGTTCGCAACGCATCTGGCCTCTAATTTAGTCAGTCAAACCCAGTCAAACCTGTCTTTTTACATCGTATTTTTAGATATCCGATTGATCGGTATCAAATCTCAGAGTGCTGAGCTTGTTCCTGATGAAATCGACTTGGCTCTGAATGTAAGCTATTCCGGAGGATTCTATGTCAGTGCTGATTTTGCACTTGCTTTAATAAAAAAGTCTCTGTATCTGTCCATCAAAGTTATAGAAATATCTGGAAGAGTGAAACTCAGTTTTAGAAGGAATCCTGTATCGCATTGGTCATTTTCGTTTTTCGAGGTAAGTTTTAATGAAAGGACCGTCCTAGTTTTAATGAAAAGTAGTTTTAGTACAAAGAGAGTGACGAAGGTCCTTCGTTCGAAACGTTAGTCTACTTACACACTATTTCGGCAGTACACCAACTTTTTTAGGTATTTGATTTGTATTTCTACACTGCCTACGTAGCACAACACATTTTATCAGTAGTTTTAGTAAGGTTGTTTTAATAGTTTTATTGATAGTTTTAAGTT
Source organism: Chrysogorgia sp. JL179-B06 (assembly GCA_035772405.1). Lineage (NCBI taxonomy): Eukaryota > Metazoa > Cnidaria > Anthozoa > Scleralcyonacea > Chrysogorgiidae > Chrysogorgia > Chrysogorgia sp. JL179-B06. The sequence goes on from JAYKKM010000145.1 coordinate 332,126, forward strand.
TTTTAATGATAGTTTTAAAAGTAGTGAAAATTTCTATTTCTTAATTTTTCTGTGACGAATTTTTTAGTATTTGTTTTAGTATTAAAAAATGCATAAAGCAGTCATTTTCCGGCATTTTTTGTTAATTAACAATAAACTAATCAGCTACCATTGCATGTGAACTTATACTGTACAGCTGGAATTGAAAGTCTCTCCACAATAGTTACGCTCCAGCTGATCAATATAGGTTGTTGTTGATAATATAGTCTATATCAACAAGTCAACAACAACCTATATTGATCAGCTGGAGCGTAACACTGGCCTTATAAGAACTGAGCTACACTGTACTGTTGTATTGTGGAGAGACTTTCAATTCCAGCTGTACAGTATAAGTTCACATGCAATGGTAGCTGATTAGCTTATTGTTAATTAACAAAAAATGCCGGAAAATGACTGCAAGAGTGAGGTTGCATCACAGTTGTTATTTTGGGCCCCATGATCCCATTATAAAATATCTATATCATATAGATATTTTATAATGGGATCATGGGTCCCAAAATAACAACTGTGATGCAACCTCACTCTTGTTTCTAAAGGTATATGTCCACATTATCTGAATCTATACGTTCTGTAAGCCCTGATGGTAAATAAATAAATAAATAATAAAACATAATCAATAATATGAACATGAAAATATATTATGAACATGAGATGTTAAGTCTGGATCCTAGCTTCTTATCTCATGGATTGGTTTTTCTCCAAACACCACTGGGAAATAGGATAGCAGCATTTTGTAGGATGTAGGAAAGCAGCATTTTTGTATATCTGAACAAATTTAACCTGTATAAATATTGTGTGATAGTAATAATACCCCATGCATAATTCTGAGCTGTTTACACGAGCCGGGCTAGCCCAGTTAACTCCAAGACTGATTCGTTTTGGATATAAGATCTTACCATGGCAGTAAAAGGCAAAATTAATTTTTTCCCAAAATTAATTTGAATTGGTTACGTCATGCGCACATGTATGCAGAATAATTTATATACAGTAGTCTCAATAAATTCTTACTTTACTGTAATCGCATGAGATAAATTTTAGTGAATTTACTGAAATAGAAACCACATTTTGGGGCTTATTTTCGAGCTGATTTTTCGTGATTTTGTTTTTAAAATCATGACGAAATCACGCGTTGTTTCTATTAAAAACAAAGAGATGTATACTAATTTAAGAATCGCTGTACCAGGAAAATGTATACCACGAGAAATTAAATGTCTAAAATTTAAAATAAATTTATTGAATTCGTAATTTCGATGCAGAATTACTGTCATATTTAAACTTATCCATGTCCATGCATGAATTTAGCCATTTAAAGTTACAGGTTCGGTTCGCTCACAATACTTTGTGAGCTCAGAAACACATTGCGTATGACGAGAATGCATATATCATCCGTCATAATTCCAAGCTGAATGTACTGCCTATACTATACTAATGTTGTGTTTAAGCCTTAAGCACAATATTAGTATAGTATAGTATATCAATGGAACCAGTACATCATTGTAACCTTTGCTCTCCATCTGCGTCTCCGCAGCTCAATGGTTAGAGAGTCTCACAGCAATCAGGTTATACAGGTTCGATCCCTGTCTGGAACTCATTTTCTGAGGATTTAAAGTACTCCTAACCTCAAAATTTGTTATCGTCTTATTTGGAAGAACTTTTAAAATGATAAAGTAACTTCTTTTGAAGATTTTCGTTTCTTCGCTTTCTTTTTTAGATATATCAGTTTGTTTGATATGCAAATGTTCGGAATTTACGTCACATATGCAAAATGAGTTATCAGAGAATGTTATATAATTATCTTTGCGTTCATCAAATAAAAACACTAAAGTGTGAATAACACGCGTGCGTGTTTCTCCCACAACACGAAACGTCTTGATTTTAAAGGATTTCGTTCAAGAATGAAAGAGGTACACACATTTCTCCAATAAGTCATTATACATGTGTGACGTAAATTCCGGACATTTGCATATCAAACAAACTGATATATCTCAAAAAGTATCATCATGTATCATCAATATTCATGACGTATAATTTATATGTTTAATTCCCCGTTCTGTAGGAGCCGGAACCAAAAATTGAACTGGATGCTGAATCTCGATTTGAAGGCAAAAATATTCAGCAATTAACTTCGTTAATTCTTAGACAGGTACATTCTTCCTAATTATGTGATCCGTTATAAACCATTCCTGGTGGCCAAGGTCCCACAAGATGAACAACATGGTATTTATATCCACAACTGGCAAGTGACTGTTGGTACAGTTGTTGTTAAAATTATTAGCTGCAGTCGACTTCCTTTGCAAAAGAAGTCTACTCCTGGAAACTTGTTGTTCTGTAGTTTATTTGTGGATTCAATTCCTTTTGCTGAACGAAAAAATGTTGATCCCTCTCTGTGGCCTGTTAACGAGGTAAAACCTAACACGATATTAAACGTACAACAGGTGAACAGGGTACATATAAAGTTGATATTTGGCATTTACACTCGGTGAATCAGATGAAGGAAAACTCATGGTAAATGACGAGTGTCGAATATATAGAGTATATTACACGGTGGTGCGAAGATATGAATTTTATCTTCGAGTGGTGAAAACAATATTTTACGAATGAACGTAACTAATGAGTAAAATATTGTTTTTACCACGAGAAGATAAAATTCATATCTTCAAGCCACCGTGTAATTTTCCTTTTATTATATAGATTCAATGCAAAACAGCAAAAGGTGGGAAAATGTTTAATCACGTGATCGATATCTTCACTAGTGAGGATATGGAAAATATGTCACTGCATATTTCTTAGTAAAACACTCCCATCTATATAATAAATACTTTTATATACCTTGTTACATCACCGCGGTATTACAACACGACACCTTCGCCGATAGTTTAGCATAACGGACAGGCATTTTACTCGTTTCTCGGATTTTTTATACAAAATTAATAAATTCGAAAACACTCGAAACTCGTAAAATACCTGCCCATATTATCTGCCAAACCATCGGATAAGATATATTTACTGATGAAATTCACATTATTAAGGTAGCAAATATTTGCCTACCATTACCAGCCTGCCGTTTTTCAATACCAAAATACCCAAGCCTATACACATGTAATAAGTCTGGGGAGCCATTTTTGTAACCAGCATATAAAAGTCTATTAGTGCGGTATGAATAGATAATTTTATACTTTTGCCCGGCCTCAAATTATTCTTTCCGTATGTAATCGTATAACACATTTTAGTGGTGCTGCACATTATACTACATTTTACTTTCGCACTGTAGTGTACTGTATATCTCAGTGCATTGTCTTCATTTTCTTTTTCTGATAGTGTGAAATGCTTCGTTGTGGAGGGAGAAAAATTGGTCTCACATTTCACGAAGTATCGTGTACAGAAGGTGATGTGACTCAGAATAAAGTTGTTGTTGATAGTATTGACCCTGAGTCTCCAGCAGATTATAGCTCGTTGAAAGAAGGTGACATTATTCTTGAAATTAATGGCAAGAACGTAACTGATGCAAAACACGTGGCAAAGTTGATTAAAACGTCAAGCAGAAGGTATACTAAAGGTTCCCTTGTTATACGACTTGTATTTTGAATGTGTTCCCTCCCCTAAGGTGAATAAAGACGTCTAGTGTTAGCCAAACATTCCACGATGGAATAATACTCTCCTTCAATAAATTATAATAACTGCAGTCCGTAGAGACAGGGAGTATCACAAACACAAAGGCGATTTCAATGCATCCGCCATTTTCACCATTACCAAGGCAACTTCGTTCCAATGTCATAAGCGAATAAAACTACGCAGGGGGGGGGGGGGGGGTTCAAATTGAGAGTGAAGATGAATAAAATCACCTAGCGTTAGCCAGAATAAAATATAAAAGACGTTACGGACGCCAAAGAGTTAACTGAGATGGCTTTTAACTCCTTGACGTCAAAAACGTCCCATCTCCCCAAAGTGAATAGAATCGTCTGGTGTTAGGCAGAGTAAAATATAAAGATGTTACGCTTACGGACGTCAAAGAGTTAACTGAGATGCGGTTTTAACTCATTTGGCGTCCAGCCACTCGAGACGTCCAGCCCACTAGATAGTAAGTGAAGTTATCTCTCTAACTTCATGAAGGTGTTTTTTTCGTTTAACTTTTTCTCTCCTACTTACTGACATTGGGTTCAAAATATGCTCAGTGAAATAGCATATTATATGATGAATACTGGACAGATTTTGCGGTGATTGCTGGGACACAAGTGTAAATGTTCGGTTTTACGATGCAGAATCATGTTAAGTTTCTCCAAATTATCTAAGTGTCTGCATGCAACACTCCACCTACATTCATTTTCCATAAGTTGGGCCGAGTATCTCTTGATTGGCAAAGACAGTATCATAATTGATTATCCAAAAGTATTTGTAACACCAAATGAATACAGAGATGTTTTTGACATCAGTATATACACGGTAGTTTTACACATCGATATACACGTTAATAGTCCAAATTATTGGTTATTTAAGTACACAACTTTATGAATCAATTGTTTTATAAGGAAATTTAAAGACCTAATTAATAATGGTCTTTTCATTACGAGGTTTTGTTCATTAAATTAATTCTTTGTTTCATATTCGTAACCAATATTTATTTTCAAATTCGTACGTAGAATGAACACATCCAGGTTATCGGTCCGTATCCTTCCAAATCCTGCTTTTTGATTGGCTAACGGGCCCATACTGACCGCTCGTACGCACCGCACCGCTCGACATAATTTCAGTTTTAAATGCGTTATATAAGCCGCAAAATATTCTAAGAACATTTGAAAACTAACTAAAATGAGATTGAACATATTGAAAGACATGGGTGTCCGAAAAGAGACTCTCAATTCCCTTTGACGAAGCACAGACTTTCCTTTTTTGTCCACTGACTAGAAATACTGATGGCGAAAAAAACAAGCAAGGATATTAAGTAAAAAAATTAATAAATTATTTACCGTTTTGGTCGCTCCGCGTATTGAGAAATATTTCCCTTGGTCTCAAAAACGTCCCTCGGCCTGCGGCTGGGGCCATTTTTGAGACCTGGGGAAATTTTTCTCCATACGGACCTCCTTGTCGGTAAATAACAATTATATATATATATATACAGGTATATATATATATATATATTGCATGGTTGTGTTTCCCGTATGAACCAAGCTTTAATCTACAATATAATATGTACTATCTTTCTCAATCATTTTTTATACAGGCTCTCGCTAGTTGTAAAACGACCTCCATCCTATATGCCTATTACTAAGACTAAAGAATTATCGCAGAAAATTGAAATTGGTGCTCCTTTATCTGAAATAAACGCTGCTGATTACGACGATGAGGGTTCTAGTGATGATGAATTTATTGAAATAGTAAAACCTTTGATTCAAATGAGTGCCAGTCAAAGTGAATCATCCAAAGGTTATTATTATTATTGTTTGTTTGTATAATACTATTTATTTATCACCATTGCAGACTACAGTACGTTTCTTGTATTTTGAAAAGCGCTATAATCTCATTTGTTGACATTTAACAATTATTGTTTGAGCATGATAACGAGAATTATCAAGACCGAGGTTTGTGTTATCTGGCCAAAGCTGAGGTGGATAATACAAAACGAGGTATTCGTGTTTCTTGGCCGATCCACCATCACCCGTTTACAGAAATGACGTCACATCTACATATATAACAACTATTATTATACAATACTCATACAATCTCGATTGTGATTTGCTAAAAAAAACCTACAGACAATTATTGATGTCTTGCCACCTACAAAATATCAAAAATTGTCTGTAGGTGACTTAAACTCCCTAAAGGCTTCTACATTTATAATAGCGATCAAGAATTATCCAGACCTCTGTTAAATGTTATCCGGTTTCGACAGATAACATTGACCTCTGGATAGCGCTCGTCTGTCGCCAACTTTTAAAATAAGGTTGGACAAGCGCTATTCGTGAAGAGAATGGGGCTGAGTTTAAATACTCCGAGCTTGGACGTACAAACAAATAAGCGGTACGTGAACGATTTGTTTCAATAATGTTATATTATCAAAATCATTTAAAAAAGCATTTACTGAGCTGCCTATAGTTTGAGATTCCCGAAGTATATCAGTGTTTGGATATGTGATGAAACACTCTTCCTCATATTTGATTACTAAAGTTTAAAGTGTCCCTAACCTCAAATTTTTTTATTTTCTTATTTGGAAGAACGTCTGTGGGGATTTAACATATTTGTAATCTATAGATTCTGCTGAGATAAATTGTAATATATCTTGTCAACTGAAAATTTCATCTTCATAGACTTTTTTGCTGTTAAAGTTGACGGAAATGACGTCAAATCGGGCATCTGTAAAGAGGTTTTCATATAGACAGATTCCCGATTTGACGTCATTTCCGTCAACTTTAACACCAAAAAAGTCTATGAAGATGACATTTTCAGCTAACAAGATATATCACAAATTATTTCGGGGTAATCCATAGATTACAAATATGTTAAATCCCCACAGACGTTATAGGCACTTTAAAATGATAAAGTAACTTCTTTTGAAGATTTTCGTTTCTTCGCTTTCTTTTTGAGATATATCAGTTTGTTTGATATGAAAAATGTCTGGAATGTACGTCACACATGCATAATGACTTATTGGAGAAATGTGTGTATCTCTTTCATTCTCAAACGAAATCCTTTAAAATCAAGAGGTTTGGTGTTGTGGGAGAAACATGCACACGTGTTATTCACACTTTAGTGTTTTTATTTGATGAACGCAAAGATATATAGCATTCTCTGATAACTCATTATGCATGTGTGACGTAAATTCCGGACATTTGCATATCAAACAAACTGATATATCTCAAAAAGAAAGCGAAGAAACGAAAATCTTCAAAGGAAGTTACTTTATCATTTTAAAAGTTCTTCCAAATAAGACAATGTGGAAAAATCCTTGGCTAATTTGTTACTGCAACCTTTTCCTTTTAGTTTTCACTCTTAATACATTAGTTATCTGGAGCTTTATTTTCCTTTTTGGAACTTTTCTACCATTTGTTGTTGACCAAAACTAACAATGAGCATCAATCTTTTCGTACCCCACGAGTGGCCAAACAAAGCTGTTGCCAAATTCTGTCAACAGTGATATGAAACGCAACCTGTAAATTTTTCTATGTTTTTAAAATATGTTATGTTTTTCTATGTGCATAGTTTTAAGAAATTATCCGTTCTTTATTCTTCAGGAAAGAAAGACATTTCTAGTTTTGAACATATCGTCCCGTTAAGGTTTGTTACAAACTGATTTAAACAATTATTGTTTTACAGAATGATTCACCGGTCAGGAGGTCCACATTGGAAAAAAACGTTTTTCCCTATACGGATTTCCTTGCTGGTGAATAACGTGTTTATTTTTCACTTAGTAACAAAATACACCGTACTCTCCACTATACGAACTAAGAACTGCATCGGTGCCCAAATAAGGAGGTCTTGGTTTGAAAAACATGTCTCGACACTGCTAAAGTTGCGTTTACACACTGCGATTAATGGGGGCGATTTATGGTTTAGATGCATGTTAAGGACGAGAAACTGTCAGCGGAATGATTTGTGGGCTCATAATCCTTACTCTTCCTATTACTAACCAAAATCGCAGTATGTAAACAGATAACGACCTTAAATCGTCGGCCCTCAGAACCCCTATAATTGGGATTCTAGCCTGTTGGGGTATTCCGTTCACCCAAAAGAGTGATAAATCTAATAAACTGAACTAAAACATACCTTAAAACAAACAACGTTCGTTGTTTTTCTTAGTTCAATCTCTGTATAGAATATTTTAAGTGATAAAGCTAAACTATTGATAAACCCAACATAAATTAGTCATGGTAAACAAGCATGTAAACTTCGCCATACAAAAAAGCGTTAAAAACGATAAAGAAATTAACCAAACGGCAAAAACCATATAACAAATTCCTTATTAACCTCGTTTGTTCGATCTTCCCTTGGAAAGTATTTAATCTCCGTTATGGTCATGTACTGCCGAGATAGTTGTGCAAGTGGTCTTACGTTTCGAGCGAAGCCACTAGGCATATATAGTCACTTTACTTTTCACTCTGTGACGAAGGGCCTTTTAGAGAACATTCCAGTACAGACATCACGTTCGCGGTTAATAATTGTACAGTAGTATTTTAATTTTTTTTTAAACACTAAAAGGTTGGTGTACTGCCGAGATAGTCAACATGCAGGAGGAGGTCTAACGTTTCGAGCGAAGACCCTTCATTAGAACGTGAAACGAAAAGCTTTTCTTATACTTTTTTTATTAGGCATGACGTTGACAACTTTGACAAAGGTTCTGGCAAGAACATCGATGATGCTAAGTCAAGTCCAACCCCTGCACAAAAATCGGATAAAAATATTGAAAATGAAGAACTGCTGTATTCAGATGAAGCCGAGAAACCTGTAAATACTTGCGAGAGTAAGACTACATACGTCGAAGCTTGCAAGGTACAACTTTAGTAGTAATCGCTGAATTTGCCTACAATGTTTTTCAACAAGCCACTATAGCCCGAGTTAACGCCTAGCGGGCGTCTTGTTTATTTTATCGCTCAGAAGATTTTTTGTGCCTCTGACGGAAAGCGAACCAACCTTCTGAATTAACGCACATCTGTTATCTGTGGCTCCAGCAGCAATATTAGCTATACGTCTCATATGACAGTGCGAAGGAACTGGAGATTAAGCTTCGCGTTTGAGAGTTAAGGCAAAGTTGTTTAGAGTTTTCACAGCCACTAGTCGTTTTGTTTTTTTGTTACATTATGAGGGTTATTTCATGTTTTTGTATAACGTGAGACGTCCCTAACTTCCTTTAAACAACAATTTTATCTTTACCTGCCATTTACCGTTCGGCGTTCAAACGTGAAGTTCAATCTCCCTATGTAGCGAGATTGTCGCATGGAAGTTTTACTGGTTTGAAGTCAGAGGTGCGTCATTATTACCAAGTCGAGCGACGCATGGACACGTTTGACAATTATCATCCATCCCCTGTTTTGCAAGTTCTGTGGCAATTCCTTTCTTGTAATGCCAGTGTCAGCTTCCAATTCGTTTATGTAGGTATAAAGTGCTGTTCTACCTCTAGATCTTTTCCCATGTGGCATATTTACTACTTCTCTTCCCAGCAGTGTATTATAAATGTGCCATTGGCGGGCTTACCCAGTCTGCTTCCAAGGTGACTTCATGAAATGAAATGTGTGATTTTTTATTTAAGAAATAGAAAACATTTTCCGTGTTTACATACAGTTATATGAACACGAGTGGAAGTTTGGGAGAACGAGAAATCATAGTGGGAACACGAGCCCGTAGGGCGAGTGTTTCCACGCGATTTCGAGTTCTCCCAGACTTCCACGAGTGTTTATATAACGTATGGGAACACGGATAAAAATGTTTTCTATTTATTTTATAAAATAACCAGTAGAAAGCAAATAAAATGTACAAATATCGTTTTTATCAACACGTAAATTCTCCTTACTGCGTATGATGGCGCCGTGATGTCTAATTGATGACGTGTGATGGCTAATTGATGGCGTATGATGGCTAATTGATGGCGTATGATGGCTAATTGATGGCGTATCACGATGGCGTAATGATATAAACACGGTAACTGACCAATCACAGCGTGCGTAAGACAAGACTTATTTTATAAATCATATTATAATATCGCCCCTATAATAACGCCTATTATGTTATAATTATTTTGGAGATGATCATTATTGTGTTAAATTTATAGAACCCACATTGGGACCAGGAATTTGAACTGACGATAGATAAGGAACAAAAATATCTGAATGTTCTTGTATGGTACAAAACTAAACTTGAATCCGTTAAAGAAGAAGAAAGTGAAGAGCAACAAACTACTAAAGATATTCTGCTGGGTTATGTAAGTGTCTTGCATTGTTATGTCCGTAGTTAAAGTGGTTCTCCGATGAAAAAATCGTCTATCTAATTTTGGATAAACAGAATGGCTTTCGGGATTTCCCAATATCTCATCTCGTTCCAGAGATATTCAGGTTTTTTGAAACATGCAAATTAGATATCTGACGTCATGGCCTCATTTGACTAAATAAAATTTACAAAATGATGCATATTTCTGCAAACAACAGATAGCAAGTGTTGAACTTTGCACATGTATGCCTTTGAGGAAAGTACACACCACTGTGTCAGTAATATTGTTGCCAAGGCGATCACTGGGAAACAGAGTCTTTTATTTAAAAACTAAAATCTTAATTTCTGTCTATTTCTTTAAGAATAAGAATATTTAAACCTCCAAAATACAATATCTACGTGTGTACGAATCTTAAATCTATGCACTGCAGTAAACATTGTTTGAAGAAATAAACAAATTTAATTTAATTTAATTTAATTTAGAATTTAATTTAGAATTAATTTAATTTAATTTAGAAATTTAATTTAATTTAATTTAATTTAATTTAATTTAATTTAATTTAGAAATAAACAAATTAAAGAGGAGAAATAAACAAATTTTGTTTTACAAATGGAAGGGGTCTTCATGACAACAAGATACTCATACTGTGCACAGTGGTTTGTACTTTCCTCATTGGCATACATGTGTAAAGTTTCAACACTTTCTATCTGTTATTTGCAGAAATATACATCATTTTGTGAATTTTATTTAGTCTATGTGAGGCCAGACGTCATAGATATCTAATATGCATGTTTCAAAAATCTGAATATCTCTGGAACGAGATGAGGTATTGAAAGTACTTTTAGATAAAATCACAATTGGATAGACTATTTTTCATCGGAGAACCACTTTAACGCAATGTTGTAAATACGATAGGATAGGATAAGTGATATGATATGTGATATGTGAAACGATATGTGATGTGATATGTGACGTGATATATGATGTGATATGTGATGTGATATGATATGTAAAATGATATGTGATGTGATATGTGATGTGACATGGATAGGATAGGATAGACTTTATTTAAATACACTAGCCACTTTATTTTCAATGCAAAAAATCAGAGTTTTTTTATTTACTATCGTCGTCCTCGACTGCTTAAGTTCCCTAATAACGTTGAAAACGTGAACTGCTCGTAGACCTTTTCCAGTTATAATTTATTACATGTGTTTATCTTTATTTTTTAAATAGATTACAATACCTTTAACAGATATTGCTGTGCAATGTCTTGAAACTGGCGATCGATATAATCAACAGGAATATGTTCTCGTCTCAACTGCATACGACAAAGTTTTAGCAAGGTAACAGAAAGGACAGAATAGAACGGAACAGAACAGAACGCAACGGAACGGAACGGAACAGATTATATAAACAATATATTATAATATTTAAGAACTAGAAAACATTTCCATGTTTCCATAGCGTTATAAAAACTGTGGAAGTTTGAGAGAACTAGAAATCACAGTGGCAACACGAGCCTAAAGGGCAAGTTTTTCCACTGCAATTTCGAAAGTGTTTCTATGTTGATACTTTTAAGGGCTTTATCGATTCTGTTCGACGTGACACTAATTCTAACCAGGACCCCGTTCCATTCTAAAACTAACCAGGAAATAACTTGAATATAGGCTCCATACATATTTGTCATCGTTGGGGACAAAACCTGATCGTGCTAGGTCTGAACGGATTATCGCCGAATTAGAAAAGCTACTACTCTCGTTCCTATCCATATACCATCGTCGAGTTATACGATATTTTATATTTCTTGTGCACGGCAATGTTTCACTAGAGGACGCATTAATTTTGTGAAGATGTACGTGGCGAAGACAATCCAAACGGCAAAACTGGAAAGATAAAATAGCTCAGGTTACTTCTGGAAATTTTCTCCCAAAATTCGATATGCGCAGGAAGTCTACCTTTAACGTTCGGGGAACTGGGAGTGCTACTGTCTTTGACCTCCTTGAATTTAAACAAATCTGATTCAGAAATGTCTACCTGTAATAGGTCCTGGTAGTTATCTGGGGATACAACCGCTGGATCCTCAGACGCAGTTGAATGCTCGGCCAATGTCAGCGGTTATGCGGATTAGTTGCGATTTGTGATCTACAAAACAGGGCGTGCGATGGACGGGTACTGGAGACCACTCTGTGGTTGCCAATTAATTTCTAAGTACATAAAAGGTTTTCACGAAAGGTATTCGTGTAATATAATAGCCAGGCACATATGTTATGTTCCTGTCAGAAATGAAATCGGTTAAATATTGACCGAGATAACGTTCAAAATGTATGATGTGATCCACAAATACAGGGCGTGCGATGAAGGGGATACTGGGGACCATTCTGAATGCGAAACATATAATATATTCTTTGAAATAATTAATTTAAAATTTTGTCTGATAGGTAGGACAGGCGGGCGAGGGGTTATTGCGTATACGTATTTCTAGTAAAAGTAAATTAAGTCGTCAATTGATGGACGAATTTTTAGGATAGAGTTATGTTTTGGATTCTTATTTTAGGTATATCATAGTTAGTAATTGCAATTTGTGTATTTTGTTGTTACTGAAAAGCATCGTAAGTCCTATCATCCACTGGGAAGTTGCAAAACGTCATCCACTCCTTCGCATCTCTTTGGCAAATCTAGTCAATCTGCTTTGTGGAAATATTCCAGCTATGCTCTTAAAAGCGCCGTTGAGAATCGTGGAACTTATTATATTTGTAACATATGCAGAAAGCAATTCAATGACATAATTTATCATTTTATTATCATCACAAGAAAGAGTGAGCTTGTGGGACAAAAAAACGATAATCTACCAATTCAGGTCGCTTCCTGCCTAAACAATTTAGATGACGAAGATCTCTACGATAAACTAGTTAGTGAAGTTATAAATATTTTTAAAAAGTAATCTTGGTATCTGAGCAATTATAAATGAATGATAGCTTACCCTTTATAATATTTAAGAACTATTTCAATTGACGGTACCGAAAAAGTTGGCGGCTGTACATTTTACCAGAATGCTTTGCGACCTTAAATCACCTGTAATAACAGCTAAACATTGTTTACGTTGTAAACAATACTAAACATGAATTAAATATGTAAAAGCTTCCTTTTTACCAAACTTAATATTTTTAAAACTCTGTGTTCTGCTATTTCTACGAGATTCAAAGTTTACTGCGCGCAAGGAATTGTGGTTAAATGTATCAGTCGTCATCTTTTCCGGTACCGTCAATTGTAAATATATATACTTTTTCTAATTGTATAATTATCTAATTGTATAATTGCATACATTTTTGACTGTAAACACTGATATATTTTTAATTGCGTGCGTATTGTACATACGTGCTCTCCAGTATTGGAAGTAATAAATGCCTATCATATATCTATCCCTATCATGTATCTATTTATCTATCCATCTGTCTGTATGTCTGTCTGTCTGTCTGTCTGTCCGTCCGTCCGTCCGTCCGTCCGTCCGTCCATCCGTCCGTCCGTCCATCCATCCTTGCCAGGATGTTTGGATTCTGGTATTAGTAGATTCACTGACGATACGAATGTGACCTTTACCGGTTGCAATATCTAATCAAGACATGACTATATCTATATCTATATATATATATATCTGTCTGTCTGTCTGTCTGTCTGTCTGTCTGTCTGTCTGTCTGTCTGTCTGTCTGTCTGTCTGTCTGTCTGTCTATCTAACCCCAAACAAACCATCGTTTAAGAAACACTCAAACGATAAATATCGACATTCGTTGAGACATACTGTAGACGTTTTGCACAATCAGGGTTAAATTGAAAATAAATACTTGACCTGTTCAGTGAGTTTCAAAGGAAACACTTAACCCATAACTGCATTGGTCAAGTATTTATTTTTAATTTAGTCCCGATTGAACATGATGCACTGTTTTGTCGAAAATGTCTATTCATACGGTGAAAATACCTCGAAGATTATCAAAAGTTAATTCAAGTTAGTTTCTTCACTACTTTCTCTTGAAAACCTCTCTGATCATGCATTCTTCTTCTAGTCGGACCCTTCTAAATGGTCATCCTGGCTTAAACAGAGCTACCTGTGGAGGTGACATTACTTTAGCTTTTATATACAAGCCTTTATTTGATGATGATGAGTCACCTGTGAAGACAAAGGTCCATACCTCTGAGCAAACGGACAAGGTAAGTTTATTTGTGTTTAATATCTATATTACCGTCATGCGTACAGTGGTAGTACAACTCTAGCCTCTAGATTTGACTATACGAAGACACGACGTTTGTTCTGTGGTTGATATGTTAGTTCTAAAATTGTTTTTTTGTATAAAACGTACCGCTTACGTTTTTGTACGAAATGATACATTTTGGAAACATTCTTGAATTCTGCATGTCTGTTATACCATAGTAACTTTACCGTCGACACCGTTTTCTTACAACCTATTACACTTAGTGAATGAATGTAAAAGTGGATATAATGCTAATTAGTTTATTATTGTCTTGCTACTGAGTTGATTTCCGTTGATGTTGCCGATCTTCGTAATGACAATCAACATAAATAAAAATTTTGAGGACCACGAGCTGTCAAATAGATTTTTTTCGTGGACTGCTTTTCGTCATTGCTCAAAACGTTTTCCAGACGAGCCTGCAATTCTACAGTAGATATAAAACTACTTTTATTTTTATTTTGGTTTTTATTTATATTGAAATGTTTTCTATTCTATTTTTATTTTATAATTATTGATAATTTATTTTTTTTTAAATGTAAAAATCACGATGGCAGCGCACCATACACGTGATAAAGCTTTATGGAAATTATAGGACAAGATACAATAGAAAGTTTTCCCCAAGAAGCTTTATATATTCATACACAACTACAGTGTGTATCAAAAAAACCGCTACTTTTAGAAAATGAATTAGCATTCTTAAAGAGACCTATTGTAATTTAAAAAAAAAATTATACACCTGGGAAATTAAGATGGTCCTAGCGCTGCGTTAATCAAGAAGAGAGAAAGCAGTTTTCAATACGAATGCAATCCAAGTTATTGTTTACGCATTCGTTGTTCAGAGGTGTTTAAGCCTTCAAACTATTACAATGGGTTCTTTGAAAAAAATGCTAATTCACAGTTGCTTCCGGTTGCGGGTTTTTTTATACACACTGTATAGTAATTTGTTGAGTCTTTGACGTCACGAAGTGTCCGGAACATGTCGAGGAATGGCGGCCGTATAATCTCGTATAAAAACAGTCTGAAAAGGCGACTTCCCATTTTAACAATTGCTTGGAATTTGGCAAGTTAAGTAAGAATACCATGCTCTTTACAAATATGTAAAAATTCGGGATACCAAAAATTTGATCACAGGGGCAATTTAAAACGAAGTTTAATTAGCAGTTGCAGCGGACACTCTATATAACGGACACTCTATATAGCGGACAGTCTATAACGGATACTCTATATAACGGACACTACGACACTCTATATAACCGACACTCTATATAACCGACACTCTATATAACCGACACTCTATATAACCGACACTCTATATAACCGACACTCTATATAACCGACACTCTATATAACCGACACTCTATATAACCGACACTCTATATAACCGACATTTGTGAAATACAAATCGAAATCAAAAGGAATTTGACGAATTATTGTGTGGCACGCCAATTATCCTCATTTCCTCCCCCCCCCCCCCCCCCCCCCTTCACTTTGAATACGGACGATTGTTAATTAGAATACTCCTGCATAATACACGTCATTGCTTTAAAATATGTATGTTCATTGCAGGACTGCAGTAAATGTTCTGATAATGGTGACGCTCCAGAGTAAGTGTGTGCAGGAAAATGTTGAATACTCAAAATATTTTTATGGTTTATGAATATTATGTTTTCTGAATAACAAAATGAGTGTACAGGTCACGCATCCATGTAGATTTGCGCAATATGTATTTTACTTTTATTAGAGTGTTGAGTAATGCGAATCAGACTCTTTTGTGATTGCTTACGAGAGCTTTTAAAAGACGTAAATATATATAAGACTTCATATAAATATATAAAAATATGACCTAAATTAAAGACTTAAAAATATAAGACTTAAATATATATAAGACCTCTAAATATATAGTATATATATGCCTAAGTCTTTAATTTAGTTCTAATATATACTATATATTTAGAGGTCTTATACTGTATATATTTAAGTCTTATATTTTTAAGTCTTTAATTTAATTAATTTTAAGAACTAAATTAAAGACTTAAAATATAAGACTTAAATATATATAAGACCTCTAAATATATATTATATAAGACCCCACTTTACGTTTCACTCTCTGACGAAGGGCATTCTCTCGAAACGTTAAACATCCTGCACATTATTTCGGCAGAATACCAATCTTTTAGAGTATTCGATTTGTATTACTACACTGCCTTCGCCGCCCAGAACTTTTATATGACTCGTTTGAAAATAACATATGTATATTTAAAATGTGATAAATCCAGTTGTGAAAAATACTAAAAGGTTGGCGTACTGTTGAAATGAGGATGTCTGCTTCGAACGAAGGCCGTTCATATAACGTTATTGTATCGATAACTTCTATCATTCTTTTAGCTTTGATGCAAGAAAACATAATTTTGTGGACACTCAGTTTTATCATCCAACCAAATGTGGATTCTGTGGTAAAAAGGTACAGTTAAGTCTGAATTGATTATCAAAGCTCATTTATAGTAGAAACTTACTAGTCTAGTATAGTCTAGTATATTCCAATACAAATGCTGTAATCTAATTGGCTACACTACTCACATCTGACATCACCAATATAATCCGCGATTCGTATTGCTTAATCAATTCATTATCTATTACCCGATAGTTGATAGTTGGAAAGAGCCAACGTTTAAACGTCAACAATGGCGTCTATTGGCCGTGATAGTGGAAATGAGCTATGATTTAAAGCACATTAACAACAAAAATTAAATTTATCTAATGTGAAGAACTCGTAAAATGATAGAGTAACATCTTTTACAACCTTTCCGTATTTTACTTCGTTTTTGAAATATTTCAGTTTGTTTGCCATATGTAAATGAATGCTCTCTGACGTCAGATGCAGGGTAGATAATTTTCACACATTAGAATATTAGTTCCATCTTCATCTCATTTACATATCAAACAAACTGAAATATTTCAAAAACGAAGTAAAATACGGGAAAGTTGTAAAAGGTATTACTCTATCGTTTTACGAGTTTCTTCATATTAGACAAACTTAATTTTTGTTGCCAATGTCCTTTAAGGAAAATGTCTGTCCTAGAGAGAACAAAGACAGTACGCAAATGAATTGGGATGAAAGGTTTAACAGTAAGACGTTTATATTTTTTACTTGGGTTCGTTTAAACGAAATAACTGGACAGTTGCTTAACTTCTGAAGCTGGTTACGAGCAAAGTTAACTGCCTAACTAAAACTAATGTTCCTTTCGACATTTTTCAACAATTTTACATCAACTGGATAGAAGTAGATTGTTTAAATACAGGACAAGATAATTTCTATTAATTTGTCAAAAGTTTTTTGTTTTGTTTTTGACTCTCTGACTACTGCAAGGCGTAAGTCTGTAAGTGTAAGTTTAGTAGAAAAAATATTTACTAAAACAATTAGACATCTAGCCCTCGTTTTCTATGAGCGATAGTTAACTATCTTGACCATAAAAGCAATTCTAGATGCATATTTAGATCGCCAATAAACACTGAATGACTGGTACCGAGGGTAACAGTGAGATTTAATTCCCGAGAATCTCGATGTTTGCCAATATTGATTAACCAATCAGAAACGCGGATTGGCGAATGTCAACAATCAATTTCCCAACGCAACCAGGTGATAAATCAGACATAGTTTGACGCTACTTTGGTTTTAAAAAGTTTTTGAACGTAACTTTAAAAGTTACTGTCTATGACCCAACGTCATGATCAGGAGTACATCGGTCAGAGTAAACGTCAGTTTCGTACGCGTTTGAAAGAACATGGCCAAAAGGATTGGGTTTCATGCAAAAAAGGAAAATTCTGCTTTGTCGGAGCACGCGTGCGTAACCAACCATGAGATTGCGTGGGAAAATTCCAAAATTATTACCACTAATCCGCGGTACGATCAGAGACGTTGTCTGGAGGCTTGGCATATCAATAGCGCCCACGCCCCATTGAATTGCGATCACAGTGGTCTATTACCAGAAGCTTATTTGCATCTTGTTATAGATAACGTCATCATCGGTTCTATGAGGGAATAAATAGGGTTACTAACCTTACAATGATCACCGTGATGAAGACACTAGATTGGAATGTCGAAACGTTGGGTCATGGACAGTAACTTTTAAAGTTACGTTCGAAAAACATTTGAAGCCTGAGAGTAGTTATTTTTAGCTTTTCAAAATGTTCACAACATCCAAAGTGTTTTAAAAAAGATCTCGATATAACGTTAGATGGTTAACGAAGGCTTCATAAAAAACATTGAGTTCATAACCTAATTACAAATGGAAGTTATAGTAACCTCAAATCTTCCTATGCAGGTTGCTGATGTATCCTTCACTCGTATGTAAATAATCTGTTATTGTTTTTAAGATCTGGAGAAAATCTGCTTATCATTGTCGTTTATGTCTCATGGCGTGCCATAAAAAGTGTTTGCAAAGAGCTCAAATGTACTCCGAGTGTAGCAGGTATATAGATGTTGTACAATCATGGTTTAATCATAAAAAAAACGAGCAATTAGTCAAGCATCAACCTTGGCGGCATTTTAAGTTAAAGTGTCTATCCGGGGTTTGGGATTTTACATATTCGTAATCTTTGGGTTGTACCAAGAAGAAATGTAATATATCTTGTCGTTCGAAAATTTTATTTTCATGCTTAATTTAAGTTGATTTATTATTCACAGGAAATGACGTCAAAGCAGGGACACGCAAAGTCATTGCACAGCAATTCAACAGTGAAATACACCTGTTTACACTAAATTTGCTTAATTCCCAAACTTTTATTGTATTTCACTGCTGAAACAATTTGCAATGTTTTTGCGTGTCCCTACTTTGACGTCATTTCCTGTGAATAGTAAATCACTTTAGCAGGGGAAAAGGGCGTATGAAGATGAAATTTTCGCACGACAAGATATTTTACAATTCTTCTCAAGAGATTCCAAAGATCATAACTCTGTAAAGTCCCCAAACCCCGGATAGGCACTTTAAAAACAACAACAGTTTATCTGGCAGTTCTATTTTTTTTATTATTTATTATTTTGTTTATTTATTTATTTCTTTGTTTGTTTGTTTATTTACTTATTTATTTATTTATTTTATTTATCGATCTATCTATGTATCTACGATATTTTAATATTTCATCTTGACTTAAATTAATTCTTAATATAGAAACACTATAGACCTATTCTGAAAAACAGATTTGCAAAGAGTTTATAAATAATTTGCATTTACATTTTCAGTTAAAAATATTTTAATTCGTATTATTAATCATTAGTATGAATACATTAGGTGATTATAGAAATTGCGTGCGCTGATTGGTCGAGCTACCTCGGATTATTTCTCGATAATCACCTCAGCGTTTTTTCAAGATGGCCGCCAGCCGATTTGTCAAAGTGACAGGAGAAAAAAGTCAAGAAACTAGTATTTTTGAAGGAAATGCTGTTCCTAAGAGTGGGAAAATGTGTATTTATACTAAAACAATTATTCACCTCAGGCTCAGTGAATATCGGTGGATATTCACCTCGCCTTCGGTGAATAATTGTTAAATATTAAAAGAGCTAGTAATCTACAACATATTCACATAAAAAATGTTTAAAATAACCTTGTTAGAATTATGCAGCGCAGCATTCTTTTAATTATTAATTTTATTTATTTATATACTTCGCCAGCTACAATACTAATACATATAAAAAATACAAGTAAAACAATCAGAAAAACAACCTCCAATAACGGGAGCCCAATTGACTATTTGTGCGAGATTTTGGCATTTGTAACTACTATAAAAGCTCTCTTAAATGCATTTGTTTTTCAACAGTAGCGCGAGGTTGTCAGTTGTGTAAGGTTGTACAGGTTTCAAAGTTTTTGAAATTTTAAACATATTGGACAAACTCTCATGGCATATCCATTTTTAAAGCTTAATTTATTTCCGTTGAGGTAGGAATATCCTGTATTTCCTGGTCAAAGCTCACATCGTGCCCTATATATTAATGTTATCACAACATACCATTCGTTAATTTAAATAAGATGGTTATATGAAATCTAATTTTATGGAGGAAATTTTGACTGTTATTTTATTTTCCAAATAGAAAAATAACTGTATTGATTTGCGAAGTTTAATGTCCTTTGGAAATTAATTTGCGGTTGCTATGTTTATAACTTTTATTATATAATAGACAGTGTTTTATTGATGGTTCCGCCACTAATAAAACTGTTATTCACACATGTGCGATTACTTATGGTAATCACACATGTGTTGGTTATCGTGTTTTAAAATGTTTGTAAAATCGCATTAAACTCTTGTGCTCTATTTCTGTTGATTATATAATAAACAGAAAAATACATGGATGCTTGGAAATATGAAATTTATTTCTCTTGTTGACCAGGATATCTCACTCGTTCCCTGCACTCACTCGTTCGATATCCTGGTCAACACGAAAAATTAACCAACTGTAATATATCATAGTATTAATTTATATAATAAGATATAAAGTAAGGTTAATGACTGAGCAACATCGTTCACAGAGCTATCACGTGCTGTCGATGGTCAATACACCATTGTGTACACGAGCAAGGAACTGTCGCAAGAGTACAACCTTTGTTCAATCAAGAACAAAGACACATTATCCTATAGGCCCCAACCCCAGGTTCGCCAGTCACTTTAGTCATTCTAGCATTTATTTCCCTGGAATTACAATTTTTCACTTATCGCACCCAAAGTTTTCAGCCTTCAGAAATGTTCCAGTCCACCCTGACGACTGGGAACTTCTGGGCATGCAATGGAACGGTTTTTTCTATTTTGATAAAGTTCTCCAGCGCACCCCATATATTTAATCAACTTTCAGATGCAGTTGAATGGATTATGTCACGCAATTACAGTGTTGACAACATTTTACATATCTTAGACGATTTTTTCGTAGCGGAAGCCCCTCCTCGCGGCCACTGCATGACTTCCCTTTGTAAACTTCTCTGCTTATTAACAGATCTAAATATCCCTGTCGCCCCTAAAAAAACGTTTGCCGCTTCGACTACCTTAGAATTTCTCGGTATTCTCTTAGATTCAAATAACATGACCGCTAGTCTTCCAGAAGACAAATATGAAAGGACTAAAGCAACCCTTTCATCCTTGCTTACTAAAAAATCTTGTACTCTAAAAGAGCTACAATCTTTAATTGGCACTTTACAGTTTCCATGTCGGGTCGTTGTCCCCGGACGACCTTTTCTTCAACGCATTATAGCTCTAACCAGGGGGGTAGCCCAAATCTCCCACCATATAAAACTAAATACACCTTTTCGTAAAGATATCGCTATGTGGCAAATTTTCCTTGACCACTGGAACGGATCTAATTTTTTCCTTGAGTTCAAAACAACTCAGTCTCCCGATCTGCATTTCTTTACCGACGCATCCGGCCGCCTTGGCTACGGTGCTTTCTTTAACAACCATTGGTTCCAAGGAAAATGGCTTTCCAAATACCATTCCCATAAGGAACAACAAAGCATCGCCTGGAAAGAACTCTTCCCAATTTACCTTGCCTGTATGGTCTGGGGCCCCCAATGGTCGGGTAAACGAATTCTCCTGTGCTGCGATAACCAATCAGTCATTAATATTCTTAATTCAAAGTCTTCAAAAATACCAAAGATTATGGACCTCGTCCGAAAACTTACTGTCCAAACCTTGATCTATAACTTCACTCTCACTTCACAGCACGTCCCAACCCCATTGCAGACGCCCTGTCTCGATTCCAAATGGACAAATTCCACAGACTGGCCCCTCTATTCCTACAGAAGAAACGCTAGTCTACTTCGTCGCCTCACTTCAAGAAAAGGTACAATACCACACTGCAAAACTGTACTTAGCGGCTATTAAGAACTTCTACATTGAACACAACCACACCATCGATACCACACATACTCAAAGGTTTCAAACGAACGTCGGACAACACGCGACGTAAGCGCGAACCAATCACAATTTCCATTCTGGGTCAGCTTTCTGACATATTAAAACCAATGCTCTCCGAAGACATTGACACTGTTATGCTTTGGGCCTCGTTTACTTTGGCATTCTTTGGCTTTTTACGAGTCAGCGAATTCACCTCTCCACCACCTGGCAAAGCTGGACCTTCCCTGGCCGTTAGAGACGTGTGTTTCACACCGAACATTTCCAACCCGACCTCAATCTCTGTGTCAATTAAACAATCCAAAACCGATCCTTTCCGCGAAGGCACATCCCTCACAATCGCCAAAAGCAAATCACATGTCTGCGCAGTAGAAGCCCTCCGTGAGTATCTTCTACAGAGAAACCCGCAAAACGAACATGAACCTTTATTTACCTTAAAGAGCGGAGAAGCTCTTACTCGGACAGTCCTAAATTCGAACTTAAGAACACTATTATCATGTCTTGGTTATCAAGATAAGCACTACGCTCCCCATAGTTTTCGAATAGGGGCTGCTACAACAGCCGCAGCTGCAAACCTACCTCCCTGACTAATTAAAACACTAGGGCGATGGCAATCGGATTGCTATGAAGTGTATATACGAACACCTCGCTCTATCATAGAGTCAGTACCGGCTAGACTTGCTTCAATTATTAACCCGTGAATGTAACCATACTCAGTTCACACCAAGTACGTATAAAAAAAAAATATATATATATATATATATATATATATATATATATATATATATATATACGAAAGTATACAATGTGCCCTACCGGCTATCACCATATGGCTTTATGGTAACTGTGGACTTGGGACCCACTATGTACGGCTTATATATATATATATTTATTACTTATATTTATTCAATATATATATATATATATATATAATAATAATAATAATAATAATAATAATAATAAAAATAAATGAATAAATAAATAAGAGCTCAAACGAGCACTGGTTTATCCAGGAGAGTTTGGTCACTCCCAAGGAATATTTAACTGTTTTATTTTCTTTGACTGCTTGGTGTGAGCTGGGTATCTTTATTTTAATATATCTACCTGACATGGCAACGAAGCACTTCAAAACACTTTGTTATCGTACGAAAAGATAAACGCGCAATGCACGACGGTTGACACTCTCTTTAAATCACTTTATTAACCAGAAAAGGATAAAGAGAAAGGCACAAGAGGAAAACCCCAATTACTGTGCCCCCCAGGTAGAGAATAAAACTTATATTAATGATTCTACGCAAATCGTGTGGCAAATATGGGTGACGGGAAGTGCAGTTCTGAGGGTCTGGGTCCTCAGAAAGCGGGAGAACAAGGTCGGAGTGAGGGTCTGGGTCCTCACTCCTTTTGGAAAGGACCTTGCCCTCATGTCCTGGCCTGGGCTTCACCGTGGGTGAAGTGTGACCTGGGGGACACCACTTCCTGCCACCAAATGGCTCTAGAGACAATCCACCCTGGTGGCCTGTCATATATACAGTCGTTTGAATTTTGATTGAGGACAAGAAGTGCAGTTCTGAGGGTCTGGGTCCTCAGAAAGCGGGAGGAACAAGGTCGGAGTGAGGGTCTGGGTCCTCACTCCTTTTGGAAAGGACCTTGCCCTCATGTCCAGGCCCTGGCTTCACCGTGGGTGAAGTGTGGCCTATGGGACACCACTTCCTACCCCAAATCGGTTATGGTAATTTTCGACAAACTATGCTGCTCTGACATTATTGTACCATTAATTACTATTATGTTAACTTGATGCGGTATAAATACTTCGGAAATTCTCAAAAAACCCTATAGAGGCTTTCTTATTCATCTACAATCCAAATACGTCGACTCGGAACCTGATTTTTTGGTTTGAACCTCGTCACTTGGTCTTGCACGCTTCGCGTCAGTCAAGGCTGACATAATTCGAAACGAAAGTCAAGAAAACGTCGAGTTTTGTGAAAAATATAAAATAATTACTTTCTAAGGTATATCTTCTTTCAATTAAAAGACAAAATGAATCATTTATATCAAGGATTGACAAGATATTTACGGATGCAGTTCACTAAGGGAATTTCGTGCTTCAAAAAATGGCCGACCGAGCGTGCAATGCGTCACGGTTGACACTCACTCTTTAAAGATTAAAGAAATAAATTTCATATTTCCGCATATCATGTATTATTCTCTATGTAATCTCCGATAAATGTTTTGTAATTTCGTTCTCAAAATTCGTTTTTCAATCAAAACTACAAATTAAAAACATATCTTGTATGATCTGTTATCTTTAAATTGATGTGTGATATATGTTATATTATTATTTTTTACTCTCGATTTTTAATATCGATTTTTATTGGTTCATAGCCCACAGATATTTTTTTCGATATTTGTATATATCTATAGATATTGTGTGCTCGCCCAAAAATAAACATAACATGGTGGCATGCGGAACAAGAAACACAAATTGAAAAAGAAGAAAACTCTTTATATAAGACTTTAGAACAGGGGCTTAATAGAAAGTAAGTTTAAGTTGTGGGCACAAGCTTTCAGGGGGCACAAATAGCTATATATATATAATAGCTATATATATATTCTTTGTTCAAAAAGGCAATTTTCATAAAAGTTGGCCGGGGTCACGTGCCCCAATGCCCCCATGCTCCCTAGTTCCTACGCCTATACTTTAGAAGTAAGGTTTATTGCCAATTTGTCGCATATTTATCGGATTTGCAGTTTTATTTTGTTAAAACGTTTTGTACTATTGTCATTAACGAAGGTTACCCGGAAATATACTTGTAATGCATGGCAGGAGTATAAAGCACAAATTTAAAACTCCTTTTCAGGACTTTGAAGTAAGATTTATCGCCAATTTATCGCATCTTTTTCGAACTTTCAATTATACTGGTCATTGGATTGTTGGCGCAAGTTTATCCAACGACCAATCAAATTTGTTTGAACTATGGCATCAGCTGGAGTCCTTTTTCTCGTGTCGTGATACGAACGGCAAAAACTAAACTGAACAAAAAACCTTGAAACAAACTGTAGGAGATATTCTTTATGACCAGAAAACTTTCCACTAAATTCTCAAGACTCGGAGGACCTATGAAATTATTTTCGGTTGTATGACATTTAATATCTTTTATCCTCAGGTGATAAAGTGCGAACTTGTTGCTTTTGTTCTTGAAGGTTGTTTATCTATAGAAACTTTTTACAGGAAAGAGAATGCTGAATAGATATTAGATATTGAATAGATATTAGATAATATAAAAAGTAAGCCGGCCGAAGAGCGGTCAAGAGTGGCTGTCAGGCTGAACAGTAAACATTGAAACACAAATTATATCAGGAATTGCAAATTTCAAACTCGTTTATATTGTACTATTTGTTGCTTTAAAAACCACCTAAAAGCATAAAACGAGAAAAATACTGTAACATTGTATTTAATTTTTCAAAGTAAAAACATTTGCCGCCCAACAATTCGCCAACAGACTGTTGTATAAATACAGGTCAGTTGTCACTACCATGAGAAAATAGAGTCCAGCTCATGACGACATCGTTTGTACGTTCTTTTTTTACGTCATCGTTTTTTTTTGTGGTATAGATTACATATTAAATGCATAATAAAACAATTATTGGATTCAGTTTTCGCATGACACCAAGAATTATCAAGACCGCATTTCGTGTCAGCCTCAGCCTTCGGAGATAACACAATCTTTGCCTTGATAATTCTTGGTATCATTCTCAACCACCTGCAATAATTGTTAAATAGCACTAATAGCTAATAGGAGCATGGTGCGAGTCTTTCTACGAGACGATATACCAAATATATATACCAAAGTGAAAAGATATACCAAATATATATAGCAAAGTGAAAAGGTGGTGAACTTCCGAGATTTTTATTAAAGTGCCTATGCAATGAAAAATTCAGTTGTAAAATAACTCTTTTGTTTGAAAGAACGCGACAAATCGAGGGGGGTGTCGCGGGGGACTTTTGCTGTTGAGGACACACGAGGGGGCATGTCAGAGAAGGAAAAGGAAAATAAAATAACGTTCTTTGATTGGTTTATTTTAATTTTGTCGCAGTGGTTTATTAAAAGTTTGTCCCCGCGACAAGATTTCGCATGGTGCATACGATTTGTCGCCTCGTGTGTCCCAACCTTGAAGACTAACCATCCATATCTCACTTCACTCTTGAGATATTAAGATTTGTTAATATGTAAATTATCATAGTTATGACATCACAATGCATAATGACTTATTGAAAAATTCTTCATATCTTTACCATTATCACATGGAATCGTTTGATGATTTGCATATGTGATGTCATTGGATACATCCACGCACGTGCACCTGCATTTTAAGTGCTTTTATTACATAATCTTAAGGATATACAAGCGTGTTCAATAAGTCATTTTGCATTGTGATGTCATAAGTATGGTCATTTACATATTAAACAAATCTTAATATTTCAAGAGTGAAGTGAGTGATATTTTACAACTGGATTTTTCATTGCATAGGCACTTTAACGAAATACTGACGTTTCGAGCGCAGCCCTTCATCAGAGTAAGATTTAAAACGTCAGTATTTCGTTGCTATATATCCTAAACACTGCATGCCTACACAGCACTCTACTTTTTTACTACTCTCGGATATACCGAATACCCTTATTTCCACCTTAATACCTGTTTACAGTTAACCCGGCCGGACAATGTAGCAATGATCAAAATAAAACTAATTAATATGCTATGTATAATAACTCTCTATTATCCTATAACTCTATATTATACTTTTTGTGAGTTCCAATTGCTTTAAAAACATCGGTTGTGTGTGCAATCTTCTAGACGTTACTGTATATATGTAGCCAATACTTTTCCGTCCAATTGTACATTATGATCTGTATTTATTCTTTACAGTCAACCGGACTCCCTAGCTAAAGAAGAGGAGGTTGATGATGGTACGGATACTGAAACGCGTCCAGTCTTTCAGGTAGTTCACGGGAAGCAAATGAAGTCCTATAACTCGTTAGATAGTTGCTGTACAAGCTGTAAATAGTCAGAAAAAAGCGATAAGTACTGGTTCCAGTCTGACTTGTAGTTCAACAAGTTCAACTCAGACTTGAATTAGTATTTATATCGAAAGTAATCTTGCTCTGCATGCATGTTGTCTGAGTTCTGGTATATAGCTCAGTAGTTAGCGCGTCCGGCTAGTAATCGGATGGCTTGAGTATTTATTGCTTGTACACATGTAACAACATAACGAGTTACAAACACCAAGCTGCAAATTCTTAAACTATTTCTAATTACTAAATTCTAATTACTAAATAAAGTCCTGTTTGTTAAAAGTATGGGTAATCATCACTGATCTCTAAATAAAGACTGGATCGAGCAACTATTGTTCAGAAAATGAAGCCGGAAGTCCGCCATTACTAAGGGACCAACTGAGAATCCTATGAGGTTTTTTGATGGTTTATGTGCTCTTACCATCGACAAAATAAAATAATATTACTATAAAGAGGACCAGAAAACATTTTTCAAATTACTGGGTAAAACGATTCCGTTGGCTCTAATTATCCAGTGACCTGATATGAGACGTCAAATTAGGTTGAAGATTTTATGCATTTAATGTTAACAAAGAAACTATATTGGCCAGACACTAAACCTATTTTGCTAGCGTCACAGTTTGATTTGCTTGCAAACTCGGAGTTTCTAATGATCTCTCGTTAATTTACATTATGCAAATATGCAGGCTTCAAAATCAGCTCATCAGATACAATAGAAAGCTGAATCCAGTCTTTATTTAGAGATCAGTGGTAATCATATGATAGCGAGTACAATTAAGGATTTACACTACGAGTGATATTTGAAAATTGTGCCGAAATATTATAAAAGTGCAATTAAATAATTTTCAAATATCACGAGTAGGGTAAATCCCATATGATTATACTTATTTGTTGATGCATGACAAAACTACATTGTTGTCCAACTTGTCAAATTATTTATTTTCATCTGAAAGTTTATTGGCCATACAACAACAAACAATAGTTTAACAATACAATGAAAATGACTAAATACAGCCAAAAAAGTCAAATGTATTTACTAAATACTCATGCAAGTGTACTTAAAAACGTATTCAGCGAATTACGAGTTCTACGCTTCCTATAAAATCACGCGATTAAAAACCTCGTTTCCCTTTAAAAACAATGAGAAAGTTTCTCAACGAATGTTCTCTGCATTAATGTTAAATTTTTTTGATAGAATTTTTAATTACTAGCGAAAAACAAGTCCTAGGAAATGATTCAAAACAAATCCAATACAAATGGCAGCCATTTTGAGTTTTGTTACCATGGTAATATTAATTGCACTCTCTAGAGTGTAATTAACGAAAGTAATGAGAACTTCTCTCAACCAATCAGAATGCAGTAATTCTGTCATGTATTAGCCTGCGAAACAGGCGCTTTTTCGTTTTTATTATTTTTTATTATTATTTATCGGCCTGTTTCGCAGGCTAGTCATGTATACAATAAAGCCAGGGTTTCTTTCAGAAAATATAACAAGGAGAGAGCAAAATACCCCATCATGAAAATTGGGGGGGGGGGGCGTATCGAAACACAGTAGTTAGGCTTTCTGTTCTATACATTGATTTACAATAACAATGTGTTATATTAAAATCAATATCAGAATGCTACAAACTTATACAATACTAAAATACAGCAATAGTATTGAAAGTTTGAAACAATATTACATATATATGATATTCAACAATATTTGTAATTGTATTACGGTATTACTATACATTCAGAATTCAAATTGTATATTAAATTACTGTTTTAAAATTGGAACTTCTTATAATTTATCAATTTTCTGTGACACGCCAACCAACTTATAAGTCTATTACTAAAGACTTATTGACCGAATAAAATTATCCTGCCCACGGTCTTTCACTACAGACCGAGCGTGGAAAAAACTAAGGGCAGGATAAATTAAAAAGAAAAGAAAAGACTATGGGCAGGATAAATTAAACGAAAAGACTAAGGGCAGGAAAATTAAACGGCAGGATAAAGACCAACCAAAGAAGGTTAATAAGGTTTTATCATATGGCTCTTTTAAATTTCTCAAATTTCCTCAATTTTTTCACAATTTGTTAAAACTTCTCAGTTGTTTTGTAATGAAAGGTCTTTAGGTCGTTAGGTTTCTACATATATGTCAGTCGGCAGTAATGACAGTAATAATTAGGTAAAATACTGTTATGTCATCGTTTTATTGTTTTTGAATACAAATTTCCATTGAATTCGTGTTAAAGGTTGATGTAAAAACACTGAAGGAACATGGAATCAATCCATCCGAAATAGGTCCACTGGAGAACATGAGCTCGGCTATAAAAAAAGTAAAGAGGGTACGTATAATGTTGTTTTAAAGTTTTAAAGTTTAAAAACAAGTTCAGGTGAGCAACTTTGACAGTGCATGCAATCAGTGGTGGATCCAGCAAGGTTTTTTTAGGGGGTGCTGGGCGAGCAGCCGAGCACACCGAACCCAGCACTGCCCAGCAGCGTGCTGTCGTGACAGTGCACCTAGTAGTTTCTTGGTTACAATAATACAATTTACATTTAATTATTAATTTACATTTATTTTTTTGCACCCCCTGTCCACCACCCCTATAAATCCACCACTGCATGCAATTAACACGCTTTGTGAAATTCATTAATAATTCATGAAGAAAATTCAAAAGAAATTAATATTTAATCAACACTTGTAAATACCGATAAAGTATTGATTAATAAAACATCAATGTTTTATAATAATAATAATAATAACACATTTTATATAGCGCCTCTATCCATGACAATGATCAGGGCGCTTTACAATAACAATTTAACTACATAATCTAACTGAAATAAAAATAAAAAATATCTGTCAATCAAGAAAAACTGTTACTAAAAAGATATTTTTTGAGTTTCTTCTTAAAAATGTCAATAGAAAAAGATTGTCTAATGTCAAATGGTAACGAGTTAACAGAGACACTAGTGACTTAACCTGGGCGTTTTATCAAAGTTAACTTGCTCAAATTGCTTTTTCGGAGTTAAAATAATTTGTTTGTACAGTTTCTACAACTTCCAAACAAAGTATGTATTATATATTCTATTCATTTCACAAGTAAGATAAGCGCTCGCCATTGTACATGTAAATGCCCATACAGATCGGCCGCTCGTATTTTATCTATTACTTACAAGTATTTTTACCTCAAACTACTATATTCCGGCTATTTAAATTACGTACTTTGATCTATAAGGTACTTTTTTTTGTTGCTTGCCAATGTCCTTTAAGGTGCTGTTACACTATGCATATTTCGTGCAACTTATCTGGCAATGCCGTTGTGAGACAAGTTGTGCACCATTGCAAAATGTAACATGCCTTACAACGGCGAAAATTGTTGCGACACAAGTTGCTGCAATTGTTGCAGAAAGTAGAATCGCGTTCTACTTTCTCTACTTTCTGCAAGGATTGCAGCAACTATTTTCAGCGTTGAACAGTGTAACACTCCCATCTGCAACTTGTCTCGCAATTTTCCTCTTTGGCAACTGGATGCGCATGCGTACCTTGTCACAAACACAAAGATTGTGAAACTTTGCAAGTCAAGTTGTACTAAACGTTGCCTGGTGTAACACCCCCTTCGTGCAACTGCAACGAAGCAGATTAAGCCGTTGCGAGATAAGATGCACGTAAAATTGCATAGTGTAACACCGCCTTTAACCACCCAGGCCTTCATCAGAGCATAATGTGAACAAACGTTTAAATGAAAAATCACGTAAAATACAAGGTATAACATGGCTTAATCTTTTACTAGAAATACGTGTACGCAGTAACCCCCCGCTTGATGGATACTAACCATGGGTCTATTTCATTCACACCAGATGCTCTATCTGAACATGTCTAACTATGTGTATGATTTATCACCTGGTTGCGTTGGAAAATTATTTGTTGATCCGATTAATAAATAATTTAATCACAACTCTCTCGATTAAACATATTTAGGTTGGCAGAGAGCTGTATCCGGAACTTTCTCAAACCAACAGAAAGATTAAATTAGAAGAAATGGTAATAATCTTTATTGTTGCATGTGTTCCAGAATAAGGATGTTCAAGTTGAATTGGCAGCGCACGATATGCCCCGACATGTATTTTACTGACTTGCACCCTGAGATTATTACTTAGGGTAATTTCGAGTCCACTGCAGTCTTCCACACTTTTGACAACGGAAGCACATGAGGAACTCGCTAGAAGAAGAACGTTTTCTACACTGAAATTGTAGCGCTCCGAAGTGTGCAGAGCAGTGTGTTCATTTCGGTTATCTCGAGCCCACAGTTGTCCACGCTTTTCGACAGTTCACTATACATAGGCTTTTCATATACAGCAAAAAATAATTTTCATACCAAAAAATATTTCTTAACTCTTTCCTGACAGGCTGAAAAACATCCAAAATTGAACCACCTCTTTGTTCTATTGATATCTCTTGAAATAACCATAACTGTTGCGAAAGCTATACATTTTCTGAAAGCACAATAAACCCGCTTTTACTTGTGCTTATAAATTTCCCTAACAAAACATATTATGTTAATATAAATTAGCATTAATTATCATAAATCAGGTTGAAAAATTTACATTTTTCTAGAAAAGGCCATCTTGCACGGCCGCGTAGCATCTTGAAAATTCAAAATGCCACCAATCGCAGAGTTGTTTATGAAATTAAATCAAACTTGGCGTATGAGTGGATCTCATGTTCCTGGCGCTTGTCGAATTTCAATTTTTAATCTTGCATTACCGTGTGCCGTGTTTTTCGATTGACGACTTTGTGGGTCTTCTACGACCCATTTTGACTGGGCCGGTCAGGAAAGAGTTAAATCAAAAAATGTTCTAGTAATAAGAAAATATATTTTACCATAATTTATATCTTGCCATAAGGAAAATATAAAACACAGCCATCGATCGATACTGTCTGTGCGCCGTAATGGCTGCCCTCAAGTGTTTCAACTCTCTCGTAATATTATCCATTTTGTTGTTGAGTACCAAGAGCAGGATTTGATATGTACCTCGTTCACTGTAAAAACAGATTGGTTAAAACGACCAATTCAATTCGGTTATCTCAGATTCATCAATTGATTACGGGTTGAAACAGCCAAATTCATTGGTTGAAACAACCTACTTTATTGGTTGAAACAACCAAACTAAGGCTATTTTAATCAAAATATTTGGTTAATGTAACCATTTAAATTGGTTGTGAATCTGAGACAACCTATCAAACTGGTTGTTTCAACCAATCTGTTTTTACAATGTGGTTGGTTTTAACACTGGAAATTCAAATGCAGCCAGGGGCGTAGGAAGCTTTGTAAAGTTGGGGGGGCCGGCCAAAGCAAAATTTTCGTTGTACCTATAGTCATAACTAATAATCCGAGCGCCCTTAGGCGCGAGGCTTTTAGGAGAGCCCGGGTTTCGCCCCCCCCCCCCCCCCCCCCCGACAAATAAATGGCATTTCCTGCATTCTGAGCGGTGATTTTTCAGCTCAGAAGTTTATAAAATTTCATATTTTGGACTGTTTCGCTCTATATCAGAGCTCATCAGCATGCCTAGGAACCGAATAGTTTTCCCGGTCCCTATTTTTGAGCAACGCCGCCACTGGGAACCACTGACAACATATTAATGCAATGGTCAGCGTGTCCGACATGGACGTTTTTTTTCAACCGGGGCTATCTTTTAGCCTCGATCATTTCCGCCCTTCTTAGTTAAAAAAGAAAGCCTACTAGAGTAGGGCTGCGTAAACTAGAGAAATATTAGTACTTTAGTTTAGTAAAACATTCGGGTTAACATGCAAAGATATTGTGATTTTTTAATTACTTCTATGACAGTTTAACAGAACATTAATAGGAAGATGTTGTTTTCCAACTTGTCGGAAATATCAAACATTCATACTATTCGATTAATATACGATTTCAAATACTTCTACTTTCGAATTGATTTTTTTGCTCCAATTTTTCTTTCAAATTCAATTATTTTTGGGGGGTCCGAAAGCTATTCCGGCCCCCCCTTTTATAATATTGGGGGGGCCGCGGCCCCCCCGGCCCCCCTGCTTCCTACGCCCCTGAATGCAGCCATCCTAAATGAATTATACTTCTGTGGTAATCCGATTGTCAAAGTCTGCTTTCAAAGTTACTACAGTAAAAACCTACATTTTACCCAATCAGCCTGGGATAGGTTCTTATATTCTTATATGTTCTTATATAAACAAATTCTTAATTTCAGCCTGCGGTTCTTAATAATGGTAGGTTCTTGTTCGCGGGTTTTTAGCCCTTTAGTTGAGTAACTTTGAGTGAACCACAATATTCTCACTAGCCGAGATTTTAAGAAACCCGCAATCAGTGGATTTAACGAGAGATTTGACGCAATCGCAGGGGTCCCAGGTGTTTTGGGGGGGGGGGGGGGGGGGCTCATTAATCATGCAGGCATTGGCAGGCGTCTCAATCCTCAGGACGAGCGAGGCGCGAAGGGGCTGCTGGGAAGGCGGAGGAGCGGGGAACGCCTGGCAGTGGCAGATCTTGCAAGTGTTATGGCGGACAACAGCATTAGCGAACCGGAAAGCTCTAGAAATCCTTTCGATTATTCCAGAAGACCTGCTCACTTTTAGAATACCTATCCACTTTTGAAACCGCATTTAAAGGCAGAAATACAAAGCGGTTGCTCTAAAATCTCTTTAAATATAATGTCGAAGGTTTCTATTGTGTGTACTTGTTGTCGTTGTTGATAGTTAAAAAATTAAACGGGGTTTTAAAATAGAACGAAGCAATTGTACATGAAGAACTTTCCGTAATTTGACTCTTTTACTAACTGTCAACAGATACAAATAGCAAAAGTGAACGGGTATTCTACAATTTAGCGGAGAGCGGACTTGACCATCATATGCGAGTATAAATTCACAACAAGACAGGCGCAAACGATCGACGTTACACGCAAGAATTCTTCTGGAGCGTCGAGGACGTTTTGTTGTGGTTTTTTTTTAGCAGAAATAAACAGAATGAATCGAGAGTCTATAATACATATAATGTTGATAACCACACAATAGCATTATTTTACACACCTTGCAAACTTAGCTTTTTCACAGCTTTATTTACATCTTGACGTGTAGATCATTGTACATTCGATCATTGTAATGACCACGAATAAAGGCTCAGACAAAGGATCAAGTGCTATTTATTAAAACTGGGTCGAAAAAATAGCGAAATTTGAAAATACAGCGGTCAAATAGAACGACTTGCAAGAAACCGAACAGGATCTGCCAGGCCGCAGGCGTCTCAATTTTCTCTTCCCGTCTTCCCAGCAGCCCTTTCGCGCCTCGCTCGTCCCGCTCCTCCGCCTTGCCAATACGCGCGCGTACAAGAATTGAGCTGCCTGGGTACGAGGCAGATGCAGGCATGTGTAAAAGATTATAAAAACAGGGCGATAACGAAAAATCAGTCTTGTTGGTAGAACGTTGCGAAAACTCATCTCGGTTGGTTTCAAAAACCCACCTCCCTCCCCTGTAGGACAACGGCGTCTTCCCTTGCACAAGCAGTCACTCCGTTTTTCAACCGTTCGTGGATTTTCTGTTGCCATAACTCTCTTATCCGCGTGCGGTTGAATATAAATAAGCAGTTAATGAGAATGCAATAGGATTTTATTGGAGAAACTCGCACACATGAGTATACCCAAGAGTTTCTGGCTTTGGACGAAAAGTTTCTTTGAGGAGTGAACACAACAAGTAAATATTCAGGGGTGTATATATCTTTCACCGCTCTGCGCCTTTCTAGTGTCCCACAAGGGTCTGTCATCTCGCCTACGTTGCTAACATTCATATAAATTATCTGGAGACTGCTGTCACTTTAGTGTTAACATATGTAAATATGCAGACGATTGTGCTCTTGATATTGTTGTAAATGTCGGAGAATCCAGCACTATGCTGCAAGGGGTTCTCGAATC
The DNA here is from genome assembly GCA_035772405.1 of Chrysogorgia sp. JL179-B06. Taxonomy (NCBI): domain Eukaryota; kingdom Metazoa; phylum Cnidaria; class Anthozoa; order Scleralcyonacea; family Chrysogorgiidae; genus Chrysogorgia; species Chrysogorgia sp. JL179-B06. The sequence continues at coordinate 367,230 of JAYKKM010000145.1, forward strand.
TCGATGCAGTTCAATATTGGGCTGAGAATCATAAGATGGTGGCCTTCCATCTTACCTCTGATGAACTGGAAGCATCCAGAAGAGAAGTCTCAGGATAATTGGATTATCTGCCAAATCTTACAAAAGGCTGATGCTAGCGAACTATAGATTTCATTAACAGAATTTGAACATCCCTTACATGCAAAATTAAGCCTTAGAGAGTACATCAGTACATGAATAAATGTATCGTGTTCCTCTTTCTGGAACAGAGCGCCATAGGAATAGTTTCTTACCAAGAATATTAAGGCGATAAGCTGTTCTATTTAGGTCTATTATTATTTGTATTTAGATCTGTAAATAGTCTCTAATTCGTATTAATTATTTTTGTCTGTACCTTAAAACCCATTGTACCTTTCAATTTTAAGATGGACCCAAGTAAATTATTATAATATTTATCACTAGAACAAATTCTTGCCATGAGAGAAGATTGCTTGCTCAAGAAAAGTTTTTTGCAATGAGTTTCGTATGATGGGAGAAAAATCCTCATTATTGTTTTTATTATGATGGGCCTAATTTATAATAAAATAAGAGCTGCTCTTTTAGTATTACAACAAAAATTTCAGGGAGAAAAATCCCAGTTCCTCCACGCCAATTCGCTGCATTGTAAAGGGCGTAGAGGAATATGGGCTCGAGGTTGTTATCAGAGTACTATATGCATGTACTATATGCATGCATGCTAACTGTCTAGATTAGCCTATTGGTTATTACAGTTAGCTTGCTACCTTTACAAAAGTCTCCTTAAATAATAGTTTATTCACTATATGTATATAAAGGTGCTAATTAATAAAATTGAATTGAATTGAATGCAGTTGCATTGTTATCTCTGACGAATATTTCTTCAGCTGCAAATGATTTCCACGAAGTAGTTAGAGTTGTTAATTACTACCATAAGGTTACAGGTTCGATCCCTGTCCGGGACTTTTGTGAGGAATTTAACTTCAGTTGACGATCGTCCAATTATCGTCTGTCTATCCAAGTTCCCACAATCACTACAGCAATTAATGTATTACTGGGGTCCGTTGTTCAAAGCCTGGATATAGCCTATTCGGTGGATAAGTCATGGCGAGTGAACAGTGCTGTCCTTTCTTTGAAAAACCAAACTTAATCATCTGAATAACACAAGAAGATAGACAACTCGCTATTCAATAGATAAAATTTCAATTCGTTTTTTCCAAACAGGAGTTGTATCGTTTTCTATCTACGACTTATCCGCCCGGTTGTTCAAAGCCCGTATAGCTTATCCGCCCCTGTAGATTGAACTACACACTATAATATATAGGAAAGCGAAAAGTAGTTAACACAAAGTCGTTAGAGTTGTTAATTATTATAGTAAAGTCTCATACACACTATATAACAATAATAATAATTATCTTTTCAAGTGCAACAATAGAGAACCAAGCTACGAGTAACACTAACTCGTGCTACAATTATTTTTCTTTTAGATACATAAACTTCAAAATGAGATTGACGAAGAAAATGAAAATAGGGTGAAATTGTATGACATGAAAAAGCAATCAAAACCTCCAAATTCGAACTCCAAATTAGAGCAGCTGATTGTAAGTACATGCATATAGACAGTGAAGTAGAGATGCCGAACTGTATTGGAAGTCTGCAGAAGTGTTTCTAGTACCGGTACCGGTACCGGTCTCCTAGATAAGTTAAAAGGCCGAAGTGGTAAAAATGTGTTGCCTAGCAAGAGTACTGCAAGATTGACTTTTTGCTTGATGTTGGCTGTCAAAAATAACTTTGTGGCGCCGAAAACGGAGCCATCAAACACATGACTTATGCAAGGCATGCTTATATAGTTTCATATATGTAACTGTTGTGTTCAGCTAGGAGGTTACAACTAGGGCTGGGCCAAAACCAGAGGCATCAAACACATGTCCTATGGCATTTACAGGTCCATGCGTTTGTCATATGTGACCGGGCGGAAGATTCTAACCTTCGTAGTTTGAGGTAGTAAAAATTCTCGTAACGCGTATTAATGACCTGCGACGTCATGTGCTGGGTAAAGCAGTCAGTGTTGGTGGAAATGCAAAGAAATAAGCTGCTTAGTATTATTTTTGTAAGGGGTCATCCATAATTATCAACATTTTCACAAGCGTACAGAGCGTACTCTTCGACCCCTTCCCTCCCAGAGCGTACTCTTAAATGTTGAACCTTATGCACAACGTCTGCTCTCTTCACCAAGAATTTACGTAGTGTTTCTATTTCATGGTCGAGTGAGCTATTGTCGGTCGCCATTGTTCTGATAATGAAGCACCGTTAGAAAAAGAGGGCCTGGGACCGAGGTAGTGCTTCCACCACGATCCAGTTTTCTTTTTTGAAGGATAATTTTCTTGCCAAAATCGGTGCAAGTGGAAGTACTGCTGTGCATTCAATGAAAGCCATCATCGACATTTTAAAAAGCGTACATTGTCATTAACCCCCTCCCCCCAGCGTACGCTCTGTATACGCTTGTGAAAATGTTGATAATTATGGATGACCCCTAATCACTATTACAACCACAACTGGGCCATACATGGCCCCACGACAGGTAGCACAACAGTGATGATGGTATATTCAACTTTTAAAATGTGTCTCCAGTATTTTCATAGTGCCAAACTATTTTTGTTGCCAATGTCCTTAATTAGGGTTACAGAACACCCTAGGAAGCCCATTCACGAAATTTGTTACTGCCCGCGAAATTTGTCTCAAATTTGCACCAAATATAGTTAAGTATGTGAAGAACACTATCATGTTGTGAAAAAAATTAAAAATACAATATTTTTCCAGATATATCCATCAATTTAAATCATATGACCTTCGCGCCGCGGTTTAACCTGGTCTTTGGTTTTACCAAAAAGCTCTCAATTTACCATATTTACACTTCTCAATGTTTGTTCTAAAAAAGTGTGTCGGGGATTTTTTATTACTGGAGGGGTTTAGCAGCTAGGATATTTTATTTCTCGACCTATGTTGTGGAAGAAGAAATTGACGCATGAAGGCCTGTAACTCAGTTAGTTTTTACATATAAAAAAAACCCCGACACTTTTGTAGCCCAGATGTTCGCTGACATTATGTGCAAGTTTGGTGGGAATCGGTTAAAACGCGCGATCAGGTTACACCTTTTAGTACCCCTATGTGACTCAAAATTGATGTGATAATAAATAAGCCGTGAAAGTTTGGCGCGGTTTTAACAGCTATTGCAAATTCTCCGCCCCCTCTAATAATTGAATTACTTTCCACCAATAAGAACAACAGCGATATTAATTGTTTGTTTTGTGGTGAGTTGCAATTGCAAAACAAAGACTATGCTGTCATTCATCTTGTTAACTAATAGTTGACTTTCCCGCCACGGATAATAACCGTAAACCGTTTTAACACGATAACTCGCTCAATTTTCAATATTTTCAATTCAAATTTTTGCAGCTGATAGATCTAATGGTACATATAATTTTTTTGAAAATGGTGTTTTGATATGTTTGTAAAGGTTTACAAACATATCAAAACACCATTTTCAAAAAAAATTACCATTCTAGGGTATTCTGTAACCTTAGCCAATTTTTCTTGGTTTTTTTTGTTTGCAAATTTGCAATATGCATGCAGGTCCCACAACAACTTCCATCCATCTTAAATCCCACAACAACTTGCTATATTTTTGCTCAGCATAAATTGCGTTTCAAGTTCGCAAGAGCAATTCGGCATCGTTCTCTAAATTTTATTTCATTTTCTAGATTAAATCAGAACAGAAGAGTGAATCTTTAAAGTTGTTGATGCTCCAATTTTGTTCTGGATTGGTTACTTGTGATTCTGACATGTGAACCGATGTTTGAACCAATGGAAACGGTGACAAAAATTGAAGGTCTGACTAAAAATTCACATCTTGGTTGCTTTGATAAGCTTGCTAATCCTATATACTGCCAGTTTCATGTAATATACAGTCGTACCGTACTATTGTAAACGTGGAATCACATCTGCCCGTGAAGTGACGTTTTTCTTAAACTTCGATCAATGATAGCATTTTCACTGAATCACTAATAGAGTTCCAGATTCTATAGGATCCTTTTATCTTGATGTTAAATTGTCCAAAAGGGACCGAAAAATATTGTACATATGACCACTTCTTTCCTCGAAGCAATAATTCTACAGAGTAAAAAAACTGTAAATTTAATAAGAATGAATCTTTTTGCCCACTTAATTCATATTAAGTATAGCTAATCATATTTTAGCAAGTGCAATTATGATTTACACTATACGAGTGATATTTCAAAATTGTGCCAAAATTACACGAGCCGTTAGGCGAGCGCAATTTGGCACAAATATTTCAAATATTAGATGTGTGAAGTTGATCGTCCAGGTTGTTATCTTGAGAAAGACTATTGTTGGTGACGAGCAGTGTAAATCCTTAATTGCACGAGCAAAATCATATGTTTATACTTGTCTTGTTTATTATATGTATGAGAAAATTACGTTTTCTCATCAGAGTGTAGTGTCCAACTTGTCAAAAGTTTCTTATCATCTGAAGGTTTGTTAGCCATAAAATCACAAACAAAATAACTAGAATGCTCGTTCATGGCATTAATTTTTTCACAAGAAAATTTCTTGAAAATTACTAAACAAAAAAATTACTTTATTTAGTAAATACTCACATACTTAATGAGCGAATAACTAGTCCTACGCTCTGTATTAATTCAAGCCTTTAATAACGTATTTCGCCGTTAAGAACAATGGAAAAGTTTCACTCCAAATCTTCTCTGCATTCATTTTAATATATTTTTATATAATTTTTAATTACTAGCATTCATTTAAATTTTAGTTAGTAAGAAATTATTCAAAACAAATCATTGCAAATGACAGCCGCTTTTAGCTTTTGTTTCCATGGTAACATTAATTGCACTCCCATATTGCAATTAATGAAGCGTAGTAGAACGACCAGGAGTGCTATATGAATGCCAAAATCATACGAGTGATTAGAGACACGAGTTTATAAAATAACATGTACACAACAAGCAATTTGATTGGTCAATACCCGTGCAGGATGAGAGTATCCTGCACGGGAATTTACAGCAATTTTAAGTGGCGTTTTCCATCTCATTCCGTTTATCGTTATAAGTTAAAACAAAACTCTCAAAAAAAAAACAGAATATAGTTTTTGTATTGTGAGAAAACTATCACCGAGAAAACTGATCGTCTGATCCATTTTGTGTTCAATAGCGAAGTTAAACAATACGAGGTTTGAAAAGGGCATGTTTTGAAAGCAACAAACTCACGAGAATAATATACTGTTTAAATACCTTCTATTTTTTTGCCTGATGAACTCACTGGGAAAAGAACAATCTTTATCTATACGAAGTAAAATACCCAACAGCTCTCGACTTAAAATCCAAAATCTTCCAGTGAAATTGTGAAAAAGACAGCGAAGACCTTTCCAGAGCGACAGTTGTTGCCCATAATATCTGTCTGTTCGCTTTGAAACAACAAGCCAAACCCTGAGACGGCTGATTCCAGTAACGATTAAGCTTATACCTAAAACTAGTCAGTATTTTTATATTCAAAGTCGAGTTTTTTATCCATATTCTTCTCTTTAATTCTTGTCGGATTTGTCGGCAAAACAAATTTCAGCTTTCCGGCCTGCTCGTCTGCTGTTGGAGACGAATTATGATTGGTAGTTGATAATTCTTGGGAAAATTTGTATTCTCATCATATTATTTTTGGATAAAATTCGTTATTTCTCTGTCGTTATTTTATAAAATAAATACCAAATGGATTTCCGTGCAGGATACTGTGTTATAAAATAACATGTATGCTACGCAAGCTCTGATTGGTCAATACCCGTGTTTGGATCAGGCCATCCAAACACGAAAATTTCCCGCCAAAATTTTACTCAAGTTTGTGTTGCTCGTTCGTTCGTATTATTTTATAAAATAAATACCTAATGGTTTTTCCGTGTTTGGATAGCCTGATCCAAACACTTGGGATGTTGCTCGACTTTCGAAAAGCTAAAAACACTCGCCTAGCGGCTCGTGTTTCTTTACGCTTTTCTTAAGTCTCGCAACATCCCGCGTGTTTGGATCAGGCCATCCAAACACGCAAACCATTAGGTATTTCTTTAATCCAAATACTTGGGATGTTGCTCGACTTCCGAAAAGCTAAAAAACACTCGCCTATCGGCTCGTGTTTTTTTACGCTTTTCGAAAGTCTCCCAACATCCCGCGTGTTTGGATCACAGTATCCTGCACGGAAAACCATTTGGTATTCCTTTAATGATTTTGGCATTAATAGCACGACTGGTCGTTCTATTACCTGTTAATTATATTCCCTCTGTATAATAGCTCTTTAAAACAATATTCATTATTATATTATCAACTCAATTATCAACATTAGTTGTTTTTTGTTGTTACTTTTTTAAGCAAAAAGGTGGACCTAAAAATGTAGACCTTTTTAAGTCAAAAGATTTTTAAGTAAAAAGGTATATATCCGCATTCAATTTATGTAATTAAATTAAATTATTGTTAATTACCAAAGCGGAAATGTGTTTTTCTTAAACATCACATGACTACAGTCCCGCGTTTGAGCAACGCAAAATATCAAACAAGACTATTTATGTTGAATCTAAGGCGAATAAAACTACAGGTTTTCTTTGGGGAACATTATCGTTTGCTATTTCCTTATAATTTGAGATGTTGAAGTACAGCGATTAATATCGATGAATGGATTTAGCGAACATTTGAGCTTTTCAACTCAATGTCACCCTAGTAAAAGCTACAAAGCGAACGGAATGCTGGTTGTAGTCCTGCTGTGCTCGGTAGTTACTGTTATCCTTCTTGTCTTCGAATAAAACAAAGGAATGAAAACTTTGTGCCTATAGGGACACAGTACGCCGTGTAGTGCTTGTCATTTCACCTGACTTTTGACATGGATAACGGGGTTTTTCTCGTTCGGTAAGAGGAAAATATTGTTGACATTGCTTGTTTTTGGTTGCTTTTGGCGTTGCTTATATAAAATACATCACCAAATAGATGGGAAGATATAATTTTATTTATCCAAAACCCTTTTCTTTATTTTTGAGAAATCCCACCAAAAACCTATACCTTGTATACTGAACTGTGATTGGCCAATTGTGATACTAGCCTAGTTTTCATTGGTTGCTTCAGGAGTTCGATTACAGCCCCTAAAGAGTGTTATTAATGATTAATCGCACTCTTGTGAACCAATAAGATTGTGGCATTTGTGGCACGAAATAATTGTACTCCTCTCGACCAATCACAATGCAGTAATTTTGTCATGCATATAATAACATGTCAAATAATATTTATAGGTGTCATTAGAGCTAATTTACTAATCTAATCTAACTATTTCTTTCGTATCGTCAATTAGTTTATTTTGTTTGTTGAAGAAAAAATATTTTAATAAAAAAAATATTTTAATATAGAACTGTAAATTTGTTATACCAAAAGCATTGTTATTAAAAGTGTAAGGAAATTATCGTACATTAAAGAAATATGGTTTTCCTTGTTTATATATACTGTCAATTAAAAACGCAGGGTGTGTTTGACTATGTGCACACGATGTCTTTAAAAAACTATCGTTTTTACGCCGCGTTCACACGGAAACTGACGAAAACGACCTCAAGTGACGAAAACGTTTTCAATGCTGAAAACGTTATCTATTCTGATAACCGTTTTCGTTATGTGTCGTTTGCCTTTTGAACTCGTGTGAACAGGTCACAACCTTTAAACAAAAAAAATCAATATGGCGTCTAAAAGTTCAAATCATAATATTCTTGTTCTCTGAAAGCTCCAATAAAACAAAATATATGGCCTATCAAGTGTTTAATGTTCAATAACGGTTTAAAATATGTTTAACTTAGCTGATGTCGACCATGTCGAACAAAAATATAAATAACGAACGAAGAGTGCAAAATTGCCATATAAGACCCCATTTCTCTGGAAAATAAATGATAATAAAGTCCGTATCCTACTAAATCCTGCTTTCTGATTGGCTAACGAGCGGTCCGTATGAGACCATACGGACCGCTCGACTTAATTTCAATTTTAAATGCATTTTATAAGCCGTAAAATATTCTAAAAACATTTGAAAATGAACTCAAACGAGATTGAACATATTGAAAGACATATAAGTGAGTTTTGTTATCCGAAAAAGACTTAACTCTCAATTTCATTTGACGAAGGTAAAAGCACAGACTTTCCTTTTTTCCACTGAGGACCTCTCAGCAGGTAAATAACGTATGCATACGCCCGCTGTATTAGAGATGTAATTTCTATTGAGAGAAAAGTGGCAGCAAATTTGCATATAATGGAAACATTCCTATGTACCGTATAACTAGAGCGTCAAAACAACAAAATTCCAAAGAACACATTTAAAAACGCACGAAACAACCTCGTGTGCAAAGAAAAGTAACTTAAGAAAAGCCTAGCAGAAACACGAGCCGTTAGCAACATTCCAGGTGATTATATCCAAGTGAAAAGAAGAGGAGTTGACCAAGATTTTGAAGCCAAAGCAATGGAAATGCGACCCTAGCAACCCTCTAGACCTTGCCGTTCAGAAAGCGTTTCTCGTCCCCCGTTTAGACACCTAAACATAGAACTAAACATAGAACTAAATAGCTTACATCACTGGCTACAAGCGAATAAATTATCTCTAAATATCAGCAAAACGGAATACATTATCGTGTCTCAACAGAGATTATCACGAATTGAAATAGATCCTAATGTTTTAATTGACGATCAAAATATTAATCGTGTGACTAGCACAAAAAATCTGGGTGTTTTTATTGATGAAAAAATAACATGGAGAACCCATGTTGATCACATGGAGAACCCATGTTGATCATGTATCCAAAAACATATCAAAAGGAATAGGAGTCCTACGAAGAGCTAAAGATGTAGTCAGTAAGGATAGTCTAAAGAAATTATATCAAGCTCTAGTCTTACCTCACTTTGATTACTGTTCCCTTGTTTGGGACAACTGCTCAGGTGAATTAAAAGATAAATTACAAAAGTTACAGAATAGAGCAGCCCGCATTATTACTGGTGATAGCTATTACTCATCAGCCACTGTTACTTTGTCCAAATTAGGATGGAAAACATTTCAGTGTCGCAGGGATGAGCAATTATTGTCCCTAGCTGATAAATGCATCAGTGGAAAATCAAATTTAAGTAATTTATTTGAGTTGGTAAACCGGGACTGTTATGATTTGAGAAGTAATAATAAGAAGCTGTCCTTACCCAAACCGAATACTAATGCTATGGAAAAAAGTTTTAGTTATCGAGGTGCCATGATCTGGAATTCAGTAAATTAAATTTATTTTCATTAAAATTATCTTAACTTGTATATATAGTTAGTTTTGTTTTTTTAGTAATAGTTCTATATTTGTATTGTTGGTTTTTATTATTTTAACCTATTGAATTGTAAGTAATTTAGTTAGTCAGTCAGTCAGTCAGTCAGTCAGTCAGTCCGTCAGTCAGTCAGTCAGTCAGTCAGTCAGTCAGTCAGTCAGTCAGTCAGTTAGTTAGTTAGTTAGTTAGTTAGTTAGTTAGTTAGTTAGTTAGTTTGTTAGTTAATTAGATAATATTTTATTATAATATAGCTGATGCCCTTGAACCACCTTTGGAACAAGTTTCGAACAACAAAATTCCTCTAGTTCTAACATTTCACCCTTTCAATTTTAAAGTTAAAGATATTATCAATCGGAATTTTCACATTTTACAAAATGATGCGAGACGTCAGGCATTTTCACCGATAACCCTTTGTTATCTTTTTAAACAAAATACCTCGGCACCAGCGGGAATGTTTTCTTGCGGCCGTTCCCGCTGCTAATCATGTTCTTTCCTCAATCCCACTACAGTTATTACTGCCCCCAAATCCGCCCACACAATCCGTCACACTTATTCATGCACGTCCACCAACATCATTTATTGCATTTCTTGCGATAAATGTCCCAAAATCTACATCGGTAAAACTGGACAACGCCTTTCAGACAGGTTTGCTGAACATCTTCTTTCCGTGAGGAACAATGATGTTGACAAACCTGAAGCCCGCCATTTCAACAGTTCTAACCATTTGGTTTCAGACATGAAAGTCGTATTGCGTATTGGACCTCACAGCAAAAAATCGTTTTCTTGTTTTAAGAAAAAAAAAACTTATTTCAAGAAATATTTTCTTGGAATAAGAAATTTCTTACTAGGGAGAATAGCGAGAAATATTTTCTAACCAAGAAAATGTCTGAGAAAATATTTCTTGAAATAAGAAAAATATATTCTTGTTTTAAGAAATATAAATTTTAATTCAAGAAAATAATAAGCATTTCTTTAGTATTATTTTTCTTAAAATAAGAAAAAAATTTCCCAGCTAGAAAACATGAGAAAATTATTATTAAAATAAGAAAAAAATTATTGAAGTTCAAGAAAATAAATCTTATTTTAAGAAAATATAACTTATTTTAAGTAATTTTTTTCCTAATATAAGAAAATTTTGACTAGGGAGAATAGCGAGAAAAAATTACTAAGTAAGAAAATATTTCCCAAGAAATATTTTCTTGTTTTAAGAAAATGAAACTTAAAATAAGTTATATTTTCTTAAAACAAATTTCTTAAAAGAAATGTTTTCTTAGTAATTTTTTCTCGCTATAATTCTCCCTGTCAAAATTTTCTTATTTTAGAGAAATAATTACTTAAAATAAGTTATATTTTCTTAAAATGAGTTTATTTTCTTGAAAACCTCTTTTTAAGAAACTATATATTATACATCTATAATTTAAAAAAAATAGCACATTATAAATATATAATATATATAGAAATATTATAACTATACTGTATATACAGTATAACAAAATATAAACATTTAAGTTTGTAATGAACAAGTGCAGTTCAAAGTCTATCAAAATCTCCACTTATCTCCCGATCAAGTAGATTCAGTCTTGTACTTTTTGAAAGCCTTGGTAATCCCTTCGAAGGCATGGGAAACGTCACTTGGTATTCTTTCATCTTTGAAAACTATTGTCTGGAGCATCAGCAAACCAAATTCGTGCTGTTGGGGATAGTCGAAGTCCAATAGGTAACCACAGCAGCCTCTGCCACGTTCTCTAATTCTGTTCGAAACAATATATTCTTGCCCACGATTACATAGATAATCTCATGTTCAAGAACAAGAACTGGCATATTTCCAACTTGCTTCAAGCAATACGTATCTGGAGGATCCTCGTGGTCCTGAAAGACAACGAAAAAAATTCACATGAATACATAACACACTTTCCCGAAATTCTGCCAGTGATGTTTGAGATACAGCTAATTCAATTAAGGTTGTCATCTGAGGGCCAAAACCGCAAAACCTCTATACCTCCAAGCGCGAAAGGCACACTGGACTTGTATATATCTCTTTCTTAATGTCTCTATTTGATCGTAGCTTTTTGCACAACACACTCCATGGCCTTATTAAATTAAATTACTGCAAAATACGATCAAATAGAGACATTAAGAAAGAGATATACATGTATATCTCATCTTATTCTAGAAATATCATGGATTTGGAAAGATGCAAATGAGATACCTTGAAACATAATCTGCACAAATAAACTAAGAAAAACTAAATGAGTAATACAGTGATGGATCCAGCTTGATCTGGTATGGGGTGCTAGCGAAGTGAGATTCTGAGAAGTGGGGCGAGACCGAGGCAGGTTGGAGTGCTCCTGAGGCAGGGGTCTCGGGACATAGCCCCCAGCAGGGGTAAAGCCTGATACTCAGCGAATCTCACTTTTGCGACGAGTTTTGTCATGCCGCTTTTATTTTGTTCTGTTAAATGTTTTATTTGTTAGATATTTATTTTCTTTGTTATATTTTCTTCTGTTATTTGGATGGTGGTATTCAAAATGCAATATGTTGCAGAGTTTCACATTACTATTACCGGACAAATTGTCAAGAATGAAGGCAACTGTTCCGGTCAGTTAACCTTTTCGTGCCGGACAATGTCCGTTTCTGGTCGCTTATTTTCAGGCTTGCAGAACACCATTCTTCTTTATTTAATAATGTGAATAAAGAACAGTTTTAGATGGCTGAAAACCAATGGGTTTCCATGAAGCAATTACTGTAGGTCATACATTGGAACTTCTATAACATCTCTTTTTTTAATTTGTATACTCAGCATTATTTTATTCTCTGGCAATTTATTTAATATCACACTTTTCCAAGTCACTGACATACAGAGACTTAGACAAATGTTATTACCCATAATTATAACAACTAAAATATTATGATATTACAGAACATGTACGTATATAAATTCTGAAATATTTATATAATACATGCAACTACTGTACCTGTAGTACATGCAACTACTGTACCTGTGCATGGCATTACATTCTCCCAATTTATTTAATACCACCACACTTTTCAAGTCACCAACTTAATGTCATTACTACATTATCCAGAATTATAACTACTAAAACATGATAATACTGTAATTTTGTTAGTGAGATGCTCTAACCATTGAGCTATTGAGTCTAGGATGGAGTACTGGTTTGTCAGAGTGTACACAGTCTTTGACAAACTTAAAACATAAACAGGTACCCCGTCAAGGAGTTGGTGAAGTGGGTGTACCGTGTACTGTGCATCCACTGAACACCATTTAAAAATCATACAGATTTTTGAAGGTACTGTATGTATGCTCTTTCACAAGCATAATAAAAAATTTATTAGTAGATAAAATAAACTCAAACTTACCAAAATAAGCTAAATAAATTTTTCCAGCTGCTCTTATCTTAGTTTTGTTTAAGCAGGAATGGCAAAATTGCAACTTCATCTAGAAACCTAATTAAAATACAGATAATAATAAATTAAACACCATAACCAAGTTAATGAATTAACATTATATGTGTGACGATCAACTTCACAGATATAATGATACTCCTAGGTTCAAACCATTTACTTTAATGAATTAACATTAGATAATGGTTGCAACAACTCAACCAATCCATGTCGAGTATTTCACTGCTCTATACTCCATAGTGCTTTAATTCATCAAGATTAGACGCTCAGGCCTTACATCCGCCATATTTGTTTCCGGTTAATAGTGAACTCTATATAGTATATAGAGTAGTGGTAAATGTGTAAGACAAAAAAAATTATAGTAAAATTTGAAATTACTTTGTGGTTTGAACCATTCTCTAAGACTGTTAGATAATGGTCCCATGTGCTCTATGGGATACAGAGTCCCTCGAATTAGATAGACGTCCACTCGGGGCCTTCTAACTACTGTAATTGTCGGGACTCTATATCCCATAGAACACTTGTGACCATTATCTAACCTGCATGTATACTTATAATGTTACTTTATTATAAGTCTTGTTATGCAAATATATACATGATGATCGTCAAGCTCAAATCCTCAGAAAATGAATCCCAGTCAGTTTCCTAAGTATTACTGGTTTATAGTGAATATTGAATATGCAGTGAATATAGCTTGATCAAACCAGTACATCATTGTGACCTTCACTATCGATAAGTGTCTTATCCATAAGAGTCTTCACTATCCATAAGAGGGTTACAGGTTCAAGCCCTGTCTGGGACATTATCTGAGGATTTGAGCTTAACAATTGCCCATGTATCGTCTAAGATGATTCACTTGGCACTTGTTTGCCACATGAATTTTAATTCCATGAAAAATCAAGAATATATAACTTGTTGACAACCGGTATGCAATATCACATGAAGAAATATTTTGAGTAATGACAAATGTTTGGAAGTTAAATTTATACATAAAAATTATGATAACAAGATAAAGACCAGATAAAGCCTAAAGGATGGGCTTTCTCCATTCAAATTAATATTTTGATTTATAGACACATGATTATCCACATTTCAATTGAAAAATAACTCTTCCCATACAATGGAATGGAATCCTCTAAGACAAAGTTTTTGATAAGATAACTTCAGGACAACTATTTGATTTGCTTCAAACATTCAGATGCATTTTAATAGGAGCTATATAATATATTTAATGATTAGTACTGTAGATCAGAGTCAGACTTACCTTCGACGTTCGTCTTCGAACTTTACTGAAATCCTGAAATCGCATCATTGCCGTATTTACCCCTGCAGCCAGGATTTTGTAAGACAGACGAATAATTGATGATCAGCCACTTCTTTAGAATTGGTAACACAAAGCGATTTACCAAACACAAACCAGTAAAGTGTTTCAACTTTCCGCGACCACGAGATATTCAAATATGGCGCAAACTCGCTAGGACCTCTGGGAAATATCCATATACCCTTCACAAATCCCAATAATCCCTATATTTCCCTGCAATCTCAGCCAAGGTTGGAATTGGAGGTTGACTCAGAAAAACATTGCCCACACAACTAAGTTGAAATTATATATACAAATATCAGCATAATGTCAAGTTGAGCGAGCCAGTGTATCTTGCCGGTTTATAAAGCTACTCGAATGACACCAAGACGACACCGCGTCGCGCTCGCGCAACGTTTTATTCACTCTAATGGCTACTATACACTCAAAACGTTATAGGCAAGACTTTGTTAACAGTCTACAACAAATAAATCCTCGTTCGGGTCAACTAAAACGGCTTGTTTCATTTCAGTGTATATACCGGTAATGATTATATTTAAATTGACTCTAAGAAATATTTTCTTGTTACAAGTAAAATTGATTGTATCCTTGTCATCTTGATAAGAAATTCATTGCTATATTTTCTTGTTTTAAGTAAAATTGTTCTTGGTTTATTCTTGGTGAGAAAATATTTTCTTGTTCTAAGTAAAATTGATTCTTGGTTTATTCTTGGTAAGAAAATATTTTCTTGTTTTAAGTAAAATCGATTCTTGGTTTATTCTTGGTAAGAAAATATTTTCTTGTTTTAAGAAAATATTTTCTTGTTTTTAGTAAAATCGATTCTTGCAGGTTTATTCTTATTCTTATGAAAATATTTCTTTCTATTCAAGAAAATCATTTTCTTACTTCAATATAATATTTTCTTATTTTAAGAAATTGGAAAATCTTATTTCTTGCAATACAAAATATTTCTTATTTTAAGAAATATTTTGTTATTAAGAAAATCATTTTCTTGTTTCAAGAAAATAATTCTTGAAATAAGAAACATTTTCTTAATAAGAAAATGACTTTTTGCTGTGCTGTCATTGGACCCTTGCACCATATATATATATATATATATATATATATATATATATATATATATATATATATATATATATATATATATATATATATATATATATATATATATATATATATATATATATATATATATATATATATATATATATATATATATATATATATATATATATATATATATATATATATATATATAATATATATATAATATATATATAATATATAATATATAATATATATATAATATATAATATATAATATATATATAATATATAATATATATATAATATATATATATAATATATATAAAATATATATATAATATATATAAATATATATATAATATATATAAAATATATATATAATATATATAAATATATATAATATATATATAATATATATATATATATATATATATATATATATCGCGGCAACGGCTTCCGTAACTCAGTGGTCAGAGCACTGCACTAGCATCGCATGGCCTCTAAGTTGCATTTTTCGCAACTGGTCCCATTCCAACACTCGAAATGTTCCTTCACCATAAATCCTTAGAACCTGTAGTTTGATCGAGTGAAATGCCAAATATTACTTGTATAATATACCCAGAATCTTATCCCGGCATTATACCACCACTATATATAATTATACAGAACTCGTGACTAGGCTCTCGGCAAGGGCTTCCGTATAGCTCAGTGGTCAGAGCACTGCACTAGCATCGCAGGGTCGCGGGTTCAATTCCAACCGGAAGGTCTCTAAGTTGCATTTTTCGCAACTGGTCCCGGTTTGGTCTTAAAATGTATATATTCCAACACTCGAAATTTTCCTCTGTTTTAAAATGGCTATAGCAACAGCTTTGGTTAATATCGTGTCCGATCGTTAACTATACATTTACTTACAGTATACATAAATTATATATTTATCTGGAACACATTATCAGAGATGATTGTCATACCATTCTTCAAGATATTATAGGGAAATTCAGATATGAGAAATAGGAAATTTACTACCACTACAAGATTCGTAATTTTGGCGCAATTCGCTTTCGCTATATACATTGCGTGCTGACGTGTAAAGTATAGAATTTGGAATTCATGCATCATAATTTTATAACTTTAGCACAAGTTAGTGAAAGTAAACAGCACCAATCTCGCGGCATGCATGAAGTGAGCTGTACAACTGGAGGCTTGACTCCTATTCATTGGGCCAAGGAAAAATCCAAGCTACACATGGCGGGTATTCGGTTGCCAAGTGGCTCTGGAGACCTCTGCAAGTTTGGGTGTGCTGATTGCTTGTACAAAAGATTAAAACAACAAGAAATTTTGACCGGTAGAATATGTCTCTCGCAAAACACAATAAAATATAAATCCGTCAAAATTCATTCAAAATGTTAAATATGATATAAGTGTGAACATTTGAAACTTGAATTTCTATATAGATAATATACTGTAATATATTAGAGTATATTGATAAGATACTGGCATGGCGCCTGTTTGACTTTAAAACACAACGTTGCTCGTTCTTGACCTTCAGACAATCGAACATCAATGGAAAAATCATTTTAATTTGATAAATAAACTGTTGATGATACAACACTCAGCAGAACAATATTTTCTCGAACTATGGCGAGTAGTAACTCTCATTGTTCCTTCTTTAACATCGTATTAATATTACCAAATTGCCTTGATCTTAACCCCTTGCTAAAGGAAATCCTTATAGCTATATACAGCCTTATACTATATTGTATCTGAATGATCACTCGACAGTACATTTTGAGTGAAATCGTGATACTTGTGATATTGAAATTTCTTTCGCTTCTCACCTCTTTCTTATTGAAAATTAGCATGTGATTTTGAAAAGTCTCCATGCAGGTAGTCCATATTTAAGCTTTTTCCAATTATCTTTAACTCTGCACTGTTTTAGGTATTAATTTGAGCGCATATTATATCGCACGTATAAAGTCGTTTATATTATATGTGATATCTTCCCTCTAAAATCCTTGAATGCATAATGTTGCCATGAGAGTTTTGATAACTTTTTACCAAAGTATGTGTATTAGTTTTTGCCTCGTTAGGAGATAACTATATATATTCTAATTACTAACCTATCTTCAGCTTAAGATATCCGCCCCCACTCAGATATTGGCTAACAACCTATAAGTTAACCAACCCTTAATTGTTAACATGTGGGCAGTGGTACAATGGCAAATTCCAAAGTGACAACTAGCATATTGGGGGAAAGTGTATAGTTGGAGGTTAAACGGCGCCGTGTAATTTTCTTTATACAAAATGCTTGAAATCAGTGCTTGAAATAGTCATCATGTCGTAGCTAAATGGGATTACCCAAAATGAACTAATCCTGAAATCACTGGATATATAGAAGAGTCCTTTTGGGTCATCCCTTTTAGCTAATCCAAATAGACATTTTGTTGAAAATTTTGTTTGGATTTCTCCACGTTTTTCACGAATGCGTGGCCGATCCTTTAAACATGCATTGCAGATATATACGCTTGTTGTTGAAATAAGCTTCTGAAAACTGATGAGTTAAAGTAGTGATAAGGGAGGTCATATGGAGCATATATGCATGGCTGGGTTTTTTTTCAATGTTTTCGCGTGACGCCACACTTATATATATTGAAAACATTGAATATATAGATGTCTATATATAGTTAGTTCTATCCGAGAGCTCACAGGTCGACCTCATTTATTTAATTTCATTTGTTGGGTCAAACGTCGAACTTACTCCAGTCGAACTTCACTTCAGTCGTTTTATTCGTCTGCTCCAAACGGATAAAACATCTATACGTTGATCCAAATAAATTAGTCTAACTTAAGGACCTAGGACAACGCGTTATAGGATCCAGCAGGCACTAAATTTTTTTTTTAAATAATTGAGTGGGCGACCATGTCGAATGCCTTTTTGTAGTCAATCAGTGGATATTATGATGCCATTTATAATCAAGTAAAAAATATATATATTCCTCGTACTTTACTTACGAAAACATATCATGGCGTCATTGATGTCTATAGCATTAAATGGGGTTTAGAAATGCGTGGACAACAAACACATTAAAGGATAAATCTAGCCGATCAATATATCAAACGAAAGCTCAGAGACAGGGGATTTTCTATATTAGCGGAAGGACGTACGACTCTGACGAGCAACGACGCATAACCGAGCAACTATATACAGCTAAAAAGTGAGCTGGGAGCTAGAGACATTTTCGTGGCCCAATTTGCGGGATTAATTTCCAAGCGTTAACTGCAAACCTATATAATCTTTGAATGCTCGTTGATATTTGTAACAACCCGCAGGTATTTAATGTATATAAAAGATAAATAAGGTAAAGGAAAGTAAATTTTTAATCATAAGAAATGCACTTAGCTAAAATATCGCGATCAATTAGGTATCGCGATAACAATCCCGATTATGATTGTAAACAGCCGATTATGATCGCGATAAATTTAATCTTCTTTAAGAGGTGGATTGCTATCGCGATCTCACGGGATCAGGAACTCACTACATCGCGATCATGAACGTCGATCTACATTGCGATCAGGAACTCTGTGTATCTACATTGCGATCATGAACTCTGTGTATCTACATTGCCGATCAGGAACTCTGTGAATCTACATTGCGATCATGAACTCTGTGTATCTACATTGCGATCAGGAACTCTGTGTATCTACATTGCGATCATGAACTCTGTGTATCTACATTGCCGATCAGGAACTCTGTGAATCTACATTGCGATCATGAACTCTGTGTATCTACATTGCGATCAGGAACTCTGTGTATCTACATTGCGATCATGAACTCTGTGTATCTACATTGCCGATCAGGAACTCTGTGAATCTACATTGCGATCATGAACTCTGTGTATCTACATTGCGATCAGGAACTCTGTGTATCTACATTGCGATCATGAACTCTGTGTATCTACATTGCCGATCATGAACTCATGTATCTACATTGCGATCAGGAACTCATGTATCTACATTGCAATCATGAAATCATGTATATCTACATTGCAATCATGAAATCATGTATCTTCATCGCGATCAGAAACTCATGTATCTGTATCTAATGTATCTAATGTATCTACATCGTGATCAGGAACTCATGTATCTGTATTGCGATCAGAAACTCATGTATCTACATTGCGATCAGGAACTCATGTATATGTATCTAATGTATCTAATGTATCTGCATCGTGATCAGGAACTCATGTATCTGTATTGCGATCAGGAACTCGTGTATCTATATACATTGCAATCAGAAACTCATGTATCTGCATTGCGATCAGGAACTCGTGTATCTGTATTGCGATCAGGAACTCATGTATATGTATCTAATGTATCTAATGTATCTACATCGTGATCAGGAACTCATGTATCTGTTTGCGATCAGGAACTCGTGTATCTATACATTGCGATCAGGAACTCATGTATCTGCATTGCGATCAGGAACTCATGTATCTGTATTGCGATCAGGAACTCATGTATCTGTATTGCGATCAGGAACTCATGTATCTGCATTGCGATCAGGAACTCATGTATCCAGTAAACCTATTTTTGAAATATATCATACTGCATGTATGGGGGTGGGGGGCCCCGAACGCAAATTCTCTAAGTATCCCCACTCCCAACCTCGTAACGAGTTTGCCCCACTCCCACAGTAGCTCCATTACGCCACTGATTAAACGTGTTCTTCTGTGATTCAATTATTTATCGCCAAGGTGCCTCTTTTTATTTATGGTGCCATAAATCAAGAATATTTTCTTAAATATAATGGGAAATACTACCAAAAAAACGTGAATTTTGTTCAAAAATGCCCTCAAAGTGCAGGAAATGCCATTTCAGAGACCCTAAATTCAAAAACTTTCCGCGGGAGCAGGCCCCCAGACCACCCCAGAAATGCGGTCACTAAATATTACATGCATCCCTCCTTTCAAGAAACTGGATCCCCGGTCCACTGGCCATCAGGGCCCCCAAAACGATATTTTGCGCCGGGCCCCAAAGAACCTCTCGGCGGCTCTGCATGTATATACATATTGCGATCAGGAACTCATATATCTATACATTGCGATCAGGAACTCATGTATCTGTATTGCGATCAGGAATACATGTATCTACATTGCGATCAGGAACTCATAATACTGGGTTTTTTATTCAATATAAGAATATACACGAAGAAGATGAACTTAATTATCATGCATGTATTTACATAAGTATAAAATTTAAACATGAGTAAAATAACTATTATAATAAAGTTAATAAGCTATGTATATCTACTGACATATCTATACAGTATATATAAGTTAAAACGACTAAAAACATTAAAAACTACTATATTTATCAATTGTATACACCAATGGGCTATTTTTAAAACGTTCAGTTTTACATTTAAAATTATAAAGTTTATTACCATTATATCTTGTATTTCTTTCCCGAACGTTTTGAACTTTTTCTGGAAGGAGATCATGTAGCTTATGCGACGTAGATAGCATTCGCTTAATTAGTTCTCCCGTCTTTCTTTAAGAGAAGGCAATTTATATGTTGCTAAAGCTTCTTCGTATTTTAAATCTGGAGCTATAATCCTAAGTGCTCGTTTCTGAATTCTTTCAATGTCTTGGCTTTCTGATGATGTTAGGCCTCCGGCCCTCCGTGCCACAATATGTCACCATATTCCAACACTGATCGAATTATTGAGCAATAAAACGTCAGTAGATCTTTTGCTGCTGCACTGAATTTCTTAAGCACTTTTATAGGTAGAAAAGTCGTTTCCTTACTTTTTTAACAATTGAACAGGTGTTTTCGTGCCATTTAAAATCTGACTCAATCAAAATACGTAAAAGCTTGTACGATGTTTTTCTTTCGATTATAGTATTGTCAATCGTAATTGCTGGTATTTCAGATTTGTTTATACGGAAATCTATAACCATTTCTTTCGTTTTCTTCAGATTTAATCTCATTTTTCCTCTCTTGCATATTTTGAAATCCTTTCAACATTCGCTTGTATATTACTTGTTGACTGGGACTCGTAGCCATGTTAAGAATCTCTGACAGTGTAGTGTCATCCATAAAGATAGACACATGTTCTTTGTCCGAGATTAATCTTTGTAATGAAAGCGAACGGACCTATCTTGCTTCCTTGTGGCACACCTGCGCTAATATTTTTAAAACCTGACACAACTCCGTCGAACCTTACTCTCTGTGAGCGATCAGTGAGATATGAGGCTATCCACGGTAGTAGAGCGGGCCGAACCCCAATAGATTTGAAATTTGATAGAAGAATGCTGTGGTCGATCAGGTCAAAAGCTTTTGAAAAATAAAAAACAACAATTCGTATTACTGTTTTTGGGTTCTCCAAAGCGGTAAACCATGTATGGAGCATTTCTAAGAGTGCAAGAACTGACGATGATCCCGAGATTCCCCCAAATTGACGCTCACTTATTCTTTCCTTACAATCTTCTATCATTCACTCTAAGGCAAAGGATTCTTGTATTTTTGAAAATATACATGTGAGTGCAATTGGCCTAATATTGTCAACTATAGTACATGGGGTTGTTTTAGGGATTCGGCAACAATCATACGCTTTCCAAATCTCACCGAAGCATTTTTCTTGAAAAGAGGAGTTGACTATATTCGTAAGTGGGACAGACAGCTGTTCAGCGACGTATTTGATTATTTTTGTTGGTGGATCGTAGGGGCCTGGCGACTTGTTCACATCTATATTTCTTTTAATTTTTGGGCGACAATTTCTCTTGAGATAATGGAAAGTGGAAGATGATTTCCAGCCAAAAGTTGTTCTTCTGATATTTTAGCATACTCTTTAGTCAAATTGATCAAGTATTCATTGATAAACTCTGCTGACTCTTTGGATGTAATTGGTTCTCCTGTCTCCTGTTGATATACGTATCCCACATATACGTTTGATTCCTTTCCACCATTCCTTTGGGTTCCCTGCTTTCAGAGGTTTTACTTTTGTTCCATAAAAATTTTGCTTTTCTTTCTTAATTTTGTTATTGACTTTATTGCGTAGCAGTTTAAATTGCTGGTTATTACCTTTCACATATGTTTTATCTCGATTACGTTTAATTCTACCCGTTACAAAATGTTTGTCTTGTCCATGGAACTTTACAGAACATTTAGGAAAGTGGATACCTGTATCTACTCCGTCATTAATGATCTGGGTAAATTTTCCTAGTTTTTCATTAGTTGTACAGGCTCTCGTATTACCGTGGTCCAGTCATATGAATTTAGCCAATTACCAAATGCCACCAAACTCGATTCTTTGATAGGTCTCACTGTTACCTTTCTTATTAGGTTTTTAGAACTCTTGACACATTTAGACTGCCATTGTATAATCGCATGATCGGATGAATCGAGCGGAGCCAGTACTTGTGGTTTAGCATAAAAGGGTGTGATATTAGAAAATATTAAATCCAATATTTCGTCTTTTCTCGTTGGGACACGAACAACTTGTTTAAGTCCACACTGAGTTTCAAAACGTTTTTCATTAAAACTATTACTATCGGGATTGAAGTCCCCAGTCACAATAAAAGCAGTTTCCGTACTCTCTAAAACTAGAGTATCCGTATACTAAAACAAAAATAGTCATAAAATTCGTCTATTTCTTGCCTTGAGCTTGAAGGAGGAAGGTATACAGTTGCAATTTCTATTCGTGATATGCTTCTTGGTAACGAAAGAAATGGTCATAGATTTCCGTACAAACAAATCTGAAATACCAGCAATTACGATTGACAATACTATAATCGAAAGAAAAACATCGTACAAGCTTTTAGGTATTTTGATTGAGTCAGATTTTAAATGGCACGAAAACACCTGTTCAATTGTTAAAAAAGGAAGGAAACGTCTTTTCTACCTAAAAGTGCTTATTAAGAAATACAGTGCACCAGCAAAAGACCTGACGTTTTATTGCTCAATAATTCGATCAGTGTTGGAATATGGTGACATATTGTGGCATGGAGGCCTAACATCATCAGAAGGCCAAGACATTGAAAGAATTCAGAAACGAGCACTTATATAGCAACATATAATATATAGCAACATATAAATTACCTTCTCTTAAAGAAAGACGGGAGAAGCACTGCGTAGAATATTAATGAAGCGAATGCTATCTACGTCGCATAAGCTACATGATCTCCTTCCAGAAAAAGTTCAAAACGTTCGGGAAAGAAATACAAGATATAATGGTAATAAACTTTATAATTTTAAATGTAAAACTGAACGTTTTAAAAATAGCCCATTGGTGTATGCAATTGATAAATATAATAGTAGTTTTTAATGTTTTTAGTCGTTTTAACTTATATATAGATATTTAGATATAATAATAGTTTATTAACTTTATTAGAATAGTTATTTTACTCATGTTTAAATTTTATTCTTATGTAAATACATGATAATTAAGTTTATCTTCTTCATGTATATTCTTATATTGAATAAAAAAAACCAGTATTATTAGTATTATTATTATTATGATAAGGAACTCGTGTATCCGTTTATTGCGATCAGGAACTCGTGTATCTGTATTGCGATCAGGAACTTCTTTGTGTAAACGCGACAATGAGTATCTCATGGAACTTGTGTATATCTGCATTGCGATCAGGAACTCGTGTATCTACATCGCGATCAGGAACTCGTATCTGTTTTGCGATCAGGAACTCGCATATCTACATCGCGATAAGGAACTCGTGTATCTATATTGCGACAAGCAACTCGTGTATCTGTATTGCGAACAGGAACTTCTTTGTGTAAACGCGACAATGAGTATCTCATGGAACTTGTGTATATCTGCATTGCGATCAGGAACTCGTGTATCTGTTTTGCGATCAGGAACTCGCGTATCTACATCGCGATCAGGAACTTGTGTATCTACATCGCGATCAGGAACTCGTGTATCTACATCGCGATCAGGAACTCGTGTATCTGTTTTGCGATCAGGAACTCGCGTATCTACATCGCGATCAGGAACTTGTGTATCTACATCGCGATAAGGAACTCATGTATCTATATATTGCGACAAGCAACTCATGTATCTGTATTGCGAACAGGAACTTCTTTGTGTAAACGCGACACAGTATCTGTATTGCGATCAGGAACTCATGGGTCTACATTGCGATCAGGAACTCATGTATCTATACATGATCAGGAACTAATTTTCCGTGTAAACGCGACACAGTATCTGGATCGCGATCGATACATATATCACGATGCAATCCCGGAATTTATTTGCCGTATAGCAACGTTTTTGCACTTTTGCCAAACAGATTCAAAACCCTCCTATATAGTCATTCCAGTATTATTCTGTTTTTAATTTAGTGTCATTATATTTGGTATGCGACTGGAGTAAAAAATATGTGAAAAACCATTACACAACCATCCCCCACTCATATTCTTTTCAAACTTGCGTGTAATGCAACTCCCTAGGTTTAAAGTACATGCGCAGTCTTTGTGAAGTAATCGACAATGCCCGTATTTTATGTTAGTAAATAAGATGATTCTGAAATAGAATTGAAACACTACACATATTATGATCATAACGTTAAGTTGTCGCGAAAATATCTCGTATATTTAAATGGCTAAAATTAGCACACTGTTCTCATGAGTCAATTGACGTGGTAGCTCAATTGGTAGAGCAGCAGACTGGAATCCCGAAGGTGCGAGTGCAGCAAAAACTTCTGAGTCAACAATTTTCTGTCGACTCAGTATAGTGTAGGTTAATCATGTCGATAAATCTTCATGTTACCCTGAGGATGATTGTGAAATAAAGTCGCGTGTATTTGTGATATCCTCATATTATTGTGGACTATAATTAGTAATTACCAACAAAAATGATCTTTCATTTCAAAATACTGATACACCAACGTGAATAATATAATATCGGAAAAGTCAAGAGAGTATGAAGTGGCACACTCCTCCGCGGTAATACTATAGGTGGGCTATTATTGGGCTCACAGCGCAAGAAGCCTCTGCCCCAATAATAGCCCACCTATAGTATTACCCGAACTCTAAAAAAGCGCAAGAAGCCTCTGCGGAGGAGAGTGTGTTGAATATATATTAATGCAACTTGAAATCATACTAACACCATTTGACTGACAGATGACTGATATTGCGTCACTCAACAAGTACATGTCAGACTTAAATCGTGAGTATACTTATATCGACTAAGAGTAAACTTGCTCTGCCAGCGTAGGAGGTTTTCCGCTACGCGAATTTGTTCGCTCCAAGTGCCTTTTTCTATTGTCTAAATCTGGATTTCGATTAAGCGAACATAGTCGCACAAGCGACTTTGTCCATTTGTTTTACGAATGTTCGTGTGCAACCAAGTTGAAGACCTACATTTAATTTCTATAATATAGAAAAGCCATCTGCGCGACTCAAAATAAAAATGTCGGTTCGCGCGAACAAATTCGCCTAATAGAAAACCAGTTTATAGGGAGAGGAATTTAAGTCTGGTTTCCTGCACTTGGTCGTTATAGTCGTGTGGGTCGTGGAAGTCTTTCCAAATAACCAAATTGCTAAAATATCTCAGCTCACACCACCCTGCGAGTTAACCGGAAAGATTCGGGTCGTTCTGGTCGTTCAACGTTATTTCCACTTGAGGAGAGCAGTCGTTTATTTGGTCGTTTGGGTCGTTGAGATATTCCTATTTCAACGACCCAGGCACGGAGGTCGTGATCAGATCATTTCGGTCGCTGGAACTTGAACAGTGTTTTCTGCACTCCATCTTTTGGGTCTTTTGGACCTTCTCGACGACCCAAACGACCATGTGAAAACCAGGCTTCAGAGGCGTTGCGACATAATTATTATATTTATCATAATTATCGCCGTTTTTAATCTATCATACACAAAGCTATGCAGTCGAAATCTGTTAGCTTTGTTGCAGTGTGTTGGTTCATATTCATTATACTGCTACGGCGACAGATCGTTTGCAGTTGTCTCTCCAAACTTTGGAACTATATATTATGTAATATTACACATGGATTTCCGTCGATATTCTTAACTGATGTTTATATTTTGTGAAACATAATCACAGACCACCTATCCGAAACAAGACATTCAGCTAAGTCGAATGACTTCAAAATATCTTAAAATATCTATCAACTAGGTCGCCTACTTGTGAAAACAAGTGTATAATCAGAACTGTATACATTATGTGATTTATAACCTTCAGATTTATTTTATAACTCGTCTCAAAGTGCAGGAAATGGCGTTTCCGAGACCTATAACTTCAAACATTTTCCAGGGGGCATATATACCGGCCATGGTGAATTCTATTTAGAACAAAAATTCATAAGCAAAAATCAAGTATCTGAGAATCTATTTTACTTAAAACAAGAAAATAATTCACAGTGATATTTGGTCGTCCCTCAACTTCAGTACCATTTAAGACGCTCTTCGTATTTCAAGAATGTACGGAATAGTTAGAAAAAACAAAAATGAAATACAATTCTAATTTTTCAAATACGGTTTCGGAAAGAAACAACTATACATACGTGGTCGATGCTAATTATAACGATCATTTGTGAAATATTTAGGAAGGTTATTTCTGCCACGATGTTTAGTAATAAATATAATTATTGACCGAGCGGGAGGTCTTCGCGGCAAAATTATCGGCGGTTTAATAAAAAAGTCTCCCATCCTTGCTCAAAGCCCGTTTTCCACTTCACTATTTCGCTCGCCACTAGCGAAATATTTCCACAATGACATCATTTTTTCCAGTTCAGTGTCGACCAATGAAAACGGGAAAAAATTATGTCATCGGCGAAATGTTTCTCCAGCGGCGAGCGAAATGGTGAAGTGGAAAATGGGCTTTGCACAATTTCACGCTTTTTTACACAATTTCGCCTTGTGAAAAGATATATATATATATATATATTGCATCATTGTGTCCAGAGCATAACTTGATAAATAATTATCAATTATCATTATACAAATACATGAGTTCCTGATGTCACTCAACTGGACAATACAGCACATATGTTATTTGTTTATATTAATTGTATTTTTTTAGGTGGAGGTGAACACCCGCAGTTTAATTTCAAATGAAAAACGTGCACCGAAAATGTAGACAAATTTTTGTATAAGGAAATCAAAATTTACAACCAAGCAGAGACGTTCTGTGTACGACCCTGGACATTTGGAGACTGTAGAGTGTTTCTCTAAGATTTTGGTACATTCTCTCACTTTTGTTGTTGCTAGCGGTTTTCGCGGTTATGGCACACGAAAATGTGTCAAAGTTCCGGATCCCAAAGTGAAGTGACTGAGAGCCAATGTCGCGGTGATATTTTGACAATGAGGAAATAACCATGGTGACAGCAGCGTGGACAACCGTAATTTGTAGTCAAACTATCATTCTATGAGATCGATACATATACAATTATATATCTAACAGCAAGAATGGCTATAGGGCCGGTTATGGTAAAAGATAGTTAGGTAAAATCTTTATTTAAAAATAACACGCTAGCCCCAACAACAATAGCTGATTTCCACGAGGGGCGTGTTTATACACAAAGAATACTATAACACAAATAGAAATTATAGGTACTAACAACTACATTAACTAACTATATACAAGATAAGAGCAAGAAGAGGAAGTGAAACACGTATCAACGCCTAATATGGTTTTTAAAAGAGTGAAGAGTCTTCGCAGTCTTCGCTTCATAAGATAGTTTATTCCATAGCATAGCACCACTATATTTAAATGTCTTTTTAAAAAATTATTTTCTAGGTTTTGGAATTGTCAAATCTGCTAAATTATTGCGAAGATTATAAGTATTTTAACTAATACTTCTTCTCACGATGTGTTAGGCGCGGTATGCGCATTAAGGCTAGGCGCGGTATGCGCATTAATTAAGGCTAGGCGCGGTATGCGCATTAAGTATCTTATAGACCAATACTGATTTAGCATAGGATCGCCTCGTATAAGCGATCTTACCTCATAGGTAGCGCCTGTTAGTATACTCTAGCGGCACGAGATTGGAATCTTTGTAATTTATCCTTTAGAATTTTACCGCAATTATCCGAGAGAGGGCAACAGTATTCAAAATATGGTTGGACCAGAGCTTTATAAACAGTTTCTAATGTATCGCTCGGAACAAAATTCTTCATACGTCTCATCGCTCCATATATATAATTCATAAACAAATTTTGAACAAGATATGATAAGTTTTAGAAGACCAAGATAAGTGTTAGAAGATCAGGAATTTGAAAATAATTTGGTTAAAGCGCAAAAGTACAATCTTTAGAACAAAGAGTCAGGGGGTGTTTTGCTGTGGAATGTTGAAAAGCGTTCTTTCCATATCAATCATCGCTTTTATGCCTGGTTCACATGCCGTGAGCATAAGCATAAGGAGTCATAATCATATAAGCATAAGATCATAGTCCAAGCATAAGCCAAGAGCAGAACAAAAGAAGAAACAAAAAAATTCTCGTTGTTTTGTCTTTGCAAGTATCAGATGAGAAACCATGCTTTGTTTTCGTATTGATCTTGTACTTATGCTTATGTCGCTCGTGTGAACAGGCTGGATTTCATATCTATTTGATAACACGCATGTAAATGATAAGAAACAATATACAAGTACCATTACAACATTTAGAGCTAGATTTAATTATAATAAGAGTTCTTTGCAAAGATATGGAAAGGGTAAGAGGGGTACTTGCGGGGAGCAGTTGTGCGCATTTTTGGGAGGAAGGGATAATGGCTTAGGGGATGTAATGATGAACACAGGAAAGAATTTTGATTTGAGAAAATGAAGACATGTATTGCACAGGGACTAAAGGGACTAAACTTTGACATTTAGGCTAATTTGGTTTTCTATTTATTTAAATTCAATTATACTTTATAGTATAAAAGATGTCGGGTGAAGTTTCATAAAAATCCCGAAATGACATCACATAGACTATCGGTAGTAAAATTCGAAATTTTATCATAAAATAAAGCATAATCGTAAGAGTTAAAGTTAGTATATTATAGGTTTAGGGTTAGGGTTGGTATAGGACTATGTTTTGAATTCGGGATACTTATATGAAACGTCAGCCAGAATTTTGTTTATTGTGGGCAGTGCCCTGAAACATATTTTTGGTAATAAAGTCTGTATTTGATGATTTATATTTGGTCTAACTTTATGGTGAGCGGGCTTTTTATTGCTATCTAAAACGTGTTAGATTATTTACGTTGATCAATCAAAAATTATCAAATAAACTGAACTTAACCATGCGTCATGACTGGTCTGCATAGAAAACAAAAGTTGAAGAGCTACGGAAAAGCTACGGTTTAAGATGATATACCCAGATTGGAAATTATTTATCTTAATAATATAATTTTTGTCAAGCTTTCACTTTAAATTGTATAATATCTACAGTTATGTGGAGCAGCAGTTGGTCGTTTTGCCTTCTATACCTCATTTGTATATGAGATGTCAATTTTGTTTTATTGGAGGATGCACCCCTCCCACCATTGACATTCAATACTATTCTACACTTTATACAAATGAAATGTTAGAACGAAATACATCAAGGTTTCTATAGGTATGATAAGGGCGGGTTCATGTAATTAATCTGATGACATATATATAGATGAGAGAACCAAAGGAATGACTTATTTTACATTCAAATTTATAGGTCAATTTATTGAGTACATTTAGTAAGATAATTAACATTGTTTTCGTTATATTTTGGAGTACTATAGTATTATTTTGCTGGTTTTATAAATAAGTTTTAACTTTGGTGGTGGAGGGATTCGTGTTGAAGTTATAACTACCCAAGCAAGCTATATATTTTACTGAAGCTGAAACTGTTTTAGATCATTTAAAAAATATTGAGGCACTTATCTCATCTTTTTGTCTGGGCGTCTTTGCAAGTACACTAAACAATACTCCTTTTCATGAACAGTCCGATCCGGCCAATATCATGTTCAAAAGTTATATTTGCTTACGTCCAGTGAGAAGATACTAATGAATCCATGGAAACGTCATTTAGTATTCAATTATGAAACTTGAGAGATTGTATAAAAGGACGACAGATTGTTCACTTTGGCACTTGGTTATTTAGTAAGCAGTTTTAAGGTACTCGACTTGATCATGAAGAGCTTCACTATACTTTGCTGTATTTTCCTGTTTTCGGCATTTGTGTTTGGTAAGTACAATGTAGAAAATCGAGAAATAATTTTGTTTCATCTGTTATGGTATCGATACCCTTGCTTCACTCTAATTTACTCTGGGTTTTTTTCCTTCCACTAAACTAAACAGCCGCAAGAGCAGAGGAGAGTAATGAAACTCCTGCAGAAGAGGAGGAGCAGGCCGATCTTGCAGTGAATGACGAAGAACAAGAGGAAACAACCGAGGAAAATGACGAAGAGACGGTAAACAACGAAGGTATGCTAATATATAATGATTTCGCATTGTGGGTTAACCTATCTATTGTGTTATGCCTATACATGTATAGCTTTTTTATAAAGATGGCGGTCAGCGCGGAAACGAGGCTGCTCGATCTTGATGAAACAAACCATTTCAGGAACGTTCTGTATTTATATAAATAAAATTAACGTCTTTTACCGTCTTTTACAACAAACGATTTGTGAGGATAGGACGATAAGCTGGTCAGCATATTCCTTGGCCACGCATTTATTTCGTAGAGCAAATGACTCAGTCCAAGTGCATCTAGGGTCGGTTTTCTATTATCAATGCGTCCTTTTTCTGCAAGAAAGCATGAAAAGGACGCCTTCCCTCGATAACAAAAAGAACAACCAAAACAGAAACTATAAGGGAGTTTTTTTGGCTGAAGGGAAGACTGCCTGAAATCCATCCCACAAAATTCACACTAGTTTTTCAAAAAACTTAGCTAACAAGTCTAAATATTCTGTTCTTCAAAATCCTCATCCTGACGATGATCAGCCTAATGATCACCCTATTGCCAAAATTGTGGAAAGCCTGAAACATTGTTGATTCATTTCTTATTTTGTTTTACGTTATGTTGGCTGGTTGTCAGTCTAAGATAGTATATTCTATAGTATACAGACATAAAATATCTTTTAATGGCCTTGGCTTCAGGAAACGCCTGAAACCTCTAGTCAATAACAACGAGACTAAATCTTACAATCATGCATGCACAGTGCGTGCGTTATATGTCCAGTCTACGCTAATTTGGAAAATGACATGAATATTCATATTATTCACTTCTTATAATGCTTGGAAAATTTCAGCACTTTCAGGATGATCGCTGAAAGCGTTGTAAACCGTCTCATTTTCCATCAAGGATATCGGAAATTATATATATTGGTCTTACTCTGATGAAGGGCTCCGCTCGAAACGTCAGTTTTCGTTACTGAAAACCTTGGCAGTTTACCACCTTTTCACTTTGCTATATATAAAAAATGACCCGCATCCAGAGACTTTAAAATTTCAAACCCCTGAGAAATTTACTGCAATGCCTGTTCTGAAAGTTGGGTCTGATTTAATGATCATACAATGAACTAATTAAAAAGGCAGAAAAAGTCTCTACATGCATAACAGATCAATTACCTATACATTTCAGATTGGTTTTGCTTCTTTCCTTAATTTCCGTTACTAAAACATTGTGGCACAGCACTCGATATTTCTTTAATTGTATAGTCCGCGATAAATTAAATCTCCCAACTGCAATGGTCGCCCCTAATGCTTATACGCCATGGTCTACGCTGCTTTCCACAGAAAAACGTCAAGTCATTGAAATGAAAACACTGAAACAATCTCATTTGAATTTACTTAGATGAAAGTGTAGAGGATCAGGAAGAGGATGAGGAAGAGGATGAGGAAGAGGATGAGGAGAAGCGATCAGGTTCGTCTTTGTTTATGTAACAAAATAGTATATATGTCTTTCGGTAGAACTAATTAATTTGTTATAGTACTTTGTAACGACAGATTGTGATCAGGAACTTTAGGATATGAATGTCGGGGAAATTTGTAGGAGGGAGGGTTTGGGTTCAGTTTTTACATTTCAAAGAAGACATTATAAGATTCTTAAAGTTAATTTAGCAAATTATAAGATTCGTAAAGTTAATTAAGCAAATTATAAGATTCTTAAAGTTAATTAAGCAAATTATAAGATTCTTAAAGTTAATTAAAAATTAATTTATGTGATAAATTATTTTGCTCAATTACAAACAACAATCAACATAAGCTTGCTGATTTACTACCACCGCTTCGTTCGAATAATTATAATCTTAGATCTTTATCTAAATATAAATTACCATCAATGAAGACGAATAGATTTAGGGATTCTTTTGTTATGCATTGTGCTGCCAGGGCAAAAGTATGAATTTTTACAACAATTTTTATGGATTTTTATGGATTTTATAAATTAAATTATATTATATCATTGTATATTAAATTATAATTGTAGTCTCACGTAATTCATTCCATGGACTGCGAAGTGTAGATTCTTATTTGATGATATTTAATAAACGATAACTCTCTCTGTGTTTCAACGAAATAATTGAAAAATAATCATTTTTTGGACGTTAACTTTGTATATTTGTTGTTTTATAGGTTATGGCCGACTTGTTTGTCCAAAGAAATGCTGGAAGGTTTGCAAACCGAAATTCTGCGCAAGTCGTGTTTGTAAACGATTTAGATGTGACAGAAAAGTCTGTAAAAAAGTCATCCGATACAGAATTGTGAAAAAGTCGTTCAAGGTCAATGTTGGAAATCTCTACTATCCCAGGATCGTCATCAAATACAAAACATCCAAAGTACCATACAGCGCCACTGTTTGCAAGAAGGTGCCCAAACACTGTACACGATGCCGGGCGGTCAAAAAAAACTGTGGTAAATTGTGCAGAACTGTGTGCAAGAAGCTTAAGGTACGTCTTTTTCCAGTGTATGTGGTAATTATATTATATAAAGTACATATACCATCATGTTAAATGTCTTGAAACATGCATTACATAAATCAATTTTAATGTTATTGTTAATGAGACACACTAACGGAGATGATCCACGAAGGACAGGAAAGATTTGAAGAAAACGTAATTACCGTGCATGTGTGTGTAAAAGAACGCATCATGGGTAGTTTATGCTGATTCACGAAATATTCAAAAATACACAAACCAACTTATACATAATACTATATACTAGTATAAATTATTATTAATCAGCCCTAAATCAGACTACCGCTTAATCAGACTACCTTTTGGCGTCCTCTTAATATATGCATCAACGATTTTCAACTTATTCAACTACCGGTTTGATTATAGATTAGTCGAATCTACGATCCGCCAAATGTAAATTTCTAGAGATAACTTTTGTCAATACTTGAGCCTCTATTAACATGACGGAAATTTTAAAATGCCCATTGTCCTGTTGTTATTACAAGTTTGGTGATTGTTAAAATGTTGGTATAAAACTTTAGCCAAATTACCTATCAACAATTCAATGATGCCTATTTTATTTGTTGGCTATTTTCAACACAATTTGGCGGATCGTATATATTTGACTGATCTAATCAAACCTGTAACTGAATAATTTGAAAATCGTTGTTGCATATATTAAGAGGTTGGAAAATGGTAGGCGATCTACTCGATAAGCAGTAAAATGGGCCGCCATTTTCATTTTTTAAAGACCATATGTAAATTAGTCTGCAAACGGCGGAGATTTTGTCGTCAATTACTGGTAGTGGTAGTCAATGTTTTCGATTTATATTTCAACATTGACTATACACATCACAACACTTTTATATCATTACAATAAGATCTTGGTAGATTATTATAATTGGAATTAGATTCTTGTCTGTTCGATTTACGTTTGAGATTCAAATACTTTTTCGGTAAAATAGCTTTATAAACTTATTGGATATAGTTTAAAATATATATTGTTTATTTGTTTCCTTGACTAATAATATTTTTACTTTGCAGTGCGTTCCCGCATATTATTAAACAAAGATATTCAAGCTTACGATACCAAAATGGCATGAAAGATAAATGGAATATGGATACGGATTGAGAAAAACATTCTGAACCAAAAATAGACTTTAGAATTAAGTAACTGATTAGTAAAATAGACTTTAGAATTAAGTAACTGAAAAATGGATGATATAAATACATATTCCGCGCTACCATCCACTTCTATTACTTTTTAAATTAGAAAATATATCGTTTATAGAAATAAATAGATTTTGCAACAAAATGTTCCATTTGTCTGATATCTGAAATTAATGTATTATGTAATAGATTAAAAAAGAAAGGTACTAAACTGCCCCCAATCAAAGGGAAATATGAGGTGGGTAAGGCCACCTACAGCTCCAGGATACATGAGTTGTTGGTTTAATTTCAAAAGACCGGAATCCTCGAAGGTGCGAGATCTAATGTCCCTCGATTCAACAATTTTCCGCGTGTAGGAAAATCATGGTGATTTTTTGATATTTTCACTTAATATGTAACCTATATAAGCATGACCAGCCGACAATTTAAAGAAATAAAGGTTAAACATAAACCTAAAAATGTCATCTTGAGACTTGTTAAACTTGGAATAGAGTCGAAATATTACCACCTACATATTGTTGTCTTTTTTTCTTGTATTTTGTCTTGTTTTCAACTTGAATATCAAGTCTCAAGATGACATTTTTAGGTTTGCGTTTTATCCTTTATAACTTACCTTAAATGTCAGTCAGGATTTCATTTCTTCATTTTGCATTTCCTTATTTTTATATGAAAGAGCAGCTACTAACTATAGTAATCCTTACGAGCTATAGTAATCCCTTTCCGTATTGTAGGATTAGACAATTGACGGTCCCTAAAAAGATGGGCGATGTACATTTAACCACAATACTTTGCAAATCTAAATTAGCTCTAATTGCAGAGATTAAAAACATTGTTATCCGAACACGCATAATAACATGGCGGTTCTGTTATGCTCAGCATTTTTTTTCAAAATTTTGCATGCTTTTAATATTTCACTAACTATCATGCTCAATTCAGTAAAAGACTAAATAATCAAAAGCAATATCCATCCAGAAATTCTGGCCTTAATCCTCGTCGGACAACTCGAAGCAATTTACCGCCTGTAAAAGTGCAACTATAGTGTCGGTACTTGGTTTAACTATAAAGCACTCTGTTTGCTGTTCACTTGGTCATGATACAAATCCGAATCCAAATCCGAATCTAAAGCCGGTGACACACTAGGTGGTCTCCGAGACTTTTGTTTCGGAAGTCTCGGACACAAAATCTTCAAGTGTATCATCGAAGTCTCTGAAACTTTTTGTGTCGAAGACTTCTCTCTGTGATTAGAACACGGTTCTATTTCGAAAACAAGATCTCCGTTGGTATCCGACACAAAAAGTTTCAGAGACTTCAATGATACACTTGAAGATTTTGTGTCCGAGACTTCGGAAACAAAAGTCTCGGAAACAAAAGTCTCGGAGACCACGTAGTGTGTCACCGGCTTAACTTGGCGAATTATTCTGCAACTGGCACCATCATTTCGTTTGATGGTGACTGACATTATCAGCAAATAAGTGGTGTTGCGATGGGCACCAAAATGTGTCCTAGCTACGATTTTTGAACGCCACACGGGTCCCTTGCCTGATTTCTTCGGAGGAACAGCGTCGTTCTAACGTGTCCTTTTAGAGCAGTTCATCAACTTCGTTGATGATTTTCATCCTGCTCTGAAATTCACGTGGGAAATCAGCGAGACCTGCGTTCCTTGATATTTTAATTTCGATTAATCGTGATTCGTTCAAAATATCTGTCTCGTACAAGCCTACTGACTCCCATAGTTATCTTCTATTTTCTTCCTCTTATCCCAACCACACTAAGCAATCTATCCCTTACTCTCAATTCTTGCTTCTTCGCCACTTATGTAGCGACGGCCAAGATTTTCAACCAAAGCAATGGAAATGAGATATTTTTTGTTCAACGACCTTCTATAGACCTCGCCGTTCAGAAAGCTTTTCTCGTCCCCTGTTTTAGACTGACAATTTCAACAACAAAATTTCTATAGTTCTAACATTTCATCCTTTCAATTTGAAAGTTAAACCAAGACGCCCGCTAGGCGATAACTCGGGCTATTTTAGCCTGCGCAGGGAAATATGATGCAATTGAATCACAACATAGAAAGGAAAATAACACAGAAAGACTGTCAAAACCTGGACTCGGTGCTACAACAGGTAGCCTGAGTAATAAACCTAAAACAAAGGATTTATGCATGGTGAGGTACAGCCTGACATTAATCGCAGATCATTTGTTAACCGCTTTGAAGTTTGCTGAGTTTCCAGACCATATCTCCATTGACCATATCTTGATTGATCAACTATATGATTACATTATAGTGATAGCTTTATTATCAATCCAATCCACTTGCAATCCTTTATATAACTACAACTTCTACTAATAAAAATACTGGTAATTGAAAAAATATATCTAATAATGATGCCATATAATCATTTGGTAAAACTGCACTATGGTATGCCCGAGATTACATGGAAAAAAAACAGAATTGAACTTTTAAAACTTCACACAATAATTTGATGGAACAAATGCACTTCATACTTTTTGCAAGTACGGTACTACTTACTAGTTCTGGTTTTCATGACACCCAAAACATCCCATGTTTTAAATCGAAAATTATAGTGTTTCTTTATGACATCAAAGAGATGTGATAATAATAATTGTGATAATGAAAATAATAATCAGATGATACATAGACGATCGTCAAGCTCATATCCTCAAAAAAATTATTCTGAGTCCCAGACAGGAATCGAAACTGTAACCTTCTGATTGCTGGTGAGACGCTCTAACCATTGAGCTACCGAGACTCAGATGGAGAGCGAAGGTTACAATGATGTACTGGTTCAATTGATATATGTAATTAATATATAATAAGACTGGGGAGAAATTTCCTAAACAAGTAACTCGACTCCATATAAACACCAAGTAACTTGTTTCCATAGAAACAGGCCCTTCAAACAACTACAAAAAATTGTCAAGCATACACCTGTGGTTGATGGTCTGTTAGAGCTGGTTTACACTGTCACATTTTCTTTGATCAAAGTAGATTGAGCATGTTCTCATTTGATCAATGAACTTCAAAGGAAGCACAGTCTTTGAAAGATGTTTACACTGTCAAACACTTTGATCGTATAAACCAGCCTTAAACCCTGGTTTACACTGTCACTACCAAAGTTTATTTGATCAAAATAAACTAGTAAATGATTTAACTTTTCGCATCTCATTAATTATCAGTTTGTTTATCTCCCGTGCATTTGATTGGCTACTTTCTACTAGTGACACTCGTTTGGCATATATATAAGCCCTATTTATTTTATTTCATCTCGTCTTACTCCTGATGAAGGGCTCCGCTCGAAACGTCAGTATCTCGTCACTAAATTCTTGGCAGTTTACCACCTTTTCACTTTGCTATATATTCAAAACACTGTCTACGCAGCACTTTTGTTTGTTTGATCAAAGTGTGTGTCAGTGTAAACACCTTTCAAAGTCCTGTGATCAAATTAGAACTCAAAGAAAGTTTGACAGTGTAAACACCAACCGCAAATGAATCTAAATTGTCAACAGTAAAGAACATTTTGAGAGAGTCTCATTTACAAGTAAAATATCAAGTGAAACAGGGTTATTCGATGGCAATTAACATGTTTCCTGATTTATTAGGCAAAATATGTGAATGTGCTGCATAGTCACTTAATGATCAATGATCGACGATATAAATATGAAATACATACTTGAAATATATATAAAACAATAAACTGTTGAATAGCATCGACTTTATTTTGTATGACATCGCAATAAATTGAAACAATACAGGCAATAAAGCTTATAAAAATATTACAGTTACCTTAGTACATGTATTTCCATACAGCGTTCATCAACTTCGGGTATTATCACAACATAAGCATGTTCAACTGTCACTTCAAAGTTCTCGAAGAGTCTTCATCAATGTTCTTCGTTCTTCGATTTACAGCATTTGAGCAACATTTTTCAGTACAATTCAATAACACATTTAAGCATATTAAGTTTGATCGATTCAATAAAACATGTAAACATAGATTTGATCGAATACACATCAGCGTACGGTTATCAAGATCGCGGAACAACCCGTTCCGAAATCGCTCGTCATCTTTTAGTATAAGTCTATACCACGACCAGCGAGTTGTAAGCATATGGTGAGCGTATTCACGATCAACACACTTTCAAAATCTACCAACAGAGTCAAAGAACAACTCGACGACCCGCAACATGCCTCACGGTTCGCAAAAGCCTGGGAAATATTATTGCACAATTTTTCAGATTTGTGGAACCCCAAAAATAAAAATACGACTAAAAATACGACGACTAATAATGAAGCCGAAACTAAGACGCGCGCTAGCCCGAGTAAAAAATATCAATCGGAATTTTTACATTTTACAAAATGATCCTGAGACGTCAACTATTTTCACCGATAACCCTTTGGTATCTTTTCGCCGCAATAAAAACATACGTGATTCCTTAGTACATAGCGCCCTTAAACAAAATACCTCGGCACCAGCGGGAACATTTTCTTGCGGCCGTTCCGCTGCTACACATGCCCTTTTCTCAACCGTACCCCACTACAGTTATTACTGTAGTGGGGTACGGTTGAAAATTCGACCACACAATCCGTCATACTTTTTTATGCACGTCCACAAACATAATTTCTTGCATTTCTTGCGATAAATGCCCTAAAATCTACATCGGTGAAACTGGGCGATACCTTCCAGACAGGTTTGCTGAACATCTTCGTTCCGTGAGGAATAATGATGTTGACAAACCTGTAGCCCGCCATTTCAACAGCTCTAACCATTTGGTTTCAGACATGGAAGTCTGTGCCATCCTTCCCATCTCAGGTGGTAACGATAACCGCAAACGGCCAGAGAAGCGTCTCATTTTTAAACTTGGCACCACACATCATTTTTCTTTATTTAATTTTCTACAAGTTTTTTTGCCAGTATTTTAGTTTGCGTGGACCTTTTTATCATTAGTTCATCCACTTTCATTCCTTTTCAAGTTTTTGTTTTTTACCGCTTTACTATCGCATAATTTTGCACGAGCTATCGCTGTCCTGGTAGTTCTACTAATAGAGCAATACAGGGCCAGAATCGATGCACACGACAACAACAAAAGAGATCAGATATCGTCTCAATTAGGTTACTTTTGGAACACGATGTTTATGTTATTCTACCTCTATGTATTTTACTTACCGATGTTGAAACAGTTGACTGAACAAAATAAAAGATGGAACGAAGTAGGTGTGGTTCACTCAAATGTTATACAATCACGTGTATGTTACATTGTTGTTGAGAATGGCTAACGGGACTAAATTGATCTAAAACAGTTTGTGCCAATTTTAGTCAAGGGAATTGAATTCAAGTAATTTGGACAAAACGTATGTTGCGAATGTCTTTAACTTCCATCACACATAATCAAATAAAAGACATTACCACGTGGGATTCGTCGTTCTTGAATACTATGGTTTTTGCTGGAAATAGCCTGCATAATTGTATCAGTAATTGTATTAAAAAATAATTGTATCAGTAATTGCTTTTAACTGACATGCCAGAATGATTTCAGTTTGTGATAATGTCAGTATAGGTGTTCAGAAATAATCTGTATCTTTTTTGCTATTTAACATTTATTCCTAATTTTTTGTACCAACAAACCTTATTGAATTGCAGAAATAGTCACAAAATTTCAAATATATAGCGATAGCTATAGTGGTTATTAAGACAAACATTTAAAGTATCCAGTCTGCATGGATAGGGATAAAGACCATTGGTAAAATGACCTTCCTATGAATTTCGATCAAAATAATTAAAAATCTATCGCGATTTCTGTTCCTAATACTAAATGTCCTGAGTAAATGCAATTAAAAATCTCCATCGCTTCATTACTTGCAAAATATATTAAAATTGTATACGGAATACAGTTTAGCTATCCTAATAGAGAAAGTAAAAAGAGAGATTTATTAAGGATATCTATAACTTAACTATCTCGCTTCACACATCATTTTCTTGAGGTTCCCAGTACAACAATTATCTGGGCAATTTGCCATTCTGGGTCACGCATAGTATATCAGAATTCATTTGTCTCAAAACTACTAAATATGCTGACTGTATTATTGATATACGCATTTCAGGATAAATTCTCTAAAACAAGAATTATATATGAAACCAATCTCTGACCACAGTTTGTTTTTTGCTGGGCCCTATCAGTAATTCAGCTATCAGTAGACGCATGTACGCATTGCGTACCTATTTTTCATATATACATCAACGATTTGCCTGGTTGCTTGTCAGATTCTATCCCAAATATGTAGGCTGATAATACTAATCTTAAATCTTGCAATACAAATATTACTGAGGTTTAATACAAATTATACCTGCAAAAAGCTCTCGAACGGTCTAGCAATGTTTAGGCGAATTCGAGACCTAGTACCAGTAAATACTTTACAAAATATTTACTCTTCTATTATTCAGACAATTTTTTTATTCAGCCTTACTTTGATTATTGTAATTCTGTTTGAGACAGTTGTGGTAAAGGATTACGTGATAAACTTAAGAAATTTCAAAATCGAGCTGCACGAAACACTCTCTAGTTATAAAGTTAGATCTGTAGATATTTTGGCAAAGTTAAATTGGTCGACACTGGAACAAAGACGCTCAAAGCATAAAGCTTGCCTAATGTATAAAATATAGCGTCAAACTATGTCTGATTTATCACCTGGTTGCGTTGGGAAATTATTTGTTTTCTCGTGGAGCATTTTAAACAAACAAATATGATACATAACTATAACACGAGTGGTCTGCATAAATTGAATTTTAATATTCCTCAACCACATACAAATTTTTTGAAACGCAGTCTCGAATATAATAGAGCAGTAGCTTGGAATAATATATCGTTATAGATACTAGACAATCTATCTCTTTACATATTTTTAAAAATAACTTGTAAATATTTTTATTTTTACTAATTTAATTTTAGTTTTAGTATGTGTGTAATATATGTAAATAATTATATGAATGGATGTTTTTAAAGCCCAATGAATCGAAAATTAAGTTTGTCTTATTTGAAAGAACTCTTAAAACAATGATTGAGGAATAACAATTTACAGCTCTTCCATATTTAACTTACTACTTGAGATATTTAGACTTACTGTAGGTGATATACAAATGAGAAGACATTGACAAATCATCACAAGCTTATTAATAATGACGGTTTATCTTCAAAAATCACAATCGGAATATCGTTTCTGGTGTAAGTGACGCTTTAAAATTTCCTAAAGGAAAATAACTGTTTCACTGTTTAAAATCTCTACCATTGTGACTAACCACTGTCCCAAAAAATCCTATACAGCAACAAATTCCTGTTAGAATTTCAAGATCTGATGATATAATCGATCATAGGGTTGTAAATAGGAATAACTTAATTGAAATACCTCTCAATCAAGAAATCACACAAATTCAAAATAAAAGCTGCAACTTTAAATGTAACTCTAAATTTATGATTACACATTTGGATATTAGATCTCTTAAAAAACGTGAAAATTTTCTTCAAGTCAGATAATTCGTCCTTGAAACCAAACCCCATGTGCTAGCAATCTCAGAATCATGGCTGAATACAACGGTTATTAATGCTGAAGTTGAACTGGATGGCTATAAATTATTTAGATTGGACCGTCTCCATAAAACAGGCGGGGGAATTTGTGCCTACGTTTGCAAAGACATCAAATGTAAGGTATTAAAAAATATCGAATGTAAGGTATTAAAAAATTGTGGTTACAATTACAATGCTAAGAAGCTCAAGTCATTTATTATTTGCGTTGTCTACAGACCTCCTGATTGCCCATTAAATTGCTTTAACACCGCCTTTAAAACTACATATACTGGTACTCTTTTATTAAATCATCCAATTTTCATTCTTGTGATCTGAATTAAGGATGTATGCTCTGAACTAAACGGCTTAAATCAAATTATCGAAACTCCAACAAGGGTCACACCAACTTCACAAACATTAATCGATGTCATTCTTGTTTCCAACCCTTCCCTAGTGAAATCAAGTGGCGTTATGAATATATCAATAAGCGATCATTATCCAGTTTTTATGATTCTAAAACTTAGATGCCCTAAACTTTCACGTATTACTACGACAACAAGAAGCTACCGGAACTATAATCCATCCTTATTTGCTCGGGATATGGCCCATCGTTCATTTTACTTGTCTCATTTGCTTCAAATGCCTATAACGTTGATGATCAACTGTCCTTTATTTAACAATGTTTTTAATCTTGAGTCACGCCCCCGTAAGGGAGATTAAGATTAAAAACCGTTCTACTCCCTTCGTAGACCACGAAACACAAGAGGCAATGAAAGAAAGAGATCGTCTGCATCAACTATTTTATCAAACGCGCAATATTACAGATTGGGACAGTTTTAAACGAGCGAGAAACACAGTTAAAGTTAAGCTGAGAAATAGTGAAAAAAACTATGTCTGCAGACAGATATATCAATGTAATCGAAACTCTGGAGCTTTATGGAAAGTCATAAACAATATCCCTCCGTCGAAAGAAAAGTCAAATCCTGTATATACTAAAGATGTGAAGATGTTAGCAAATGAATTCAACACCTATTTTTCCTCAGTTGGCTGAATTAGTAACAAAACAATTAGCGATTAATAACAACATTCAACCGTTCGAATCGCTGCCTGTTACCACCAGCATCCCAACCACAGAATTATTTGAATTCAAAGTTGTCTCACATGAAGACGTTCAACGAGTAATAATGTCCATGCCAAATAACAAATCACCAGGTCCAGACAAGATCGATATGCGTGTTATAAAAGATGCATTACCACATATTTTACCCTTTCTTACAAGTATCATAAATTGCTCTCTCCTTACATCGACATATCCTGAAGTGTGGAAGTTGGCTGAGTGAGTTCCTTTGTTAAAAGATGGAGATCACGAAATTCCAGCAAATAACCGACCACTCTCACTTCTTAACTCGTTGTCTAAAGTTTGTGACAAAGTTGTACTCAACCAGTTTACTGAATACCTCCTTCAGCTCTCATCAAAGTGGAAACAAAAGATACCACTCAACGGAAACTCTGAATGTCTTCATAACTGATAACATTCTGCGTGCGATGGACCAGAAAAAAGTGTCAGCACTTATTCTACTTGACTTTTCCAAGGCGTTTGACAGTATAAACTATCAAATCCTGTTTCAAAAATTAGAAAGAATGGGGACAGCTCCTTCAGCTGTGCTCTGGTTCCGCAGTTATTTGTCCAATATATCTCAGTATGTGAGAATTGGATCTACCTGCCACAAGGATCAATCCTCTCTCCATTGTTATTTTGCATCTGCCATCTATCACAGCATATTGTTCCGTGGATTCATACGTAGATGATTCCAAAGCTCTACT
This sequence comes from Chrysogorgia sp. JL179-B06, assembly GCA_035772405.1. Lineage (NCBI taxonomy): Eukaryota > Metazoa > Cnidaria > Anthozoa > Scleralcyonacea > Chrysogorgiidae > Chrysogorgia > Chrysogorgia sp. JL179-B06. The sequence goes on from JAYKKM010000145.1 coordinate 410,856, forward strand.
ATCTTTCCCAGTTGAGAATATAATAGAGGCAAAGGTTAAATTGAAAAATGACATAAACAAGATACATGTAATCAGCTGGTGCTGCACAAACTCTTTATTAATAAATCCCGACAAAACCAAACTTCTTCTATTTGGAACACCAAAACAATATAATCCGTTTCCTCCGCTAAGGATTTATAGGTGTCATCTTAGATTCACATATGAAATATGATGAACATATCAGCAAATTGGTATCTTCGTGCATGTCTAAATTATGTCAAATAAATAGGCTAAAGCATGTTTTTGCCCAACCAGCACTGACTTTTATCTTAGAATCCTTAGTTTTAAATAAGTTATTTTACTGCTCTTCTGTTTGGGCAAACACTACAGCCAAAAACATCAAGAAGCTACCGCCTGATCCAGAACTTTTCTGCGAGAATAATCACGAATACAAATAAATATGATCATATAACACCAGCGTTGATTGGTTTACGGTCGATCAACATTTACAGTATAGAGACACATTATTGATGTTTAAATTCATCAATGATATAGCGCCTGCTTACCTTAGCGAGAAATGTCGCTATCGTAGTGAAACCCATGATCATTACACCCGAAATATGCAAGACTTGAATATTCCTAATTTTAGGACAAGTATACTGGGCAAAGAACTTTCCATTATCGTACTGTAGGACTGTGGAATAAATTTGATCCAACACTTAGATCAATAAAGGATATTAAAACTTTTAAATTAGGACTAAAGAAATTTTTACTTGTAAACAATTAATAAGACTTGTACATATCCAACACCTATCTTATATTTGACAAATTGTAATTTAAATATTTAAACTTAACTTTTATGTTGAAAAGCCCTAATGGGAACATATCATTAAATATTCTATTCTTTTCTATTCTATTCTATTCTATGACGTAGCAAGTTGTACACAACATTGAAAAATCCTGTATATCTTAAAGATTATTGAACGAAATCACTTGAAGCTTGTCTTTAATGCTTTTTTTCTTCATATATGAGCTGTAGCAATTACAAATTAAGTTTTGAGTGATTTCTTTTAATAATATTGGAAAGATATACATGATTTTCTAATGTTGTGTACAACTTGCGTCATAGATCAGCTCATTTAAATATCACATAAGTCTAAATATCTCAAGAACTCAGTGAAATATCGAAAGCTGTAAGTTGTTATTCCTCATTATTTTAAGAGTTTTTTCAAATAAGATAAACTTAATTTTCGATTCATTTGCACTTTAAATAAAGATCACTCACTCATATTAAAAAAACAGAAGCGTTGCGTCACCTCTTTGTTGTATCACTGGAAATAACCTGATAACTGATAAACATTTTAGTTTAGTTTAGTTTAGTTTAGTTTAGTTTAATGAATTTGTCACAATATATTTACAAGTTACTATTAATACAAAAAGTACATACAAATACAACGAATATAAGACAGGTGTGACAGGAGAAAGGAACAGGACTTACGTCCCAATTTACACCTGACCCCTTAATGGTTCTACATTGCGATCAGGAACTCATGTATCTGCATCGCGATCAGGAACTCGTGTATCTCCATCGCGATCATGAGGAACTCATGTTTCTATACATTGCGATCAGGAACTCATGTATCTACATTGCGATTAGGAGCTCGTGTATCTGCATCGCGATCAGAAACTCATGTATCTGTTTTGCGATCAGGAACTCATGTATCTGCATCGCGATCAGAAACTCATGTATCTGTATTGCGATCAGGAACTCGCGTATCTACATCGCGATCAGAAACTCATGTATCTGTATTGCGATCAGAAACTCATGTATCTGCATCGCGATCAGGAACTCATGTATATCTGTATTGCGATCAGAAACTCATGTATCTGTATTGCGATCAGGAACTCATGTATCTTCATCGCGATCAGAAACTCATGTATCTGTATTGCGATCAGGAACTCATGTATCTGTATTGCGATCAGGAACTCATGTATCTGTATTGCGATCAGGAACTCATGTATCTGTATTGCGATCAGGAACTCATGTATCTGTATTGCGATCAGGGATCATGTATCTGTATTGCGATCAGAAATCATGTATCTACATCGCGATCAGGAACTCATGTATATCTGTATTGCGATCAGGAACTCATGTATCTGTATTGCGATCAGGAACTCGTGTATCTGCATTACGATTAGGAACTCATGCATGCAATCTGCATTGCGATCAGGAACTGGTGTATCTATACATCGCGATCAGAAACTCATGTATCTCAGTATTGCGATCAGGAACTCGTGTTTCTTGATCGCGATCACCATACAAATCACGAACGCAATCCTGAAATTTATTTTTCGTGTAGCAACGCTTTGGCACTTTCGACAAACAGATTTTAAATTTATTGCTAAATTTGGTTGCGACTGGAGTAAAAAATATGGGAATATAACCATTACACAACCGTCCCCCACTTATCTTCTTTTCAATTTTGTGTGCTGTAAATCGCTTTTCCCACCACACAATTCCCGCATATTGTATAGGTTTAAAGTACATGCGCAGTCTTTGCGAAGTAATCAACAATGCATGTCCGTATTGTATACTGTGGTATACAAGATCAAAATCACACCAAATCAATAGGAGTTCAAAATCACACCACTACGTTTTGTGCCGCCTACTGTACGTCAAAAGAAACCAGGGAATCTCCAGTAAAATCCTCACTCTAAATAACATTGACGCCTTGAATACGAAGCGAAAATAGATGAGATGCAATCGTTCCTGAATGACAGGATTATTCTGGAGAATACAGTTGATGATATTCAAAGTCAATTGTGCTCATTGAGGTACTAATTTGAAAGACACCGAACTGAATATTCAAAAGTTATTAACGATCTTGTGAATAAACATGACAACAGTTCAACATCTATCAACAAACCACAATCTGATGAACTCTATAGAGAAGACCAACTATTAAAGAATGAAAACAAAGCGTTGAACGAAAGACTAGACAACCTTGGTTTTATCCTGGCAGATCTAAACTCGAAAGTAAAGCAAGCCGAAGAAGAAAAGGCAAGCTTGATAACAACTATTAGCTTAGTTACTCCAGCAAGATGCAAATGAGTGGAATGTTGTGAAGTTTAAAAAAGATAATCATCTGTTAAAAAATGTTGAATTCAAAGCGAGAGATAAGAGTACTCCAAATCTGAGGGATGCCTTAGGAGTTGGAAATCGATTTTTCGTACTGGATGACGAAGGTTCAAACGATGAACTATCAATCAAAACTCCCCTTCCTAAATTAAAAAGCCAGACGACTGAATCGAAGAAAAATCAGGCGACAACATCAAAGAAAGATGAAACAACTAAAGATAAAGCCAAAAGACAAACTGATGGGAAGACAACGAAGAATATCCCAAACAACGTTACACCAAGAACGGTAATTTTGGGAGATTCGATGGTTAATTAAGCCCCATGCAATATTCATCCTTGCATTATGCGAGAAAGTTGGCCAAAGAGTAGTTGTCAAACCATTTTCTGGGGCGACAACCGTTGACATGAGAGACCATATGAAACCTTCATTAAGAAGAAAACCTGAACGGATTATTCTACATATTGGAACGAATGATCTGAAAGGCTCAAAAGCCCTGTTGAAATAGCTGACAACATTGTCGACTTAGCCAAAATGATCGAAACTGAATCCGACGCTGAAATCGTATTATGCGGGCAGACAAGATTCCAGATGAAAATGTTAAGAAAATTAACAAACTGTAAATAGATTTATACGCTAACCAACACGGCTGAGGAATAATACGTCACGATAATATAGAAAAACAACACCTTGACGAAGAAGGATTGCATTTGAACGAGAAAGGTATCTCTATTATGGTTAGTAATTTAGTTAAAGTGCCCCTAACCTCAACATTTTTTATTGTCTTATTTGGAAGAACTTTTAAAATGATAAAGTAACTTCTTTTGAAGATTTTCACTTCTTCGCTTTCTTTTTGAGATATATCAGTTTGTTTGATATGCAAATATCTGGAATTTCGTCTGTTATCAGAGAATGTTGAATATCTTTGCGTTCGTGAAATAAAAACACTAAAGTGTGAATAACACGTGTGTGCGTGCTTCTCCCACAACACCAAACGTCTTGATTTTAAAGGATTTCGTTCGAGAATGAAAGAGATATACACATTTCTCCAATAAATCATTATGCATGTGTGACGAAATTCCAGACATTTGCATATCAAACAACTGAACTGATATATCTCAAAAAGAAAGCAAAGAAACGAAAATCTTCAAAATAAGTTACTTTATCATTTTAAAAGTTCTTCCAAACAAGGCAATAAAACATTTTGAGGTTAGGGGCACTTTAAATATCTTTCTAAATGATCTTGTGTAGATTACTCCAGAGAGCCAACCCTAACCCCACGCAGTGCACATCCAGAGACTGGTTCATTGTCACACGAAAATAATTTAATTAACCCCCATTTTAACGCTGGGTATCCCTAAAACCAGAGGTTTCAAATTGGCCGCAATTAATATAACTAGCTTCCCAAAATATATTGACAAAATTCGGGCGTATATGATCACTAAACCTATTGATATCCTATAGCTGTTAACGAAACACGATTAGATAATACTATTCATGATAACGAAATGTGTATAAATGGCTATGTTTTGGAAAGAAACGATCGAAATAGAAATGGAGGAGGGGTGGCACTTTACATCAGAAATACTATTAATTACGATTGTGAAAATACTTTAAACCTAAGTAATTTAAATCTTGAATGGCTTTGTAAAGGTTAAAAAAACAAAAACATTTCTTGTTGTAACGTGGTATAGACCTCCAAATTCTCCAGTGAGTGTCATGGATACTTTCGAATGTCTTTTAGAGAATCTGGAATCTCAAGATATTGAAATTAATATCTTGGGAGATTTAAACTGTGGTGTTGGTGCCACTCCTATCGATCACAATACAAGCCTATTGCTTGAAATATGCAATACCTATCAATATAAGCAATCGATTGAACAACCAACACGTATAACAAAAAATACAGCTACCACTATAGATCTATATTTTTGACTAATGATTCCACAAAATTTACTCATTGTGGAACTTCAGATATAGCCATTAGTGATCACAATCTTATATATGCTATACGAAAATTACCATCTTTCAAATCCAGTCCTAAAATAATAGTATCAAGACGATACACAAATTTTGACTGTGATAAATTTAGAGAAGACTAAGTGTTAATCCCATGGGGAAATATTGGAAATCAAAATGATCCAAACTCTGCATGGGAAATCTGGAAGGAAAGTTTCCTCTCCGTTTGTAATCACCATGCTCCTCTGAAACGCAAAAAGGTTCGAAATAAGCCAGCACCATGGTTAACCTCAGATTTGAAAAACATGACTAAAAAAATAGCAAATCGACTCAAAATAGAGAAAGCTTTTCTAGATTATAAAGTTATTAGAAACAAAGTTAATGAAAATCTTGAACATGAGCAATGACGTAAATCATTCTATTGCTTTACGTACATTGGGCTTGGAGCCACTCAAAATAGAAAGGAAGAAAGCTAAGGCAAAAATGATGTATAAAGTATTAAATAAAATGGGTCTCGCTAATCTTTTTTCATACAAAAGTGAGAAAACAAATTACAACCTTCGGGACATTTCAAGTGGTCTTAGTTTACCAAAACCGCGTACTAACAATATGAAAAATAGTTTCATGTATGACGGAGCCAACCTTTGGAATTCTATTCCAAAGGAAATTAGGGAAAGCAAAACTCTTTCTTCCTTTCGAAATAAAATCACTGCTCACATCATTGACATAGAGTAATAAATAACTTGACGTGCCTGTAAACTAAGATTCTAATAACGTTCTTATCATGTAAATAATTTAATATTCTATCTCATATATTATTATATTCTACCACGTGATTAAATATTCTACTGTAAATAGCTCTTAATATCATTCTTCATGTAACATTTTTCTATTTTTGCACACGCCCCCCGTGAAAATCAGCTTCGGTTGACGGGGCCAGCGTGTATAAATAAAGTTTCTATCTATATCTATCTTCTATCTAAAACATCAAATCGGCCAAAATACGATATTACAACTCATACTTTAATGAGAATCACAAAAATATTAAGAAAGCGAGGGGGATTAATGATATACTAGGTAAAAAACCCAAATCAACTTTTATTACTAATATTAATTATGATAATAAAAATTGTACATCACCACAAGAGATAAGTAATGCGCTGAATTCACACTTTACCGATATTGGACCTAAATTAGCCTCTCAAATACCGGTACCACCATCAAGCCGGGACTTCACAGAGTACATCAACCCTACTGAGCATTCCTTCAATATATCTCAGGTATCAATTAACGACAACATAAATGAACTAATAAAATCTAAAAAATCTACCACTAAATAAAAGCATGTGGTCTTGATGGAATCTCGGCTAGATTATTGAGAGATGCGGCTCCCATAATTGTGCCATCTTTAACATTTATTATCAAATAATCTTTCGATCAGAACTGGAATTTTTCCAAACGATTGGAAAATTGCCAAGGTAACACCAATACATAAAGATAAAACTAACCCAAATAATTACAGACCAATATCTGTTTTGTCGGTTGTTACTAAACTGAGTGAAAGAGTTATGTTTTATCAATTGTACAGTTATCTGGCAGGGCACAATTTGCTTACAGAAACGCATGCAGTCTGGATTTAGACCTCAATACTCTACAATGACTGCCTTATTAGATGCTATAAATGATTGGTATTTAAATATAGATAGAGGTTTTTTAAATGGAATCATCTTTTTGGGCCTAAAAAAGGCTTTTGCATGACACCATGAACCATCAAATTTTGTTACACAAACTAAAATTATATGGTGTCTGTCAATCAAGTTTATTATGGTTTACTTCCTATTTAAAAGAACGTAAGCAAAAGCATTTGTGAACGGTGTCCTGTCGGATAGTTGTACTATCGACTGTGGAATTCCACAATTTCGATACTTGGGCCGTTACTTTTCTTAGTTTACATTAACGATTTGCCATCTTGTGATCTATTTTCTAAAGCACGAATGTATGCAGGTGACACTAGTCTTACTGTACAGGTACATGTAGCTAGTGATAATGTGCATACACTAGAGCAACAAATGAATCACGATATGCATGTGTTGTTCAGTTGAAATACATACGTGGCTACAAGCCAACAAACTAAGTCTAAATACCGCGTGAACACTAAGTATATGATTATAGCAAGCCAACATAAAATAAGACATCTCACACATCAATTTCAAATTGAGGTTAACCATCAACTGTTAAAACGAGAAAAAGTTTATAAATATCTCGGAATTGAAATAGATGAATCCTTAACGTGGAAAGATCATATTAGTAAAATATCCAAGAAAATATCTGGAGGGATAGGTGGATTAAAACGGGTTAGACATCTTGTGTTATTTGAATTATTGTATAATTCACGTACTTGTCCTTCCGTATTTTGATTACTGCAGCAGTGCAGTTTGGGGAAGCTGCAGTAAAGGACTGCAGTGATAAACTTCAAAAGTTACAAAATAGAGCTGCTAGATCGAGTAGTTACCTAATTTCAAGTTATAACAGACAATCCACCGAGTTGCTGGATGAGCTTATGTGGGATAATTTAGAAATAAGAAGATCGAAACAACTAGCCTGTAATGATGTATAAAATAATCAATGACAGCGCACCAAGCTATTTAACTAATATGTTTGAAAATATATCTTCTGTACAAATTCCATAACCTGAGAAAGTCAGAGTATAAGTTTATGTTCCGAGACCATATACTGAAGCTGGCAAAAACAGCTTTCATTATCAGGGGGCGGTTCTCTGGAATAGTCTATCGAGGGCGATGTTAGATATTTTAAAAGCTTTTTAAATCGTAGTTAGGTTATTAGTCATTAGGTATTATTATGAAACAAAATATTTAAATTGTAGTTAGTTTATTAGCTATTAGATATATTATTATAAAACATTGTATATAATATTAACTTAGTATTTCATATATTACGTAAATTTTCTATACATTTGTAATTATTTTAAAGTGTACACGGCTCACTGGAAGAGCATGTTTTATGAAGTGATACCGTGTTTTAAATAAAGATTATTGATTGATTGATTATTGATTATTTTATGTTGGTAAACAAGGTGATTCTGAAATAGAATTGAAACACTACACATTCTTACAGATGATCATATAAGCGTTAAGTTGACGCGAAAATATTTCGTGCACTTAAATGGCTAAAATTAGCATGACACTGTTTCCAGTTGATACAATAGCTCAACTCATGGTAGAGCAGCGGACAAGAATCCCGAAGATGCGAGTTCAAATCCCGCTCGAGCCAACAATTTTCCGTCTACTCAGTAGTTAAGTTAATCATGTTACCCTGAGGATGATTGTGAAATAAAGTCGCGTGTATTTGTGATATCCTCATATTATTGTGACTATAATTAGTAATTACCAACAATAATGATCTTTCATTTCACAATACCGTTACACCAACGCGGATAATATAAGATCGGAAAAGTCAAGAGAGTATGAAGTGGTAAAACAAGAACCTTGAGTGTCCTTGCATCTGTGAGCGTGGTTAATTACATGATCAGAATATCTATTAGAAATAACGAAATATAGATTGTTGAATATAAAATATTAATGTGAAATAAAAAGCTTGACGATCGTCCATGTGTATCGTCTGTCTACTCCAAGCTCTCCCACATTCACTACAGCAATTATGTGTATATTAACACATAGATGAATTTGCTGTTTATAGTGTTTGTAACTCATTACGTTGCTCTAGGAACTGTGCAGTACTCAGAAAAATCTTGAAAATCGGAAATTTCCGTGCGGAATACGCCAGGATGTTTCCTCAGTATTCACAGCTGCATGTATACAACGTCAACGAGTTACAAACATGAACAAATGCTAAATCATTACTAACACCATTTGACTGACCGCAGATGACTGATATTGCATCACTTGTAGCCCAACAAGAAGTACATGTCAGACTAACTCGTGAGTAAAGGAAATTAACGGATAGTATATTTTGCGAGTGTGGAAATTTTCTAAGACCCAACCGAGTCCAGTTGCGAAAAATGCAGTTGGCCTTGGAGTTGCATTTTTCTCAACTAGTCTTAGAAAATTTCAACACTCGCAAAATATCCTTCCCGTTGGTTTCCTTTACTACAAGTTATGGAGTGTAAATGCCAATATTATTCATAATATACCCTATAAATCGCGAGTATGCTTATATCGAAAGTAAATTTGCTCTGCCGGCATAGGGCAGGTTTTCGCTAAGCGACCGCTTTTTCTTTTGTCATAAGCTTTTCGCGTGCACTGTTGCAACCAAGTACAAAACCATTCAATTTGTACAATATACTAGGAAAGTATCTGCGCGACTTAAAATAAAAATGTCGGTTCGCGCGAACAAATTCGCCTAGTAGAAAACCAGCTTAAACTGAGCCTGTAGGAATTTAAAACTGGTTTCCGGAACTTGGTTTTCATGGTCGTGTGGGTCGCGAGAGTCTTTGCAAACGACCGAATTGCTAAAATATCTCAGCTCACATCACGCTGCGAAAGATTCGGGTCGTTCTGGTCGTTCGACGGTATTTTCACTTGAGGAGAGCAGTGCTTTATGGTTTAGAAATATTTCAACAATGCTTCTAAAAGTAATCCTGTTTTAACAACATCGTTGTCGTAAAGTTACATCTGGTCTTTCCATGCAGCAAAATATCCCCCTGACCTTTTGTTCTAAAATATTGCACTTTTGTTCTAACCAAATTATCTTTCAAATTCCTGGTCTTCTAATACTTATCTTGGTCTTCTAAAACTTATCATAGCTTGTTAAATTTGTTTATATATAATTCATAAACAAATTTTGGCCGTAGCCGTCAGTATAAGTCTTGCTCTTAGATATATTGTATATGTATGTATCTCATACAATGATAGTTTGACTACAAATTAAGGTCATCCTCGCTACTGTCACCATGGTTGTGCTTGACTATTTCCTCATTGTCAAAGTATCACCGGCATTGGTTCTGCCCACGGGATGACGATGGCTCTCAGTCACTTCAGTTTAGGGTCCGGAACTTGGACACATTTTCGTGTGCCATAACCCCGAAAACCGCTAGCAACAAAAGTGCGAGAATGCACCAAAATCTTAGGGAAACATAGCACTCTGCTTCTACAGTCGCTAAATGTTTATAGTAGTATACAGCACGTCTCTGGTTGGTTTTCCTTATACAAAAATTTGTCTACATTTTTGGTACAGTTTCTTCGTTTGCAAAACTGCGGGTGTTCACCTCCACCTAAAAAATACAATTGATATAAGCAAATGACATATGTGCTGTATTGTCCAGTTTAGCATTTGAGTGACATTTTAAGCCTTAGCTTATAATAATTTATAATTAATTATACAGTTACTTGATTTTTGCTTATGAATCATTGGAGCAGCCCAATTGTATGCCTCATTTGATATGAATATGAAATGTCACTTTTGTTTAATTGGAGAGTGCACCCCTCCCACCATTGACATTCAACACTATTATACACTTTATACAAATGAAATGTTAGGTTTCTATAGGTATGATATAAGGGCGGGTTCATGTAATTCATGTGATGTGACATGTATTATGAAAAAACAAAAGAGGTCAATTTATATACATTTAGTACATTTAGTAAGCCAATTAACATTGCTTTCATTTTATCATGGAGTACTATTTCAGAAAACATGCGTATATATATATTTCGTTCATAGATTGTTTGGCTAAATAAAATAAAATAACCAATAAATATATTATATATATTATATATATATTATATTATATATATATATATATATATATATATATATATATATATATATATATATATATATATATATATATATATATATATATATATATATATATATATATATATATATATATATATATATATATATATATATATATATATATATATATATATATATATATATATATATATATATATATATATAATATAATATTATATATATATATGTTTAGTTTAGTTTATTTAGATGTATCACTCTTAGCCTTAGGTGAATGGAATACCCCAACAGGCTAGAAGCCAAATTATAGGGGTTCCGAGGGCCTACGATTTAAGGTCGTTATCCGAGAAGAATATATATATTTTCTATATATAATATATAGGAATATATATATATATTTAACTATATCTAACATATAATGTTTTGGGACAAGCTCCTGAGTTTAGAAGGTCATAAAGATAAAGGGGCTTGCCCGGAAACGTTGAATAAAGAAGTTTATCTTGATGGTTTTAAAAATGAGTTTTAACTTTGCTGGTAGAATGATGATCGTGTTGAAGTTATAACCAAGCAAGCTATATATTTCACTGAAGATGAAATTATACTTAGCAACTTTAATTATGCACGATCACTGCTTTAGATCATTTAAACAATATTGGGATACTAATCTCGTCTTTTTGTCTGGGCGTTTTTGCAAATATACTAAACAAAACTCCTTTTAATGATCAGTCCGAATGCGGCCGATATCATGTTCAAAACTTATATTTGCTTACGTCGAGTGAAGAAGATATTAATGAATCCATGGAAACGTCTTTTTAGCATTCAATTATGAACTTGAGCGATTGTATAAAAGGACGACAGATTGTTCACTTCAGCACTCACGGTTATTTATAATAAGGATTTTGAAACTACCTGACTTGATCATGAAGAGCTTCACTATACTTTGCTGTATTTTCCTGTTTTCGGCATTTGTGTTTGGTAAGTACAATGTAGAATATCGAGAGATATTTTGTTTCATCTGTTATGGTCTCGATAACCTTGCTTTACTTTTTTACTCTGTTTTTTGTTTGCTTCCACTAAACTAAACAGCCGCAAAAGCAGAGGAGAGTAATGAAACTCCTGCAGAAGAGGAAGGGCAGACCGACCTTGCAGTGAATGACGAAGAACAAGAGGAAATGACCGAGGAAAACGACGAGACGGAAATCAACGAAGGTATATGCTAGTATATAATGATTTCGCATTGTGCAGGGTTAACGTCTCTATGTATCTATTGTGTTATTCCTACTCTACTGTATACATGAATGTAGAGCTTTTTTTATAAATATGGCGATCAGGACGGAAACGAGGCTGCTCGATATTGATGAAAACAGGAAAGCTCTGTGTTTGTATAAAGAAAATTAACGTGTTTTAACTTGTTAACAACAAACTATTTATTTGTGAGGATAGGACGATAACCTGATAATGTTTTTCAATGAAGTTCTGATTAACACAATATTTTGCACATCAAAACTTTTCTCTATACCGAATTGTTATTACTCTCCATTTGCTGCTTAAACTAAAGCTGTGAAAGTCATTTCTTTATCAGTTTCGGTACTACTCTGCATTATTTTGATTCTGAGTATTTACTCTGCATTATTTTGATTGGATACCAAAGCAATGAAATATCCAAAAACGATTTTTATTCGACTAACTTGCAGTCATGATGCCGAATTTGCTGTGGGTGTATTATTATGACCTATGACTATATATGATATACATGTTATATATGATATACAAACCCTGAGGACCTATATATGATATACGTGATATATATATATATATATACAAGACCCGTGGGTCACACTACACAATGATAACGATATGATACACCTATAAAATGTACGTTGGAGGACATTTTATAGGTGAACGATTTTTGTAGCTACTGCGCAGGTGCGGTAAATAACATGTTGAGAGGCCGTTAAGTAAATAAGTAAGTAACAATAAAATGCTTCGGAGCGAATCAAAACTCGGAAAAATTAAACGGGAAATCACGACTATTTGCGTCAATGATAATCAAGGAATCAGTTTCTGTAGTTGCATCAAGCACTAGATATACATGCACGTTGAGCGTGCCTATTTTTATGTATCGTTATTTTTAGCTGAAACATTCTCATATCACCTCATATGTTGATTCATTTTGTTTTATGTTATGTTGGCTGGTTGTCAGTCACTCAGTCTAAGATAGTATATATTGGCTATATGTCCAGTCTACGCTAATTTGGAAAATGACATGGATATTCATGTTATTCGATTTCTTATATTAGTTTCAGCAACTTTCAAGATGATCTCGAGCGTTGAAAACCATCTCATTTTGCATCACCAGGATATCGAAAATTACCATCCTGAGACTTTAACTTTAACTTAGGTTGCTTTTGCTTCTTTCCATAATTTCCGTTACTAAAACATTGTGGCACAGCTCTAAATATTTCCTTGTAGTCCGCGATAAATAAAATCTACCAACTGGCAGCTGCAATGGTCGCCCCTATAATGCTTATACGCCATGGTCTACGCCGCTTTCCACAGAAAAACAAGTCATTGAAATGAAAACACTGAAACAATCTCATTTGAATTTATTTAGATGAAAGTGAAGAGGATGAGGATGAGGAGAAGCGATCAGGTTCGTCTTTGTTTTCTTTTCCCCCATACATGATAATCCCCATACATGATAATGTATCATTCTGAGATGAAAGCTTGATACGCATGCTCATTATTTTATTTAAAGTGCCCCTGTGATCAGTTTTTTGTTTTTACATATTTGTAAACAGCATGGTATTCTTACTTAACTTGCCAAATTTCAAGCAATTGAGAGCATGGGAAGTTGTCTTTTCAGACTGTTTTTATACGAGATTGTACGGCCGCCATTACTCGAACGTGTTCGGACGCTTAGGTTGCGATTACAGGAAGTGACGTCAAAGACTCAACACGTGGGAAACTTTCTATTGTAACTTGTCGTATAATTTCCATAAAGCTTTGTCACGTGTTGAGTCTCATCACAATCACATACTCTGCTGTGGAATCGTGGGCTCGTCTTAAACAAGTTTGAGCAAAGGCGGACAAAATTTGGGTGACTTTGGAGGTTAAATTTCTTGTGATAGAATGTTTGTTGTTCATTTTTTGGCAAATGCGAACATTTCTTAACCTAAAATTATGTTCTGTAACATAAAATGCCAGGAAACGTAATGTGATATTTCGTCGCAGGAGCACTTTAAACAATATCTGTTCATTACATTTACCCTAAGAGGTACAGGCTCATCGAGAGGGCTTACGTAATCTTACAATTACAAAGAAGTAAAACCACGAAACCACAAAAAACAAGTAATTATAACTAACTATACAAACACGAAAGAAAATAAAAAAAAAATGAATAAAGCTGCAGTGATATTTATAAGTGATTTAAAATTATTAATCAAAACAAAATAATCATATTTTGTACCTAATTAGTAGGCGGGGTGGAGGTTCAAATTTGGAGGTTTGTAATTTTGTTGTTTTCTAGGTTATGGACTTGTTTGTCAAAAGAAATGCTGGAAGGTTTGCAAACCGAAATTCTGCACACGTCGTGTTTGTAAACAATTTAAATGTGGTTATGGAAAGGCCTGTCGCAAAGTCACCCGATACAGAATTGTGAAAAAGTCGTTCAAGGTCAATGTTGGAGATCTCTACTATCCCAGGATCGTTATCAAATACAAAACATCCAAAGTACCATACAGCGCCACTGTTTGCAAGAAGGTGCCCAAACACTGTACACGATGCCGGGTGGTCAACAATAAATGTGGTAAACAGTGCAAAACTGTGTGCAAGAAGGTTAAGGTACGAGTCTTTTCGCAGTATTCTTGGTAATTATATTATATAAAGTTCATATAAATCACGGCTCTTGATACAATCATGTTTGAAATGTCGTGAAACATTACATAAATCAGTTTTAATGCTATTGTTAATGAGACGCACTTAAATGCATGGAGATCCATGAAGGACAGGAAAAATTTAAAGAAAACCTAACCGTGTGTGTAAAATAACGCGTCGTTTACGCATTCAAGAAATGTTCAAAAATACACAAACCAACTTATACATAATACTATATACTAGTATAGGTAATTATTAATCAGCCCGTTAAAGCATTATAATTAGTTCAAAAATCATTAATAATTCATAAACAAAAGACAACTAAGGAAATCACTACCGTGTCGTAGGTTTTATATGTGATAAACATTCATCCTGATTTACATAAACTTTATCTTTGATTTTCTCGGCTTAGACAACATGATTTTCAAAATTACTACGTCAATGAACTTATCAAATGGGTCGTTTTTGAAGCCGTTTAATAAACGAGCAGCAGTGTTTTATCAGATCTAAAACACTCGGGCTACGCCCTCGTGTTTTAAATCTGATAAAACACTGTTGTTCGTTTATTAAACAGTACAAAATGCAAGACGAAAATCTTGATGTACAGCCGAAGTAGCCACTTGAGGGTTAATTTACATATCATCCTTTTGAAAATGGCGTCTCATTTGTACAGTAAATTACAAAGAGCGAAAATATTAAAACGAATATTCTGCTTAGTGAGTAGTTCGACTATCGTTTGCCGACCTCTTAATATATGCATGCAATAACGATTTTTAACTTATTTAATTACTGGTTTCATTAGATATTCAGTCAAATCTACGATCTGCCAATTTCTATAGAGATAATTTTCATCAATACTTGTGCCTCTGTTAATGACGGAAATTTTAAAATGCCCATTGTCCTGTTGCCATTACAAGTTTGGTGATTATTAAAATGTTGGTGTAAAACTTTAGCCGAATTATCCAATATTCAAATTTTAACATGTATGATATAGGTTCTTCCATGCATCGACTTTCGAACATATGACCAAATGCTTTTGAAAATACCAAACAAAATCCAACAACAATTCAATGACGCCTATTTTATTTGTTGGCTGTTTTCAACACAATTTTGCGGATCGTAAATCAAACCGGCAACTGAATAATTTGAAAATCGTTGTTGCATATATTAGAGAATGGGCCGCCATTTTCTAAAGACCAATGGAAATGGTCGTGGCTACATGGAATACTCGCAGTTGAGGTGACCGCGAGGTACTAGGTCTGAGTCGTCTTCTGGACGATCCTTTTATTAGTATTAAGGTCAGTATTAGAAAACCATTAGGCGGGGAGTTAGAAAACCCATTAGGCGGGTGGTTAGAAAACCATTAGGCGCCGGGTTGGGGTTAGAATCTAAGTTGTTTTGGGTTAGCATCTATGATGTATTTCATCATACAGGTATGTCCGATCGTATGATAGCCGAGTACAATCTCTCATTTCGCGGATACTAAAAAAGATCGTCCAGAAGACGACTCATACTTAGGACCTCACGGTGACCTCAACTGCGAGTATTCGGCCATCTAGCTACGACCAATGGAAATTAGCCTTCAAGCGGTATAGTAAAGTTTTCGATTTATATTTCAACATTGACTACACATTCCAACACTTTTATATCATTACAATGAGATCTTGGTCGAGCATTAGAATTGGAATTAGATTCTTGTTTGTTCAATTTACGTTTGAGATTCAAATTACTTTTTCGGGGTAAAATATCTTTATTCACTTCTTCGATATAGTTTAAAATACACGTGTTCTGTTCCTTGACTAATAATATTTTTACTTTGCAGTGCGTTCCCGCATATCATTAAACAAAGTATTCAAGCTTACGTTACCAAAATGGCATGAAAGATAAATGGAATATGGATACGGATTGAGAAAAAAACTCAGAATAAAAATAGACTTTAGGATTAAGTAACTGAAAACTGGATGATATAAATACATATTCCGTATGTATATTTCTAGCATCCATTACTTTTTAAATTACAAAATAAATCGTTATATAGAAATAAAGAAGATTTGGCAACAAAATGTTTCATTTGTGTGATGTCTGATATTGTAATGTGTAAGGTACTAAACTTCCCCTAATCAGAGGGAAATATACAGCTCCAGTATAGTGCAAAGTCGTGGCTAGATAGAATACTCGCAGTTGAGGTGACCATGAGGTACTACTGTTGTTGTGGTCTAGTGGTTACCACACATGTCTATGAGCTGGGAGACACAAGTTCAAATACTGGGTCGGACCACCACTCAGGGTCTTAAAAATAATTGAGGAGAAAGTGCTGCCTTTGCAATAATATCAGCAAATGGTAAGACTTTTTCAGGTCTTCTCGGATAACGACCTTAAATCGTAGGACCTCGGAACCTATATAATTGAGCTTCTAGTCTGTCGGGGTACTCCGTTCACCTAAGAGTGATAAATCTAATAAACTAAACTAAACTAGGGTTGTTAGTATTAGGGTTATTATTGGGGTTAATATTAGGGTGAGAATTATGGTTAGTATTAGAGTTAGTATTAGGGTTGTTAGTATTAGGGTGAGAATTATGGTTAGTATTAGAGTTAGTATTAGGGTTGTTAGTATTAGGGTGAGAATTATGGTTAGTATTAGGGTGAGAATTATGGTTAGTATTAGAGTTAGTATTATGATTGTATAGTATTAGGGTTGTTAGTTAGTATTAGGGTTGTTAGTATTAGGGTTGTTAGTATTAGGGTTGTTAGTATTAGGGTTGTTAGTATTAGGGTTGTTAGTATTAGGGTTGTTAGTGTTAGAGTTGTTAGTATTAGGGTTGTTAGTATTAGGGTTGTTAGTATTAGGGTTTATTTTTTGACTAACACTAACTCTAACGCTGATGCTAAATAATATCGTCCCGAAGACGACTCGAACCTAGTACCTCCCGGTCACCTCAACTGCGAGTACTCCATCTAGCCACGACCAAAGTGCAATGGTTTAACAACAGACCTATATAAGGACATTGGGGTTTCACTGCTCTTCTTGATCGGCGAAGTTGGACACTTAAAAAATTAATTCTCGGTCTGTGGTGCGAGGAAGGTACATAGCGTCCGAGGGCTGTATATCGCATAAATCCCGACATTCGAGGTGTTAATTATCTGACTTATTATTACATTGAGGAGGTTTCCAACAAAGTTTTGTCGATTTTGTCCACCTTGGACAAAGATTTTCCTATTTTTTTCTTCGTTTCTTATCTTATTAGTATTCAGAGGTATGTATGGCAATGGCGCATCGGTACATCAAAGGAAACCCGCGGTACATCGGTACATCCCGCGGTACATCAAAGGAAACCGACTCAATGTAATAATAAGTAGAATTACGCACGTATATGTACTGGTATTTTAAAGTACCGGTATATAACACATGCATATTTCAAAAATATGAAATGATGATTACAAGCCCATAATATGCAACAAAGAACGTCATTACTTATACTATCTAATTACAGTATATCACCAATATAACCTTAATTCAAGATGAAATGCCCTTCACCTGCTTGTTGTCAGTGAGCTGACACCACTTGTTTAATCCCTAAAATATTCCTCTGGCACAGTGAGTGTTAACCTACCTACTCAAAATTCAGACAAACAAACCAATTTGACTCACAAATTATTGAAAATGAGCTATTTTCTTTTGTTACGGCCGCACTAATTATTTGTAAATACGGACAAACATGGATACTGACATCATCTCGACGGAGTGCTATTTTATACAGTATACTATACAGTATATAATCCAGGACAAAAAGAATGCTGCTTTACAGACTTTTGTAATATTTCTGTCCAGAGTTACAGTGGTATACAGATGCATCCTGTATACAATCCAGTGGTGGAACGGTGCTTGGCATGGAAAACAAATATCTCCGTCTTATCGTCGTTGAGCTTCAGATTATTATGCAGCATCCATTCATCAATGGCTGGGCCATTATTCCCCGCCACAGAGGGATAATCGAGCTAGCGTGTTATTCGAGGGTAATTCTATGATAAATTGACTCCATGGTCACGTGTTACAAACCTAGCTCTCTGATTGGACAATTTATAGTTCGATCATCCTGCTGCGGCGACATTATCACCCTCGCCTTCGCGTTCGGACGAGGGGATAAACTGTGATATAAACACTTAGGATGTTGTGAGCTGCTTTCGAAAAACTCAAAATTTTGTTACGTTCACGTCTCACACAATCCGATTTTATATCACAGTATATAAACATCTTAAACCATTTATTTATTAAACCACCTTACAGAGTCAAACCTGCTTACTCATAACACTTGATACAAGGCAATGTAAGAAGGCTTTTCGTTGCAAAATCTCTTTTATTTCTAATCCTTAAGCAGAGATGTGTTTGCTAAAATACATCGTCGTATCATCTAAGTTTGTTCTGTCACTTTTTCTACGTAATCCATATATAGTTTGATATTAGTCAATGTCCAAATCTAGTTTATCTTTCAGTTTATCTCTAACAAGGTAAGCCCGATCGTTATACTTTGTTTAACGATCATCATCATCTCCGTCATCATCTCCGTCATCATCTCCGTCATCATCTCCGTTATCATCTCCGTTATCATCTCCGTTATCATCTCCGTTATCACCTCCTTTACCACGTCCTTTACCACGTCCTTTTGGACCGTATACCGGTACCTTGATGCACTGTAAAATAAGAGAAAAGAGTTTGTGTTTTAATTTCTAATATAAACTGAGATATTCATCAAATATTTCTATTTATAAAATAAGTTGCATCTTACGACCAAGCTATGCAAACACGGTTATGACGTCAGAAACATGTTCTGAGTTTTCGTTAAAAGCTTGAGTAGCAAACAATTTATCATATTAAATAACCAAGCTGCAAATCACTTTAATATATTCCTACTCTCTCTTGACCTCTCCTTGGCTCTTTGCAACTAAGAATAAATTAGATTATTTTTAAACCTTTTTAAAATGCTCAGACAACTCCTCCTACCAAATCCCTCATTTGAATTACAAATTCTTCTAATGTCTCGGATGACAAGACCTATTATCCCAAATCCGTAACTATTTTCTTATTTTCAACTTTGATCAAAACATCAAGGTATGAAAGATTTCTTTCAGACCAATCCCAGGTGTATTTAATAGTTTCATGGTAAGCATTAATATATTCAAAATATTCAAATAAACTTTTCTTGCCATCCAACTAAACAAAGAAAATATCGTCTAAGGCCAAGGGGCTGTTTATTTGAGCCGGGCTAGCTCGGTTAGTCGGACTAGCTCGGTTAGCCGGACTAGCTCGCTAGGTTAGCCGGACTAGCTCGGTTAGTCGGACTGATCATCAGGCAACTGGCAGATCGTGTTCCACCATTCTTAAAATATACTGGCTATGACCTATGTCAATTAAGTTGAGTTGGTGTTATTTTTTCATTAGGTTAGGTATTTTTTGTGTTGTTTCCTAAATCTAATGTAACTTTTGGACATTTTGCAACAATATTACATCATTTGGATATTTGGATAAAAATATGTTGTTTTAATATTGGACAAAAAGTTTTGTTAAATCGTAAATTCTCTCAGCTACCAATTGGCGTGCGTTTTTCGCCGTACGGACCTAAAAACGATCAACTCAGCGATATAATATAATACACAATGGCATAATGATATAGTCGGTAATAATATATAATATCTTACCTTAGGTTTCTTACACACAATCTTGCATATTTTACCACACTTTCTTTTGACTACCCAGCATCGTGTACAGTATTTGGGCACTTTCTTGCAAACTTTGTAAACGTATGGTACTTTGTATATTTTGTATTTGGTGACGTAATAGGGATAGTAGACACTTCCAACATTGACGTGGACCGCCTTTTTCACAATTTTGTATTTTTTAACTTTGTGACAGACCTTTCTGTTTCCACAAACATATCTTTTGCAAACCTTACGTGTGCAGATTTTGGGTCGACAAATCTTCCAGCATTTTTTTGGCTTACAAATAACTTTATAATGACCGCCTCGATAGACTGCAAAGTCATGATGACCTAGAAAACAATAACAGATTGACTTCAACGACAAAATATTTGTTACCAGTGATTGGTCACGACCTGTCATGCACCTAAACTAGTATAAAGTATGAATGAAATTTTTTAATCATGTCTTATACGTAGCTTCCTCGATCCATAATAATAACAATTATTATAATAATAAAGACGTTTTACTAGCATTATATAATAGACTCAATTCTCTTACAGGAATAAATTCTTAAAGTTACACAAAATCTGCTACATGTGTAACAAATAAAACTATGATGATTACAAAAACTATTAATTCGAAAAAAGAATAGTCTCAAGTTACTAAAGAGCCAGTGCTTCTAATTTGTTCTGGTAATGAATTCCAGAGTTTTGTAGCAGAAACTGAGAATGTTCTATCTCCGAGTTACGAGTACGGCCGGGACATATTTATACCCATTGAGCTAAAATAACCTTTCAATGTTGTATAGCATTAAGCATTTCTCAAAGTCTTGCTTGAAATAAACTACATTATGGTTCAACGAATTCATGTTATCGGTACCTCGCAAATTTTCACGTCTAAGTCAAAACAGACTACACACTCTCCCGCCTGCGAAATTCCTTGCTGAAACGATAGAAATCTTAAAACATTGTGGAAAATTGTCAATTGATATTCATAATGTGTCTCGAAAAGTTTGCCAGAGAGACTATTGGCCCTATACAAAAAGGGCCACCAATTTAATATTGCATGCCGATAAGCGTTGTGTGTTACGTTAATCTACATAAGTTCAATGAATCTTAAAGGAGGTTGGTGTGCGAAAAGGAGGCCGAAACTCTAGGTGGGGGTTAGGGTAGGATTACGATTAGGTTTACGATTATACTTAGTTTCCCTTCGAATGATGATTATCATAATTTCATCCAGTTTTGAGAAATTATGCTATTCATCATTTTATGGTGTGAGACTGTGTTGGATTTTCTCTTATTGTCATTTTGATGTATGCAGTGATTCACTGTAACATGTATAGTAGTAAATCATAACATGAATTTTGCTGCGTGCAAAACAGGCATTCATTTAGTGTGCAGTGATAACCAATTTGTACAGTGTGCAGTGATAAATTAGATTTTGTGATTAAAATGAGAACAAACTTCTCTTTTATACATTGTAGACTTATAAAGTTTAAAGTATTCATTTGACAACAAAATATGAGAGAACGGAAACAAAAGTTACCAAAACTATAGAAGAACGTAATGTGAACATTTATATTTAAAACATTTAATTATTTTAATGTTACCTAATGCTTGGTATTTTGTGGAATTTGTGCAGTGATAAATTTTCCTTAAATTAATGCCTGCGTACAAAAAATTGCATATACCAGAACGAGAATCGTGAGAAAAAATCGTATCGGGTAGACAGACCTTGCTTGGAGCCGATTATTTACAATGGCGCCATAACGGTACGGAACATGCAGTTTAATCGAATGAAATGCCAAATATTACCTATAATTTATATATATATATATATATATATATATATATATATATATATATATATATATATATATATATATATATATATATATATATATATATATATATATATATATATATATATATATATATATATATATATATATATATATATATATATATATATATATATATAATAACTGGACACGGTTACACTTTCGACATTAGTTTGTTGCATACAGTTCTGTTTCGTAAGGCGAACCTGCACTCATCAGTGCTAGACTAAATGTGACTTATAAGAACACCTACAGCACCACAAGCATCATATTACATCTTCCGTTACTGGCCTATCTTATAACATTATGAGATCACGCCTGTAATTAGAGACTTTGCGTGTTTAACTCGTAAAGACGTTCCTTAACAGAAATTTCGCTTTATGTCTACACTTACTAACTAGTTCGTTCCGTTTGTTCAAAGTTGCGCTCCTCGGTTTGCATAAAATATAAAACTTCTCTTCTATACATAAATTACATCGTTTCGTGATTGCTGCCGACCGTAGGGTCCTATGCAATTCGTGCCAGTCCCTTTGGTCGAGCTATGTATAGTCGACCTGAATCTCGATTTGTGAAAAAAATTGGATGTCTGTTTGTCGAGTTTTATGACGTTTTATGACGTAGGAATCATCCAACAAAATGACATACTCCAGAGGGTTTACTGAAGCAATCCGAATCATCCGAATGAACTTGCGAACGTCACAACGGCCATGGCATTCCATTGAATGTTGTTTTGCCTACGCTGCTCACCTCAGTTTCAACGAGGAAAGATTCTCTTGTCAATTATTAAATTATTATATTATAAGGTAAGATAGTAGTGCGAACTTCAATTTTCATTGTGTTTTGGTCGAGGTTTATCAGGATACTGATTTCTCCGGAGAATTCATGGCTTGTTATCTTTTATTTTTAGGTGCATACTGGTGTGAGTTTGTCCATTCTCACAGGAGCCATTGTGTTTGCGCTGATCAGCATTCTGATCATATTAAATCAAATCAATCCATTGTGCTTGTCAAAAACGAAACGAGCCATTGTGCTTGTCAAAAACGAAACGAGCAATTGTGCTCGTTAAAACCAAACCAAGCGAAGAATTGTGCTCGCTAAAAACAATACAAACGAAGCGTCGACCGCTAAATTCTAGAATACCCGTCCACTAGCTTTCGCTATTTGCATCTGTTGACAGTTGGTAAAAGGGTCAAATTACGGAAAGTTCATCATATACAATTGCTTCGTTCTATTCCGTAGAATATTTGCTCCGCGTCGACATCAGAAGAATACATAGTCGTCTTTATTCTTGAATATGGCAAATGTAGAAAATGTAGATAACAAGATAACAGATATTGAGCATGCAGAAGAATGCACAGTCCGTGTCACTGGTGTCCATATCAGAAACAAATTCTGATTTACTTAGTTGTGTTCATATTGAACACTAATTCAGTTTATCAACTGTATAATTAGCCTGCGTGCAGTCTCATACATGGTTGGCTTATTAAAGTCAAAGTTGCAGCGGAGATAGTACAGCCTCGAACCCATGCGGTTATGATGTAGGTAAGACCAGAGCAGTGAGCTCTACATATATATGAAGCTCACACAGAGCTTGCTGGACCAAAGGTACTCTGAGGTGCATGGAAGGGAATTTTTACATTCCTGTAAAAACCTTGGGTTTTTGTAAAATTAAATTAATTCAAATTAAATTAATTCAAGTTAAAAGCGTTTTCAGACTTTAAACATCCGGGAAGAAATCCTTTGGCTGTTGCTCCCCTCCCCCACCCCAAAATAATTTCATGAGAGGTAAAACGACCCCCGTTTCAAAAATTCTAGCTATTCATTACGCACATCCATGGGCGGATGAAGCATGTGCAGGGGCCCCTGGCACATTTGTGGATTCCCCCCTCCCTGTATAACTCTTGATGTATAACTTGAACAGTTCAATAAAAATGCAGTTGAACATAAAGCTAAAACAGTTGTATAACAAAACAGTTGACTGTTGACATTATACAGTAGCCTGTTTCGCTTCCGATGAATGTTTCGTCATCGTTTCCGACTTATTTTTTGCAATTTTGCACAATATCATGACTGACTTGGATTTCAAGGCAGCACTTCCCTTGCGATAGTAACTTCTAGTATTAGAATAGTGGGGAGCACGGCATAAAATGTTCCATTTGATAGCGTAGTTCAAATTTTTGTCTTTCAGATTCCAGATATGTTTGTTCAGTTCTGTTGCGTACATATCTGTTGCGTACATATCGAACTGAGCAAACATATCTGGAATCTGAAAGACAAAAATTTGAACTACGCTATCAAATGGAACATTTTATGCCGTGCTCCCCACTATTCTAATATCACGAAACGATGTAATTTATGTATAGAAGAGAAGTTTTATATTTTATGCAAACCGAGGAGCGCAACTTTGAACAAACGGAACGAACTAGTTAGTAAGTGTAGACATAAAGCGAAATTTCTGTTAAGGAACGTCTTTACGAGTTAAACACGCAAAGTCTCTAATTACAGGCGTGATCTCATAATGTTATAAGATAGGCCAGTAACGGAAGATGTAATATGATGCTTGTGGTGCTGTAGGTGTTTTTATAAGTCACATTTAGTCTAGCACTGATGAGTGCAGCTTCGCCTTACGAAACAGAACTGTATGCAATAAACTAATGTCGAAAGTGTAACCGTGTCCAGTTATTATATATATATATATATATATATATATATATTGAAAGGATTTATGGTGAAGGAAAATTTCGAGTGTTGGAATACATACATTTTAAGACCAAACCGGGACCAGTTGCGAAAAATGCAACTTAGCGGCCTTCCGGTAGGAATTGAACCCGCGACCCTGCGATTGCTAGTGCAGTGCTCTGACCACTGAGCTACGGAAGCCGTTGCCGAGAGCCTAGTCACGAGTTCTGTATATATGGTGGTAATGCCGGGATAAGATTCTGGGTATATTATAGGTAATATTTGGCATTTCACTCGATCAAACTACATGTTGAAAGGATTTATGGTGAAGGAAAATTTCGAGTGTTGGAATACATACATTTTAAGACCAAACCGGGACCAGTTGCGAAAAATGCTACTTAGCGGCCTTCCGGTAGGAATTGAACCCGCGACCCTGCGATTGCTAGTGCAGTGCTCTGACCACTGAGCTACGGAAGCCGTTGCCGAGAGCCTAGTCACGAGTTCTGTATATATGGTGGTAATGCCGGGATAAGATTCTGGGTATATTATAGGTAATATTTGGCATTTCACTCGATCAAACTACATGTTGAAAGGATTTATGGTGAAGGAAAATTTCGAGTGTTGGAATACATACATTTTAAGACCAAACCGGGACCAGTTGCGAAAAATGCAACTTAGCGGCCTTCCGGTAGGAATTGAACCCGCGACCCTGCGATTGCTAGTGCAGTGCTCTGACCACTGAGCTACGGAAGCCGTTGCCGAGAGCCTAGTCACGAGTTCTGTATATATGGTGGTAATGCCGGGATAAGATTCTGGGTATATTATAGGTAATATTTGGCATTTTATATATATAAACACGTTACTATAGGAAAAAAAATCTAAAATGTTGCTGTACTGTCAAAATAGTGAATAGAAGGTCTAACGTTTTGGAACGAAGGCCCTCCAGTCGTCAGAGAATGAAACGTAAAGTTTACGGTTCACTCTGGAAACGTTAAAGACCTAAATTCAGTGAGTATTTCGGTAGTACACCAACCTTTTAATGTTTGCTGAATATTATATAGTCTTTTTTAAACAGTGACATTGATTCACATGCAGGCTCATCCAAAAAACAAATTAATTAGCTTTACATGACGCAGACGATATATATATAACATTGTTTTATATAATGCACGGAAAGAAACCCAACACAAACCTCGCTTCACCAATTCGTCTTCCTCGTTCTCTTCAACTAAGTAAATTCAAGGGAGATTGAAGGTTAGGATTATCGTACTCCGTTGTCCCAAAATACATTTTAAAATTTGTAGCGGCTTTTGAGTCTGTAATTATAATTTTAGAATTTCGGCTTTAGCCAATTTAGAACATAATAACTATAAGTGGCTCTATTGAAATAACACAATGAAAAATGATTGTAGGCATATACCTTCCTTGTTTTCCGTCTCTTCTGCAACTTCGTCTTCCTCGGTCGCTTCCTGTTCTCCTTCGTCGTTCACTGCGGGCTGGAATTCTTCCTCTTTTAGAGCATTCTCTTCCTCTGCTTTTGCGGCTGAAATTTGAGAAAGGAAAGTCAATAAAGAGAAACGAAAGTCAATAAAGCAAGGGTAGTCATAACGGATAAAATGTAATGATATAATTTAATAAACTTCTCTATCAATAATTTGCTTACCAAAGACGAATGCTGAAAATAGGAAAATAAAGCAAAGTATAGTGAAGCTCTTCATGATTAAATGCTTGTTGAATAACCGAGTGCTGAAAACAACATTTGCTCGGCCTTTTATACAATCTGTCAGGTTTCATTATTGAAATCAAAAGATATGTTTCCATGGATTCTTTAGTATCTTCTTGATTAAATGAAAGCAAATATAATTTCTAAACATGATATTCGCCACATGACACTCGGATTCTTCATTTTAGAGATCAAAGATCGTTAGGAAATAATTTAAGTTTAAGAGTTTAAGAGCCCTTCAACAACTGACACGTAAGAAACTATCCATGATATTTCATGATTTGACTGCTGATGGCACTGTTAAATTTTATATCTGCCGTGGATGCCGAATATTGAATTCCAACAACTATTTTCACTTCACCAGCATATAAGGTAAGCAACGTAATGCCGGGACACGTAACTCGTGCCTGAGGACTCATGAGTAATGCCCACAATCACCGGAAACCACTAATCTTGCACTCGAATTTGTTTTACTAACTCTTTGATTTCATTATCACTCTTAGTTTTCCAAACTAATTTATATTATATGTTAACGAGGGAATTTAGCCGAATTAAATGAGAAAGTATATCAAAAGGAAATATCCAAAAAGGTTGGTGTACTACCGAACTAATAAGGTTGGTGTACTGATGGCCGAAGGGGCTTCGCTCAAAACGTTAGACATGCACTTCGGCAGTATTGGATATTTTTATTTCTACACTGCCTACGCAGCACAACACATTTTATGATTCAATATATCAAAAGAAGGACATTAACAAAATCATTACATATGCAAAATTATTAACAAAAGAATCCAATTTATACGCCCAAATTAGCCTTCTCTTCTCGTCGGGTCATTAACATCAGCTCTATTTATTATTTTAACAACAATGTCTTCTAATCGTCTATGCCCAGTGGTTCAAAAAAATGTGCGGCATACAATGTTCTCCCGATATTCCTCTAACACCGTTACCAAACCTATTAACACTACCTATGATTATTAAATCTCTTACGAAATGATGTTATTATACTCCATGCACAAATAGATCTTCGAGCATCGTTTACACTAATATGGTAAACAACCACTGCTGAATCACAAGCAAAGGGGAAGTTAATGAAATAATCCCCATCCTCACGGCCAAATGTATGGCCCTCATTTCCGCATTTTCTCATTCCCTTTGTTATAGCAATCTCTCCTCTAACATGCACGAAATCATCCTTACAATTTCTAGGTCTTCTATAAGCTACCATTGGTTTTTCATGGGTTTTATGACCTTGGGTTCTGCAATGCCTGTTCCTCTATATAGACTCTGTTACCAATGAGTGTTCAGTTTTTCGTACAACTTGTGCACTTAAAGTCATCTAAAGCTGCTTTTTAAGAAAAACGCTGTTTTTTTTGGACAAGCTGGTGAGTGATATAATGAATTTATCGTTTAGAGATAATAGTCTTCCTCTTTCTTGGAAAATGGCGGATGTGATTCCCATGCATCGCCAAGCAAAAACCTATTTTGGACGTGAGTAAACACCTATAAGACCTATCTCACTCAAGCCTATATTGTCGAAAGTTGCCTTAGAAACTGTTGTCAACAAGTTTGTCAAACCTGCGGTTTTGTGAACGGTGGATTCACGGTGATAAAATCATCTACAACATGCACCGAAGCTCTTATTGGCATGATCCACCAGCGCCACCGATGGCAATGGTTCTCTTGCTCGTTTAGTCTTATTTGATTTTCGAAAGGCATTTGACCTTATCGATCACCATTTGTTAGTCAGTAAATTACGTTGCCTTGACCGGTTCCTCCATAGGTCGTCAATCTAACAGCTCGACAACAGAGAGTAACATGCAGTCCACCGTTGATAAGATTACTCTTAAGGAAGATATAAGTACAAGGAAGCACGCATCTTATTTCGAAACTGGTGACACAGTGCTCCCCCAAATTAGAACTCGTAAATCAAGTGAAAGTGTTAGGAGTCATTATTAGTAATGACCTCAAATGGAATAATTTTTTTATCTATCATAAGCGACCCTAACCACAAGCTGTATAATCATTGGAAATTTTGTGATTTAGTTTTATCCTTTTATTGTAAATTTCTTATAGCACCCAATGTAATTCAGCTTCGAGCTGCAATGTTGGTATTTTAATAAACGATTATTATTATTTTTATTATTATTATTATTTATTTATGCAATAAGAAACAATAAAATTTACATATAGGAGTGGTCAAGAGAAGAGCTTCCATTTTAGGAGTGGTCAAGAGAAGAGCTTACAGTTCGAGCATTTTGTTCCATTTGCCGGGACAATGATTTATTTGACACGTCATATAGCGTACCACAGTTGCCACACAATTCGCTTCGTTGTCTTCGTTTTGAGGGGGGTCGTCTTCAGTTATTTCTCAGAGTGTTAATTGTTACTGCACGAAAAAATGGATTTACACCCATTTATGGAGCAAATGTATTTAAATATTACATTTACCACAGCGTAAACGCGGTGAAGACCGTATTTACTAACATTTTAGTGTGATATTTCAACACATTTGCTCCTTATTTACGCAATTAGTAAATTGGAGTAAATCCATTTTTTTGTTATGTCTTGCAACTGCGAACTTGTTGCTTCCTCCATTCTTGCAATATAATATATTTGCCGTGTTGAGAGTGAGTATGCACCAACCGTTTCTTCCTTTTCCTGCTCTGAACCTTGCTATTCGAAAGTTGCTTTTCGGCGAAAGGTGTTTGTCTATAGTTTCTTCTTCTCATCGGCTGAAAGCATCCATGTCGAAATAAGCTCAATGCCTTCGTCCCCCGACCAAATCAATAAGTAGCTTATCTTTTCTTCTTCGCTCTTAAGGTCGCGCAACTTGCGTCGCAAAAAAACAAAGTTCAAGTTGCACGAGCATTTTTAGCATTTGACATCCCCAAATTGCCAGTGCAACCTGAATTTTGCTTTTTTGCGACGCAAGTTGCACGAAAAAAAGCTGCGTGTAACGGGACCTTTATCCTTGAAAGATCAGGAAACATACAGCTTGCAGAGCGCTTTGAATTTCTTAAGAGATTGTGTGGCGTCAAAAGCATGCCATTCCATTCTTGGGATGGGCAGACCAAATAATTCAGCCATGTTGAAGACCTTGAAGACTTGAGGTTGGTTCGAGGTGAGTTTAATGAATAAAATACACCGACCAGGTGCTTGAATCTCCTACAAATCGATACGTACAAAACTTGCCTTCAATTGTACCCACGTAAAGATGCAAATTATTAATTATTGTTAATATTACAATTATGCACGTATATGTACTGGTATTTTAAAGTACCGCGGTATATAACACATATTTCAAAAAGATGAAATGATAATTACAAGCCCATAATATGCAACAAAGAACGTCATTAATTACTATATAATTATATCACCAATATAACCTTAATTCAAGATGAAATGCCCTTCACCTGCTTCTTGTCAGTGAGCTGACACCACTTGTTTAATCCCTAAAATATTCCCCTGGCACAGTGTGAGTGTTAACCTATCCAATAGCTCAAAATTCAGACAAACAAACCAAATTTGACTCACAAATGATTGAAAATGAGCTATTTTCTTTTGTTACGGCCGCACGAATTATTTGTAAATACGGACAAACATGGATACTGACGTCATCTCGACGGAGTGCTATTATACAGTATACAGTATACAGTATATAATCCAGGACAAAAGTGTTTACACTGCTGACACACGGCCCATATACCAGTCAGTACGTAAAATGTAAGCCAGGTCCCAGGTGGTGGGCCAGGTTAATTTGGTCCTATAGATGTGCAGTGTAAACGCAGCTAATGCAGTCTGTACTTTTTTACATCCTTAACTACTGGTACTCTATATATAGGCTAATTATCATGCAACAATTGCAATTATTCCATTGTGAATGAGGTTGCGAACTCACTATTTATGAATATGCAATTCAAAGTTTGTATTAACATTTGTTATTTTGCAATATTATAAAGCAAATAATTTAAATGGTATATACATTCCAATCTTTCACTCTAAATATTAAATTCATTGGTTCTTTAAACAGCACTATAGTTCTTAATTATATAAATGTGTCCACATCATTAACAGTCATTGCACTTCTATCTGGCAATAGTCTTTCACTTAAAGTGCCTGTCCGGGTTTGGGGATTTTACATATTCGTAATCTGTGGGTTCTGCCAAGAAGGAATGAAGTATATCTTGTCGTTCGAAAATTTAATTTTCATGCCTTTTTCCCCTGTTAAAGTTGATATACTATTCACAGGAAATGACGTCAAGCAGAGACACGCGAAGTCATTGCACACTAATTCAACAGTGAAATACAAAAAGGTTTGGCTCTGAACTTTAAACACACCTGTTTATACAAAATTCGCTCTATTCCCAAACTTTAATTGTATATCACTGGTGAATTAACTTAACTTAAAAGGTATACGAAGATGAAATTTTTGCACGACAAGATATTTTATAATTCTTCTCAAGAGTTCCATAGAAAAACCCAAAATCCCGGATAGGCACTTTAACATATTGTGGTTATTCGACCATCACCATGCATCTATCAAATCAATCAATAATATGTTACTATTCAAAGTTCTGTATACCTGCTTTCTGGCAAGCCGGGAAAACAAAACCGCGACAACACGAAGGACGTATGAAACAAACCAGTCGAAAATCATTGAAATTTGCATAGTTCATTCAAAGTAAAGTGTTGCTCAAATTTGCTAAATTAAGATTGGCTGAAGGCAGTACATGTACAAAGATTCAAAGAAGAAACTGGTCTAAACTACACGCTCGTTACTCCTCACTTTGTTCACATGACTTCTCTTTACGTTACTCTCTCTATGAAAACGAAGTCGCTTAGCTTCCCTTGGCTTCTCTTTGCAAGTTTAACTTCGCGTTGTAATGGAGTTTAGTTTTACTTTAGGTTGTTTTGGAAAATATCAACTGATTGACAGCGTTTAATATCTAGTGCCAATGAATTCCACAATTTTGGGTCGGACACAGGCGCGAAAGCCATATATATGGCATATGATTTAAGATTGTAGCCTTTTAGTAACAACTTATGGATCTAACAGTTCCTTGATCGGAGAATCGGGAGTAGTACCATTAATTACTTTGAAGGTGAAAAGCAGTATTTTAAATTCAATGCGCTGCTCAATCGGTAACCAATTTATCACCATTAATTACAGCTGTGTGACATGTTCGATCCGACTTGCGTGACAGAGTTATTAGTCTGACAGCGCTATTCAAGACATATTACAGGTGCTGTAACAAGTAATAGGGTAACCCATAAAATAAAGAATTGCAATTGACGGTACCGAAAAAGATGGCGACTGGTACATTTAACCATAATTCATTGCGCGCAGCAAACATTGAATCTCGTAGAAATAGCAGAAGATAGAGTTTCAAAAAGATTAAGTTTGGTAAAAAGGAAGCTTTTACGTATTTAATTTATGTTTACAAGGAAAACAATGTTGGGATGTTATTACAGGTGATTAAAGGTCGCAAAGCATTCTGGTAAAATGTACAGCCGCCATCTTTTTCGTTACGATCAATTGTCGAGCTTTGTTGTAACAAAAGCACGCGTCAGGATCTTCGTGGTTTCATAACTGAAGAACTTCCTGATGCGTAAAATATTTCGGATGGAAAAGAATGCTGCTTTACAGACTTTTGTGAAATGTCTGTCCAGAGTTCACAGTGGTGTGCAGATGCATATCTGTATGCAATCCAGTGGTGGAACGGGGCGGTGCTCGGCATGTACAAGTATCTCTGTCTTATCGTCGTTGAGCTTCAGATTATTATGCAGCAATCCATTCATCAATGGCTGGGCCATTATTCCCCGCCACAGAGGGATATTCGAGCTAGCTTGTTATTCGAGGGTAATTCTATGATAAATTGACTCATATGGTCACGTGTTACAAACCTAGCTCTCTCATTGGACAATTTATAGTTCGATCACCCTACTGCGGCGACATTATCACCCTCGCCTTCGCGATCGGACGAGGAGATAAACTGTGATATAAACACTTAGGATGTTGTGAGCTGCTTCTGAAAAACTCAAAATTTTGTTACGTTCACGTCTCACATAATCCGATTTTATATCACAGTATATAAACATCTTAAACCATTTATTTATTAAACCACCTTACAGAGTCAAACCTGCTGAGTCATAACACTTGATACAAGGAAATGTAAGAAGGCTTTTCGTTGCAAAATCTCTTTTATTTCTAATCCTTAAGCAGAGATGTGTTTGCTAAAATACATCGTCGTATCATCTACGTTTGTTCTGTCACTTTTTCTACGTAATCCATATATAGTTTGATATTAGTCAATGTCCAAATCTAGTTTATCTTTCAGTTTATCTCTAACAAGGTAAGCCTCGTTATACTTTGTTTAACGATCATCATCATCTCCGTCATCATCTCCGTCATCATCTCCGTTATCATCTCCGTTATCATCTCCGTTATCATCTCCGTTATCATCTCCGTTATCACGTCCTTTACCACGTCCTTTACCACGTCCTTTTGGACCGTATACCGGTACCTTGATGCACTGTAAAATAAGAGAAAAGAGTTTGTGTTTTAATTTCTAATATAAACTGAGATATTCATCAAATATTTATATTTACAAAATAAGTTGCATCTTACGACCAAGCTATGCAAACACGGTTATGACGTCACGGAACATTCTTAGTTTTGTTTTATAAACGAAATAGGAAGTGGACGCTTGTGTTTGCAAAACCTGTTGTAGATATTCGAGGGATTTGTGCAGAATTCAAAATAAACTTGTGTTTGCATCAGGCTATGTAAACATTGGCGGCTATTTTCTATTTCTTAACGCTAAAACGGTCAATGATTTATTTTTCTTCTTGTCGGTTAACAGTTATATTTCCTGTCTGATGTACGTTCATCATATAGCTCAATGGTTAGAGCATCTAACCGGAGATCATTAAGGTTGCGGGTTCGGTTAGCCGGACTAGCTCGGTTAGCCGGACTAGCTCGGTTAGCCGGACTAGCTCGGTTAGCCGGACTAGCTCGGTTAGCCGGACTAGCTCGGTTAGCCGGACTAGCTCGGTTAGCCGGACTAGCTCGGTTAGCCGGACTAGCTCGGTTAGCCGGACTAGCTCGGTTAGTCGTTCTAGCTCGGTTAGCCGGACTAGCTCGGTTAGCCGGACTAGCTCGGTTAGCCGGACTAGCTCGGTTAGCCGGACTAGCTCGGTTAGCCGGACTAGCTCGGTTAGCCGGACTAGCTCGGTTAGCCGGACTAGCTCGGTTAGCCGGACTAGCTCGGTTTGTCGTTCTAGCTCGGTTTGCTGGACTAGCTCGGTTAGCCGGACTAGCTCGGTTAGCCGGACTAGCTCGATTAGCCGGACTAGCTCGGTTAGCCGGACTAGCTCGATTAGCCGGACTAGCTCGGTTTGCTGGACTAGCTCGGTTAGCCGGACTAGCTCGGTTAGCCGGACTAGCTCGGTTAGTTGTTCTAGCTCGGTTAGCCGGACTAGCTCGGTTAGCTGGACTAGCTCGGTTAGCCGCACTAGCTCGGTTAGCTGGACTAGCTCGGTTAGCTGGACTAGCTCGGTTAGCCGGACTAGCTCGGTTAGCCGGACTCGCTCGGTTAGCTGGACTAGCTCGGTTAGCCGGACTGATTCTATGAAAGTGCCTATGAAACGAAAAATTTAACTCGGTACGTGAAAGTGCTTTTATCGACGTTCAAACATAGCTGTTTTGATAGAACAATGGGACCGAAACAGCAGCAGTATAGTCGTCGATAATATCCATATGTTTTTTGTGGTGATTGAATGCTTAGCTGTGGAAATATTACTGATGTTTGAGATAGAATAAACTTCCTCCCTTGAAAGCGAGATCAGTAATGATTTTTTCATCTTTAAAATCTATGCAGACACTAACGTGTGACGTCAAAGAGGTCATTTGACCGCGCGATAAGGTGGGACAAAATTGGTGTAATTTTTCTACTTTTACATAAAAAATAAAGCACATTCCTTTGTCGTGATTGAAAACCGATACCACCACAAGATTTAGGGCATCAAGAAGTAACAAAATGGGTCGTAAAAACAGAGTATAATTATTCGTTTTATAGGCACTTTAACAAAGTTCTTATCACGCGTCTACTATAGATATTATTACCTAAAATGATATTACAAAGCAGAACTGGCTTAGTTTGTCTGTAGGAAGAGCTTAAAGTTAATTCAAATAATCTTTTTGGGTCGAGAAAAGATTTTCGTGAGGTTTTAGACGGCTTCTATCAACATATTTATCTTCTAACCAAGACATGAACATGTTTGCATTGTTCCTATGGCCGGTACCTAATTTCTGACGACAAATGTTACTATCAAATTCAAACTCAGTTGGCTAAGTCCACCAAATCACCAGGGGCAACATCGATCCGTCATACTTTCAAGTCCCGCGTGCGGTTGATATCCAGATAACGTCCAACAGATATACCAACAGATAAAGACCTACAGATATATCGTGTTCCACTATTCTTAAAATATACTGGCTATGACTCAGGTAGATTAATGCCTGCATGGGTCCAATTTCGGCCAGTTGAACAGAATGCAACAAAATATATTAAAATCAATAAAAAATTATAATATGAAGTTCAACTTTCATTGCTTGAAAATTTTGGACACATTTGGTTGTTATGGCAACCGTTCACGTGATCATATTTAAGCGGAAATTTGCTAAAAATAATGCAAAATAATATTTGCAACTCGCGGGAGCGTAAAGCATTTATAAATTATTGTCATAATGCTGCTATGATAACTTTGGACGTGATACTATATAAATCTGTCTAGAATCTTAGTAATTTGCTATTAGGAGAGAAGATAAAGCAGTCACTATTTCGGTAATTGTACTCACGGCAAAGCTTACTGAGTCTAAATTATATTTCCACAGTAATATGTCCATCGTTATAGATGGAGGGTCAAAGTTGGATATCTCCTTAACACATACGAGGAACGAAATCACTGAATTAATTAACATTTCCCCTCCCGCAAATCGAACGAGTTTCATGCGTGAAGAACATTGCGTTGTCGCCATGATATATATTTAGTCTACGGGTCTGACAGCGGGAGACGTCCATTTATTAGGTCAAATTACATTATTACAGCACACAAATCACATTGCGCAAATGGTTTTTCTTCCCGTTTTTAACTGAAGTTTTGCCACTAGAGTGATGAAATCAGTTTAGTTGGGATTGGTATAGAACGCGGAAAGGGTACAGCGCATATCGTACGCCAACGGTGGCAGTGCGCTTCATGCGGACAAACTTATGGTATTGCGCGCAATGTCCAGCTTAAGTACCACTTGAATAGGAGTAGACGTCTGTTCTTTTAGATCACTATTAAATCAGCAAAATATATAAGAAACAAACTCGACCAAATAACGTGAATGTATTCATCATTACAAAGACGTATAACACAATGTCTCGGATAGCTAAAACTAAAAAATCGCAGCAAGCATAATAATCTTGTAATTCAGCGTCTAGTGTCTACGATTAGCAGCTATATTAAATTTCCTACACACGCGTTTTTTAGTAAATCCCGCATTCGTCCCGCGAGATGCGGGAGAGTCAGAGCACGGCTGGACCCAGGCATTAATGTACCCGCGGACCTATATGTCATTAAGTTGAGTTGGTGTTATTTTTTCATTAGGTTAGGTATTTTTTGTGTTGTTTCCTAAATCTAATGTTACTTTTTGACATTTTGCAACAATATTACATCATTTGGATAAAAATATGTTGTTTTAATATTGGACAAAAAAGTTTTGTTAAATCGTAATTTCTCTCAGCTACCGGCCAATTGGCGTGCGTTTTTCGCCGTACGGACCTAAAAACGACCAACTCAGTAATATAATATATACACAATGACATAATGATATAGTGTAAAAATATATATCTTACCTTAGGTTTCTTACACACAATCTTGCATATTTTACCACACTTTCTTTTGACTACCCAGCATCGTGAACATAATTTGGGCACCTTCTTGCAAACTTTGTAGACGTATGGTACTTTGTATGTTTTGTATTTGGTGACGTAATAGGGATAGTAGACACTTCCAACATTGACGTGGACCGCCTTTTTCACAATTTTGTATTTTTTAACTTTGCGACAGACCTTTCTGTTTCCACAAACATATCTTTTGCAAACCCTTTGTGTGCAGATTTTGGGTCGACAAATCTTCCAGCATTTTTTTCGCTTACAAATAACTTTATAATGAACGCCTCCATAGGCTCCATAGCCATGGTTACCTAGAAAACAATAACAGATTGACTTCAACGACAAAATATTTGTTACCAGTATTGATCACGACCTGTCATGCACCTAAACTAGTAAAGTATGAATGACATTTTTTAATCATGTCTTACGTAGCTTCCTCGATCATAATAATAACAATTATTACAATAATAAAGACGTTTTAGTAACATTATATAATAGTCTCAATTCTCTTACAGGAATAAATTCTTAAAGTTACACAAACTATGATGATTACACAAACTATTAATTCGAAAAAAGAATAGTCTCAAGTTACTTAAACAGCCAGTGCTTCTAATTTGTTCTGGTATTTGTAGCAGAAACTGAGAATGTACTATCTCCACGAGTTACGGGGACATATTTATACCCATTGAGCTAAAATAACCTTTCAATGTTGTATAGCATTAAGCTTTTCTCAAAGTTTTGCTTGAAATAAACTATGGTTCAACGAATTCATGTTATCGGTACCTCGCAAATTTTCACGTCTAAGTCAAAACAGACTTCACACTCTCCCGCCTGCGAAATTCCTTGCTCAAACCGGATAGAAATCTTAAAACATTGTGGATAATTGTCAACTGATATTCATAATGTATCTCGAAAAGTTTGCCAGAGAAACTATTGGCCCTATACAAAAAGGGCCACCAATTTAATATTGCATACCGATAAGCGTTGTGCCTTATGTTAATCTATATAAGTTGAATGAATCTTAAGGGAGGTTGGTGTGCGAAAAGGAGGCCAAAACTCTAGGTGGGGGTTAGGGTAGGATTACGATTAGGTTTACGATTATACTTAGTTTCCCTTCGAATGATGATTATCATAATTTCATCCTGTTTTGAGAAATTATGCTATTCATCATTTTATGGTGTGAGACTGTGTTGGATTTTCTCTTATTGTCATTTTGATGTATGTGATTCACTGTAACATGTATAATAGTAAATCATAACATGAATTTTGCTGCGTGCAAAACAGGCATTCATTTTGTGCAGTGATAAATTAGATTTTGTGATAAAAACGAAAACGACAAAACGTTAACGAGAACAAACTTCTCTTTTATACATTGTAGACTTATTTGACAACAAAATATGAGAGAACGGAAACAAAAGTTACCAAAACTACAGAAGAACGTAATGTGAACATTTATATTTAAAACATTTAATTATTTTAATGTTACCTAATGCTTGGTATTTTGTGGAATTTGTGCAGTGATAAATTTTCCTTAAATTGCC
Source organism: Chrysogorgia sp. JL179-B06 (assembly GCA_035772405.1). Classification (NCBI taxonomy): domain Eukaryota; kingdom Metazoa; phylum Cnidaria; class Anthozoa; order Scleralcyonacea; family Chrysogorgiidae; genus Chrysogorgia; species Chrysogorgia sp. JL179-B06. The sequence continues at coordinate 448,964 of JAYKKM010000145.1, forward strand.
TGCGTACAAAAAATTGCATATTCGGGGTAGACAGGCCTTGCTTGGAGCCGATTATTTACAATGGCGCAATAACGGTACGGAACATGTAGTTTAATCGAGTGAAATACCAAATATTACCTATAGTTATACATATATATATATATATGTATATATATACATATGTATATATGTATATATGTATATATGTATATATGTATATATGTATATATGTATATATGTATATATGTATATATGTATATATGTATATATGTATATATGTATATATGTATATATGTATATATGTATATATGTATATATATATATATATAGTACAATATCTACAGACACGTGTTTCGCTGTTCCACAGCTCATCAGTGTAGCTTGGTACAATCTAGATATGGGCATGAGAACTAATTATACACAAGCGATTGCCGGTAACAACCGCTTGTGGGACAAACAGCGGTCATGCGCACATCCAGAGAGCGTTAAGCGGTATATATATGTACATATATATATATATATATATATATATATATATATATATATATATATATATATATATATATATATATATATATATATATATATATATATATATATATATCAATATATATTATATATATATCAATATATATTATATATCAATATATATTATATATATATTATATTATATTATATATATATTATATATATTATTATATATATATTATATATTTACTACTTATTGACCGAGCGTGAGGTCTGTACTAGTGAAATATCGGACCGACGTTTTTAGTACGGACCGAGCGAGCCGAGGTCTGTGCAGAAAACGGAGGTCCGATATTTCACTAGTACAGACCGAACAAGCGAGGTCAATAAGTAGTTTATTATATGACCACAAATGTTGTGAACGTTCTGTGAAAACTCTACAGTGTTAGGCTCGTATTCGCCACCATCTTTCTTGCGAACTAAACCAAAATGGCAGATGTTTTCCAATTTTTAAAGTACTTTCCGTTTAGCTAGATTCCTAAAATTTCTACCTCGAATAGCATTTTTCATTTGCTTTTGTTTGACATATTGTTCAAGGTTGTGCGTTAAGTATAGTTGAAAAAAACCCACCTGAAATTCTACATTACCTGCGAGAAGTAAATGTTATATTTATCACGAACAATGTTACGAACGTTTTGGACATTTAAAAAAGTTTCACATAACGCGGAAACCTGAGCTATACATCAAATGAAAGCTTGTAAAATTTCTAACAAACATACCTGAACGGTCTATTTCAACAATGAGTAGTTCTGAAATTATTATCCATCTTGTTGCGTATAATGACATGACTTTCATTTTGTTTATAAAATTCTCATGGTTAGCACTGTCAGCGGTCCGGAACGGCAGATTCCGGACCGCTCAGGAACCAATCAAATTGCCGGATTTCACGTTCCGGACCGCTCATTATACTCAATATACTAATTATACACAAGCGATTGCCGGTAACAACCGCTTGTGGGACAAACAGCGGTCATGCGCACATCCAGAGAGCGTTAAGCGGTATATATATATACATATATATATATATATATATATATATATATATATATATATATATATATATATATATATATATATATATATATATATATATATATATATATATATCAATATATATATTATATATATATCAATATATATTATATATCAATATATATTATATATATATTATATTATATTATATATATATTATATATATTATTATATATATATTATATATATATTATTATTATTATTATATTATTATATTATTATATTATTATATTATTATATTATTATTATTATTATATTATATTATTATTATATTATTATATTATTATATTATTATATATATATTATATATATATTATTATTATTATTATTATTATTATATATATATTATATTATATATTATCAATATATATTATATATATATATATATATATATATATATATATATATATATATATATATATATATATATATATATATATATATATATATATATATATATATATATATATATATATATATATATATATATATATATATAGGCAAAAACACGTTGGTTTATATAAATAAGGATATCAAGTGTGCTGCGTAGGCACTATAGTTAAAAATATCTAAAATGTTGCTGTACTGTCAAAATAGTGAATAGAAGGTCTAACGTTTTGGAACGAAGGCCCTCCAGTCGTCAGAGAATGAAACGTAAAGTTTATACGTTTACGGTAAATTCAGTGAGTATTTCGGTAGTACACCAACCTTTTAATGTTTACTGAATATTATATAGCCTTTTTTAAACAGTGACAATGATTCGCATGCAGGTCTCATCCAAAAACAAATTAATTAGCTTACATGCAGACGATATATATACATATAACATTGTTTTATAATGCACGGAAAGAAAACCAACACAAACCTCGCTTCACCAATTCGTCTTCCTCGTTCTCTTCAACTAAGTAAATTCAAGGGAGATTGAAGGTTAGGATTATCCGTTAGGGTTAGGATTACTCCGTTGTCCAAAAATACATTTTGTAGCTATTTTGAGTCTGTAATTATAATTTTAGAATTTCGGCTTTAGCCCATTTAGAACATAATAAGTGGCTCTATTGAAATAACACAATAGATACTGGATAACGAAAAATGATTGTAGACATATACCTTCCTTGATTTCCGTCTCTTCTGCAACTTCGTCTTCCTCGGTCGCTTCCTGTTCTCCTTCGTCGTTCACTGCGGGCTGGAATTCTTCCTCTTTTAGAGCATTCTCTTCCTCTGCTTTTGCGGCTGGAATTTGAGAAAGGAAAGTCAATAAAGAGAAACGAAAGTCAATAAAGCAAGGGTAGTCATAACGGATAAAATGTAATGATATAATTTAATAAACTTCTCTATCAATAATTTACTTACCAAAGACGAATGCTGAAAATAGGAAAATAAAGCAAAGTATAGTGAAGCTCTTCATGATTAAATGCTTGTTGAATCACCGAGTGCTGAAAACAACATTTGCTCGGCCTTTTATACAATCTGTCAGGTTTCATAATTGAAATCAAAAGATATGTTTCCATGGATTCTTTAGTATCTTCTTGATTAAATGAAAGCAAATATAATTTCTAAACATGATATTCGCCACACTTGGATTCTTCATTTTAGAGATCAAAGATCGTTAGGAAATAATACAGTTTAAGAGCCCTTCAACAAGTGACACGTAAAAAACTATCCATGATATTTCATGAATTGACTGCTGATGGCACTGTTAAATTTGGATGCCGAATATTGAATTCCAACAACTCTTTTCACTTCACCAGCATATAAGGTAAGCAACGTAATGGACACGTAACTCGTGCCTGAGGACTCAGTAATGCACACAATCACCGGAAACCACTAATCTTGCACTCGAATTTGTTTTACTAACTCTTTGATTTCATTATCACTCTTAGTTTTCCAAACTAATTTATATTATTTGTTAACGAGGGAATTGAGCCGAATTAAATGAGAAAGTATATCAAAAGGAAATATCCAAAAAGGTTGGTGTACTGCCGAACTAAAAAGTTTGGTAAAACGTTAGACTACTTATACACGCTATTTCGGCAGTATTAGATATTTTTATTTCTACACTGCCTACGCAGCTCAACACGTTTTATGATTCAATATATCAAAAGATGGACATTAACAAAATTATTACTAATTATATAAAATCATTACATATGCAAAATTATTATAAAAAATCTCGAATGTTCAATGCCTTATGTACAAAAGAATCCAATTTATACGCCCAAATTAGCCTTCTCTTCTCGTCGGGTCATTAACATCAGCTCTATCTATTATTTTAACAACAAAGTCTTCTAATCCTCTATGCCCCTGGTTCAAAAAAATGTGCATACAAATGTTATCAAACACCGTTACCAAACCTATTAACACTACTTATGGGTTTAAATCTCTTACGAAATGATGTTATTATACTCTACAAATAGATCTTCGAGCATCGTTTACACTAATATGGTAAACAACCACTGCTGAATCACAAGCAAAGGGGAAGTTAATGAAATAATTCCCATCACCATATGTATGGCCCTCATTTCCGCATTTTCTCATTCCCTTTGTTATAGCAATCTCTCCTCTAGTTTAACATGCACGAAATCATCCTTACAATTTCTAGTTCTTCTATAAGCTACTATTGGTTTTTCATGAGTTTTATGACCTTGGATTCTGCAATGCCTGTTCCTCTATATAGACTCTGTTACCAAATGAGTGTTCAGTTTTTCGGTCCAGATGGTTTACCAAGCTGGCTTTTTAAGGAAAACGCAGCTGGGTTTTTTGGACAAGCTGGTGAGTGCAATAATGAATTTATCGTTTAGAGATAATAGTCTTCCTCTTTCTTGGAAAATGGCGGATGTGATTCCCATTGCCAAGCAAAAACCTGTTTTGGACGTGAGTAAACACCTAAGACCTATCTCACTCAAGCCTATTTTGTCGAAAGTTGCCGAAGAAACTGTTGTCAACAAGTTTGTCAAACCTGCGGTTTTTTTGAACGGGCATGGATTCACGGCAATTTAGTACAATGATAAAATCATCACAACATACACAAGCTCTTATTGGCATGATCCACCAGCTTACCAGCGCCACCGATGGCAATGGTTCTCTTGCTCCGCGTTTAGTCTTATTTGATTTTCGAAAAGCATTTGACCTTATCGATCACCATTTGTTCGTCAATAAATTACGTTGCCTTGACATTCCTCCGTGGGTCAAGTGAAAGTGCATGTTAGGAGTCATTATTAGTGACGATCTCAAATGGAATTACCACGTCGATAGTGTTGTAAAATAGGCGTCTAAGAAAACTACGCCAACTGAAACGGGCTAATGTACCTAGCATAGATTTGGTGTAATTTTACTGCACATGTATAAGACAAGTAGTACAGTATGCCTATCTGTGCGATGATTTAGAGCGCATACAGAGGCGGGCCTTATCGGTTATTTTGAGCCCTGGCACATCTCACAAGGCTTTGCACCTTGTAGGTATAGCTACTCTGAGTGACAGGCGACGTGATACGTGTAATACATTTTTTAACTCTATCATAAGCGACCCTAACCACAAGCTGTATAATTTATTGCCCGCTTTTATGTTAACTGTAGATACTCACTAAGACATAATAATAGAATTTTTCATATCTCCGATTGCAAAACGAACAGATTTAAAAACTCATTCATTATAGCCTGTGCAAGTAAAATATAGAATATGATATTTTACTCATTTGTAATTTTGTAATTTAGTTTTATCCTTTTATTGTAAATTTCTTATAGCACCCAATGTAATTCAGCTTCTAGCTGCAATGTTGGTATTTTAATAAACGATTATTATTATTTTTATTATTATTTACTAATGCATTTTTTTCCATGAAACAATTAAATTTACATGGGAGTGGTCAAGAGAAGAGCTTCCATTTTGGGATGTTATGGTAAGACGAACGGGGAATGGTAAAAAAACATGGTAGCTTATAGAAGACTTAGTAATTATAGAACGACCTATAAAAGGATAATTTTGTGCATGCTAAACTAAAGGGAGAGGTTGCTGTAACAAAGGGAATGAGGATATGCGGAAAATCGCGTTGCCAAATCTGTTAATTTGTTGATGAGGGCCATACATTTGGTGAGGATTATTTTATTAGCTTCCCCTTTGATTGTGATTTGATTTACCTTATTAAGTGTAAACGATGCTGGAAGATCTATGTGGGGGTATGATAACATCATTTTGTAAGAGATTTAATAATCATAAGAGTAGTGTTAATAGGTTTGGTAAAGGTGCTAGGGGGAAAGCGCGAAAACATTTGTATGCACATTCTTTTTAACCAGGAGCCATAGAGGATTAGAAGATTAGATGTTAATGATCTGACGAGAAGAGAAGGCTTTTGGGCGTATAAATTGGATTATTTTGTACTTAAGGGATTATATTAAGAAATAAACGGTAGATGATCCACTCGATAAGCAAAATCTTCATTTTAATATTTTCGCTCTATGTAACTCACCGTAAAATAGGACGCCATTTTCTAATTAGGACTATATGTAAATTAGTCTTCAAGCTGTGGCCATTTTGTCGTTGATTTCTGGTAATGCTTTCGGTAATCTTTAATAGATTGATCCCGAAGAGTTCTCGATCTTAACGTGCTTTTAAATTGAAAGTAATCGTTGAATTACGAAGAACAATCAATTTTATTGACGATTTTAAAAACTAAGATAAGTCGTAGAAAACGATGTCGGCTTTGTAATGTTAAGAGTTTCAGGCAACGCATTTGTTGAGTGCATGTTGATCTATTTGCGTGCAGGATAATTCATTATTTTATTTTGGATTTTTTCCACGCGATCAGTAAGCACACTCCCACAATCATGCCATACAATTGAACCATAGTCAAGTATAAATCCTTAAATGAATTTCAGCAGGTAGGAAGCCCAGCCCGATATACGATTTAACAGTTTCGACTTGGGGACAGCAGCGTTGGCACAACCTATCAACTTGGGGCTTCCAAGACATATCTTTCTGGTTACTTCTTCAAGTTTGTTATTAAAAAGGCAAATTTCCAGATCAGCTTTCTTGAGGGCGGGACGTGCCCCAATTAGCATTGGCATAGCTATAGCTATATGATGAGTGAATGTTGGCTGTCACTTGAGGAGGCAATCAAGAAAAAATATTCAGCATACCTTACATAGAAGGATAGCACCATGGTAATGGTTAAAGTGAGGAATAAAAATTATTTGCAATATTTTTCACTATTTAAAGGTATTATTATGAGACAATATATTTAATATTGATCTGCGAAAAAAGTTATCCTGTTACAGGTTAAAAACGTTCCAGTGACAATTCTTCGTGAGTTATGCAAATGACAATGTTTGATTATATTCATGTATTACAAACAGTTGGCCGTGGTTAATAGTATGAGAACTGGGTGTGTTGATGGACTGTGGAGATACATTTTTGGGGAGGTTATGGGCGAAGTACGTGGGGGCTAAAAATACCTGTCAATGTTCACATGTACACAAATACAATTTCTACATGTATCCTATTTCTACATATTCAATTCTACATGTATCCTTAACTTAACCACGCGTGTGGCATTTGTTACTCTATTTTTGTTACGCTATTTTTGTAATTTATTCTGAAATCACTAAATACGTTGATTTATATCTATTTGAAGTCTTCCCCCTTAGCCACTTCAACCTCTCTTTGATATTCTTAAATGGTTATTAAAGATTCTGTACTTTGGAGGCTGTATTACACATGTGAGTTTCCAAAGTCTAAAGCCAACATCATCATTTTCCAATTCCCAAAATGCTATAAATTAATATACATATAGATAATCCGACAGTGTACAACATGCCACATTTGTTTATCATTTCTTAAACCAGTAAAGCTAGCGGTTTTGGTCTATCACCTGCATGTGTATATGGTATATGCGGTTTTGGTCTATCAACACACCCAGTTTATCATGTCAAGTTTATCATTTCTTAAACCAGTAAAGCTAGCTTCGTTAATGCAGCAAAACATTTTTATGATGAAAGAGCTTTTGATCGTATTTGTAACGTCTAGGTCGACTCATTTTTCTCCTACTTTCAATGTTTATCTATGGAATCATGCTGTTAATTCTGTACATATTTAGTTTTGCATGTATTCGAATAGTTAGGTTAGTTAGGTCATAGGATGAAGAGCCGTGTAATATGTAATCATGCTGTTAATTCTGTACATATTTAGTTTTGCATGTATTCGAATAGCCGTTAGGTTAGTTAGGTCATAGGATGAAGAGCCGTGTAATATGGAATCATGCTGTTAATTCTGTACATATTTAGTTTTGCATGTATTCGAATAGCCGTTAGGTTAGTTAGGTCATAGGATGAAGAGCCGTGTAATATGGAATCATGCTGTTAATTCTGTACATATTTAGTTTTGCATGTATTCGAATAGCCGTTAGGTTAGTTAGGTCATAGGATGAAGAGCCGTGTAATATGGAATCATGCTGTTAATTCTGTACATATTTAGTTTTGCATGTATTCGAATAGCCGTTAGGTTAGTTAGGTCATAGGATGAAGAGCCATGTAATATGGAATCATGCTGTTAATTCTGTACATATTTAGTTTTGCATGTATTCGAATAGCCGTTAGGTTAGTTAGGTCATAGGATGAAGAGCCGTGTAATATGGAATCATGCTGTTAATTCTGTACATATTTAGTTTTGCATGTATTCGAATAGCCGTTAGGTTAGTTAGGTCATAGGATGAAGAGCCGTGTAATATGGAATCATGCTGTTAATTCTGTACATATTTAGTTTTGCATGTATTCGAATAGCCGTTAGGTTAGTTAGGTCATAGGATGAAGAGCCGTGTAATATGGAATCATGCTGTTAATTCTGTACATATTTAGTTTTGCATGTATTCGAATAGCCGTTAGGTTAGTTAGGTCATAGGATGAAGAGCCGTGTAATATGGAATCATGCTGTTAATTCTGTACATATTTAGTTTTGCATGTATTCGAATAGCCGTTAGGTTAGTTAGGTCATAGGATGAAGAGCCGTGTAATATGTAATCATGCTGTTAATTCTGTACATATTTAGTTTTGCATGTATTCGAATAGCCGTTAGGTTAGTTAGGTCATAGGATGAAGAGCCGTGTAATATGTAATCATGCTGTTAATTCTGTACATATTTAGTTTTGCATGTATTCGAATAGCCGTTAGGTTAGTTACATGTAGGTCATAGGATGAAGAGCCGTGTAATGTGGAAATGCCAAATAAATCGTTATTATTATTAATAAAAATGAAATGTCGCATTTTTATGCAGCCATAATCATTAACCGAAACGATGCGTGTAAAGTTATCAAAAGACGCTGATCGCTTACAGCTAATGCTGGGTTGTTAACCCAGTATATATATTATATGTATATATATTTATATGTTATAACATATATCTATGAGAGAAAACTCCTCATATAATTGCTTGATATTTTTACCATGTTTTTACTAATCGAAGATTAAGGTAGTCCTCCTTTTAACTACAAGGCTCATATATTTTAAAAATATCAAAAAATTAAGTTAAATAAAAATAATTGGTAAAACAACGTCCCTTTGCTACGGTTGCCTAGCAACCTGCACGTAATGTTATAATTATCATTTGGCGTTTGCACTCGACATTAGAGATGGAAGCCGTGTAGATGGTAGAGGAAAATTATCAGTGCTGAAAGTATAATATTGTTGAGACTTAACCCTGGTTGGGAATTGAACCCGCGACCTCTGGATGTCTAGGCCAGCGGTCTAACCGACTGCACTATGGAGCCGTTCCTGAGAGCTTGGTCACGAGTTTGATACACACAATATGATGGTAACACTGGTAAATCTATTTAGTATACTAGAAATACGTATCCGCAATAACCCCTCGCGCGTCTGGCCTATCAGACAAAAAATTTATATTATATATTTCGCCAGATAATAAATGGTCCCCAGTACTCCTCTGTCTCATACCTGTATTGTAGAACACAAATCGCAAAAGCCCGTTTCGTAGTAGATTTTGAACGTTATCTCGGTCAATATTTAACCGATTTTAATTCTGGTTTTAATTCTTACGCAGACGTGCATACCCTTCGTAATAATCTGTTTATGTACTATTAATTAATCAGCCATATTTGAACTTATCGGACATGTCGGAACATAGTCGGAGCTATATATATATATATATATAAATATATATATATATACTTGAATTGATGAATGAGACAAAGAGCAAGAAAACTTCTAACCAGTCCACATAAATTTAAGTATATAAAATTAAATATATGTGAACTGGTTAGAAGTTTTCTTGCTCGTCGTCTCTTTCATCAATTTAAGTACCGTATTTCCTCTATAATAAACGCCTAGCCTCAAATAAACGCTTCCCTCTAATAAACGCCTCCCTTTTCATACAAGAATGTCAATAAACGCCTCCCTCTAATAAACGCCTCCCTCTAATAAACGCCGCACACATCAGAGCGGCGTTTATTAGAAAAAATACAGAGTGTGCAAGAAAAAGGTTGCTAAAATTGACAGATTTATTTAACAGTTTTTCTTTTCTTTTCTCCATCTTTTCGTGAAGAGTTATTGCTGTCGATTTCTTTGTCGTGCGAGCAATGAATAATGCCGGAACAACCAGTCCTACTCCTCGTTTTCGTTTGCCAGTAACTTTCAGAACGAGTAAAGAGTAAAGTTTCCCTCTAATAAACGCCGCCCTCTAATAAACGCCGCATCAAATTGTTTCAAAAACAAAATTCAAAAACAGTTTCAAGAGCATAACCTGTATCCATGTTTGTGGATATTTCTACCAGGATTATCATCGTTTTGGTCTGCTTGTTCTTTTTAAAATTCAACATATATATATATATATATATATATATATATATATATATATATATATATATATACGTGTAGGTTTTGGTCTACGAAATGCAAAGAGTGCTCAACAACATATAGTTAGAGCAAATAATAGATTTTCGCTTACCTCAAAACTGGTCTGCTACAAGATGAAACAAGTTGTAGCAGACCAGTTTTGAGGTAAGCGAAAATCTATATATATATATATATATATATTAAAAATATATATATATATATATATATATATACAAACTTTTCGTGAGATATTGATCTCTGTCGCGGCGAGATTAATTAGCACGCCTTAGGCGCCTTCGGCCGACATCGGGCCGAAGGGGAAAAAATATTATTTGCAGTGTGCACGACTCGCGATATTCGAGATGGATCGAAGTGAAGTAAATGGTAGAGGAACATTTTTCTAGTCCTGAAAGTATATACTTGCAAAGTTGTTTGGCTTTTGGTTAATTTTATAACATTTTTTGCCTCGTTCCCAAGCAAGGATATTCGGCACCCGGAGGCCACATTCGCTGGTTGTTTGTTCACTGTAGTATAGCTGCTGGCTTTTTTAACTTCGAAAATATTTCCGTCACAAGGTTAGAATACTGCCAAGTCATTAGAAAGGCGAATAATTTTTCTATTCAGTATATAGCCGAGACGGACAAATTTCTGCTGTGTTTGTCGAACTTTAGTTGGATCGATGGTTTGTGAATACAAATAAAATAAAGAATAAAGAACATCGTCTTTCGCTTGATATTGTTAATCAGCTTCTGTCGCTTGATATTGTGTGTAATTGGTTCTGTTCCACGTTTTTGACGTTTTCTTTTCTGTTTTTCAGGTGCAATTCAGTATTGTGAGTTCTCACTGCAGTCACACTCGACCGACAGGCGCCATTCTGTTTGCCTTAATCAACAAACATATCAGACGATATCTGCCGGTGTGAGTGACTCACAACTCAAATTAAATACAAAGCTGTTGTGCTCGTTAGAAAGCTGAAAGAAACAATTGTCTTCGTAATAAACAATATAAACGAGGCCTTTTAAGCTATTAACTAAATATTTTTATTATATAGATGGGAGTGTTTTACTAAGAAATATGCAGTGACATATTTTCCATATCCTCACTGAAGATATCGATCACGTGATTAAACATTTCCCCACCTTTTGTAAAAAGAAAATTACAAGGTGGCTTGAAGATATGAATTTTATCTTCTCGTGGTAAAAACAATATTTTACTGTTTTCACCACTCGAAGATAAATTCATATCTTCGCACCACCGCGTGCATGTAATATCCTCTCTATATAAATATTATTATTATAAAACATCAGACGCGATAAATCATTTAACTATTTCGCAGATAAATGAATAACTTGGGTATTTTCCAGAAGATAGAGTGCTCTATACAAACTTGTTGTAGAGCTAAATAATATATATTTGGAATTATCTAAAATATATACAACATGTCATTACACTGTGTTTCATGCCTTGGGCAATCTTCAGATGATTAGTCATCTGAAGATTGCCAAAGGCATGAAACACATGCAGTGTAATGACATGTTGTATATATTTTAGATAATTCCAAATATATATATATTATAAATATATATATATATATATATATATATATATATATATATATATATATATATTATATATATATATATATATATATATATATATATATATATATATATATATATATATATATATATATATATATATATATATATATATATATATATATATATAATAACTGGACACGGTTACACTTTTGACATTAGTTTATTGCATACAGTTCTGTTTCGTACAGGCGAACCTGCACTCATCAGTGCTAGACTAAAGCTACGGATACACGGGCAATATTTTGCTCGCGACGGTAACGCAATGGCAATAAAATCGTTGCGTTGCCGTCGCGAGGACGAAATTGCTCGTCTATCATGTCTCGCGACGACAACGCAACGACTCCCGCAACGTTGCCGAAAGTTCATTGTTTTAAGAGTTTTTTCAAATAAGACAAACTTAATTTTCGATTCATTGGCACTTTAAAGGAAACAAAACTAGTGTGTTATTGTTCTTTAATTTATAAAGCGTATTTCGATGGTGATCCTAACACTTCATGGGATGTTGCTCGATGTTGAGAAAAGCGTAAAAAAACACTCGCCTACGCCACTCGTGTTTTTCACGCTTTTCTCAACTCTCGCAACATATCCCAGCGTGTTTGGAATCAGGCCATCCAAACACGCAAACCGTTAAGTATCTCTTTAATACTACGGAATATAGTATAAGTGCTGAATAATTAGCTATAAGGACGCAAGAAGAGATATTTGGGTTTAAATAATTGTTGCTATGTAATGCTAAAATATATCTGACTGAGAATAATCGTGGAACATTTATTAATTAAATTATGCCTAGTTATACTCAATATACACGGATCGCTCAAAAAATGTACTCGCGCTTTGTATTGTGGGATTTATTGTGAGTAAAAGTCAAGATTTTGCTTCAATCACGGACGTTTAAAAAATAGTTATTTTTATACGGTTATTTTTTACTACGATTTATGTGCAATAAAGCGCTTTGATTCTTGTTACATGCGTAGAAACATTGTAGTTAAACTTGAACAAGATAAACACTTGAATATTGTTACTTAGCCAACCGCGGAAGTAGAATGTTAATGGTGATTCTGTTGGTTTTTCGGCCAACTGTCTTCATTGAGTACGTCAATGACATTTACAAGTACTTAATTTTTAAGTGTTATGCGTTTTTACCGTCATTCCTTTTTGACCATCGTGGTACATATAGAAGCTCTAATTCAGAATTTTACTCATTTTTGAGATTCGCGATCCGTGTATAGATACAGAGTTCGCTCAAGCATTATGAAGTATTTGCCATTGTTTATGCAGATGATGAATTAAGTTCAGTTAGAGAAATTTCGAATGTAATAAAATCTGTGTACCACCAGTAAACAATGGACACAGACTACGAGCTGGCAAAATCGGTACAACACTCATGTGGACTATATGTGACCCTCCACGCGAAAACGTACCTTAACGCTTTTCCGTTTAAACGGCCAAAAAAACGGACGGCGAACGGATGACAAACGGCTTGTAAAAGCGTTCGAACGGTTTCGAAAAACGTTCGAACGGTTTCGCAAACTAACTAAACGGTTAACAACAGGAGGTCGAACGGTTAATAACAGGCGTTCGAACGGATAATAACAGGCGTTCGAACGGTTGACCATAACTAACGGCTAACTAAACGGCTAACAAACCCGTTCGAACGGCTAACGTAACTGTTCGAACGGCTAAAGTGAAACCGTTCGAACGGCTAACGAAACCGTTTGAACGGTTAACAACTGTTCGGACGGCTAACGAAACCGTTTGAACGTTCTGTTAATAATTTTGAACGTTTTATCAAACCATTCGAACGGAAAACTGTCAAATTTCATAGTTTCCCAGCAGCAGAAAAGTCCAGAGAACGCGGGGAAGCTTGGATCATGCTGTATTGCTATCGCGGATAATGACAGCTATGGGGATCATGCGCAAAATGTCAATTGCGCATCAATAATCTTTATGTAGACTAGTTGAAATCGTTCGAATGATATAAAATTATTTCTTGTCACATTTTTCTTATAGTTTTGCGTAAATCTTTGCTTATAAGGCGTTCGAACGCTTTGGGAAGCCATTCGAACGCCATTAGAACGGTTTCAGTTAGCGATTAGGAATTGCGTCCAATGTATTAGTTAACCGCAATTCGTCAAATGAAGTGAGTCTGTTTTGGCAACAACAAACATATTAATCTCATAGGCATTACGTTAGAGATGTCTTCCCGTTTCTCACACCTGTCAAGCCGCACGCGGCCTAGTTGGCTTGTCATTGGCGTTCGACCAAACTCTTTATTCTTACGCCTATAACTGAACCATTATGCGCTCGTCATAATCCGGCGTTTGAATTCGTGTATACAATGTAAACCCGATTAAACGCTCGCGCTAATAGCCCTTTGAACGCTTTCAGTTAAACGCTTTCGAACGCTTTAAGAAGCCGTTTGAACGGTTTGATAAAACCGGCGCCTGTTACTAACCGTTCGAACGGCTAACCGTTCGAACGGTTTCAGTTAGCCGTTCGAACGGTTAATAACAGGCACCGAACGTTTAATAACAGGCGTTCGAACGCTCTGTTAATAATTTTAAACGTTTTATCAAACCGTTCGAACGGCTTCTTAAAGCGTTCGAACGCTTACCAAACGGTAAGCGAACGGTATTTTCATGCCGTTCGCTAATTAAGCGTTAAGGTACGTTTTCGCGTGGAGGGTCACATATTAAACCAAGGTTGCCGATGCATGGGATGCGAATTTGTGTCGAAAGTCTATTGAATTTCACTAATCCGCATAACATTTTACTCACGGTGTATAATGTTGGGTTAAGGGGCTGATTACATGCAGAAATTTCAGCCCGGGCTGAGATTTCAGCCCGGCTACTGAGGTATGGTAAAGAGGGAGAATATAAATCACGGTATCGAAAGCGGTCAAGCGGCAACAAATATGGCATAAAAACAAAGCTATTTAAATGATTTTCCATACTCCGTAATTTACCATACCTCAGTAGCCGGGCTGAAATCTCAGCCCGGGCTGGAATTTCTCCATGTAATCAGCCCCTTATAGAAGTGGGGTTAGTATTTCTTTATTTCAGGGTTAGGACTAGAATTGGGTTATGGTTAGCGTTTTTTTATAACCTTGATGAGGCAATGAGATTAGTTTGAGAAAATTCGGGTGTACGTTAGATTGAGAATTAATGAGAATTATAGGAAAAACCGATTCCTAAAAGTATAAAATTAACTTTCAGGGAGCCACATAGACACTTTTCCTTCACTTTCCCACGAAACAATGGCTCCAAGTTGAAGTTGTCAATGAGATCATAATACATTTCATTTTATTGTCTTTCATATCCAATCTCGATTCCAAGCCATTGTTCATGTTCAAACAAATGCGGAAGTGTCTATTGTAAGCATGTATACACGGCTGCTCCGAGTTTTGAGATCATCTGATGAAACTAAGAGAGAAACATAAAACCTTTGGTATACCCTCTGAGCCGCGACGCTCTACCAACATGCAGCTGAGCCAAAGTTATACCATCTTGCCAACCTGGTGGAGCCTCGGACTAGACAGTTTGGCCAGACAAACAAAATAATTTTTCTTACTATTCTTCTTTCTTTTATAAACACTTTTAAAGTAGTTTTAGTCAGCAGTTTCACCTGCACCGCGTTGAGCATCAACCGACACTCACACTGCTACGTTTTAACTGTTGACGTTGTTCTGAAACGTGAAAATTTTCTGAACAATTTGCATTTTGAACAAGTAGACTGGCAGCTTCTAGAGACTAGAATTTATAAAGCTCTTTGTCTAGGAGGAATAATATTATTGTTTGTTGCCTCCGTAAACTCTCTCCGACTTGATCCCAGCTGGGACTTGATCGCGCCACCTTCGGTGTCATTATAGAGAGACTCTCTAATGACACCGAAGGCGAAGGTGGCGCGATCAAGTTTTCGCTTGATCTCGCTAGGCGATCTTGAACCTCGGAGATGCGTTCCCCACCCAGCTCTGCTTCTTACTCCTATGTTGGATATAGTTGACTAATACATTCAATGACACGGAAGTACTATATCTATACTCATGTGGCATCTATAAAGTGCATTTTTCAGTGTTTCTTGGCTGCGTATACGTCAATATACGGCGACGTCCTTGTTCTTGCTTGCCCATTATTTGATTGCCATGACGTGATAAGATCTTGTAAGAGATATAAGTAACAAACTCTTTGTTTTGACACAATCAGAACAAAGCTCAAACTTTGCTTAAGAAAGTGTGGTGCAACCAACAGGAAACTGCTGATGAAAATTCTGTTTCTATTTTGGTACTGATGTTGGATCATCGCTGGAAAAATCAAAAATGACAAGTGACGTTTGGAGAGGTACGGAATTTATGCCAAGGACGAGAGTAAAGCTTGTGGTGGTCGATTCCAAGGCAAATGCGACGTGGGTCTGGTTTGTCGCCTTCAGCCACCAGCGCTATAGTCACCAGGTCTATAATGCTTCCCGGTTGTTGTTTCAATTTAAATATACCTTATATATATGTAAATACATTTCAAGAGATGAGTGAATTGTGGTGAGGTGAGTGAATTAAAACTCCATGGATGTTTTAGTTAGCTTTTACAACACTTTGCTGGAAATTTAAGAATATTTTGAGAAGCACAGAACCGAACCTCGTGCATATACATTCGACGGCATACACATAACACATGTAACTTGTTTGGCATTATCCTGTTCTCATATGTGACTCATGTTCATGAATTAAGTCAAGAAAATTCTGAAATCAAAATTATATATGTTAACTGCGTTAAATGTCAATTTTCAAAATATTAAAGTGCCACTACGATGAAAATTCACCCCCGTCTTTTAGATTTTCTTTAGCATAGAATAGTATTTCAGGGTCGAAAGTGATCATCGATGTAAAATGGTATTTTGAAGTAAGTATTTTGAGCTCTGAAATCACTATTATTTAGGCCATCATTACTAAAAACGTGTTCCAAGTGAGCCCGCAATTTCAAAAGGTAATATTGTTTGTGACGTCAGATTCTCAATGTACGCCTGAATTTCGGTCGAGGTTATTTGTTTTCTTGTTTTTTTCGAGAAGTAGACGAAATGTTCAGCCTTTCAGACGAAGAATTTGAAAAAACGACCTTGATTTACTTGAAGAATTAGCCACGTGGAGTCTTCGCGTTGAGAATCTGACGTCACTTCGTTACGCTGGTCAAGAATATGAACGATTAATGGCGGACATAACAACTCCAGATTCGGAGTAAGAAAAATAATACTTGCCATCGTCGAATCGCAAAACGGTTTCGACCGAGTAATATTTAGAAGCTCTGCTTTATAAATACGTAAAAATATCGATAGGTAAAAATTTGATCGTAGTGGCACTTTAAAGACTGTGTCATTTATGTCGAGTGAGTTTAATCAATTCAGATGGTAAATTAATGCATGCTGTGTACCAAAACGTTCTTTCATAAATAAATTTAGCATAAAATTCATATCTTGTCGCCACCATATGTAATATCCCATTTATACTAGAAATACATGTACGCATTTGTGGGGCTCACGAGTCTTCGTGCTCCGGCTCTTGTGATCATTAGAGCAGTTTACTTCATGAGTTCTATCGACTTAGATGTTATGAAAACTTTTGACTATATGATATATCCCATACAAAATCCAGTCGCGTTATTCATCTATATTACAATGGTTTATAAGCTACCTCACAGGTAGAAGACAATTACGAGTTGCGCTCGATGGTACCTTCTCCGGTTAGCTCCCTGTGAATTCTTGAGTACCACAGGGCTCTATTTTTGGCCCTTTCATGTTCATTGTTTACAACAACGACCTGCCCAAATATCCCCAAAACGGTTCTAAAATTACTCTCTTTGCAGATGACTCAAAATTATACAAGAGCATAGATTCTGAGGATGCAAGGTGTCTTCTCCAACGAGACCTCGAGCATTTACATCACTAAAGGGCCTTGATTGGGGTATATCCTTCAACGTACCCAAATGTAAAGCTCTCCATATTTCAAGAAAAAAATCCAGAAGTTCTATTGATAGGCAATACAAAATAGGTGATCAACCCTTGGATTGTGTTTCTCTCACACCTGATTTGGGTATTCAGCCATCAAATACCTTTTCGTGGGCAAATCATATTGAGGAAATGGTGGCCAAATCAAATAAGACTTTGGGCTTAATTAAACGGGTATGTAGAGACATCACTGATACATCAACCAGGAAAGTCTTTTATTGCTCCTTGGTAAAATCTAGGTTAGAATATATGGATGTAACCTCTGGTCACCTTATACCAATAAACATCTCCTGATCGAAAACGTCCAACGAGCTGAACACCCAATCAAGCTGAACCTTCTACCATTCCAGCACCGACGTGAAATCAGTGACTTGATACTGTTATTCAAATGCGAAAATAATCTTGTATCTATTGATACCACTCAGTACTTCGACATTCGTGCTCCTCGTTTCAACACACGTAACTCCGATGTAAATGACTTGTTTCCAAAAATTTATCACAAACAGGACTATTTCCGTAATTCATATTTTCCTAGATCAGCCAAAATGTGGAATGCTATTCCTCCACATATTAAAGCATGTAACTCGTTATCTACCTTTAAATTGAAATTGTATTCAATCGGTATAAAGCCAAGTTGACTACATATTGTCCACCTAAATAGCTTTGATGCTTTGATTTTTACATTACTACTAACATATATTTAGACGTTTGATCTCAATTGGAACGCAAGTTTTGTTTCTTATCCCTGTCACATTTGTAAATACTATCTACTGATTCTTATCTATTGATTTCTTTTATTGTACTTTATTTTCTTTTATTATGTAATTATGACAAATTCATTAAATTCAAATTCAACAACCCCTCGCACGCTTACTGTTTGAAGCTTTAATAGTGTAGTGCTCAGTTCTTTTACTTAATAAGTAACGCATTCATTTACCAATCTGAACAGATTTTCATAAATGCACTGAACAGAACATGAGTGGGAAAGTCTACTCGTACTTCCACCATCTGTAATGCTAGATATTCTGCGTTCTGTATCCCTGAAGACTGTTGGAAAGACCCAGCATATTCACTGGTATTCTGGCGTATTCTTTTGGAATATTGTCTGAATATGTTAATATTCCGAGGTGAATATATCGGAATAAAACAAACTTAGTATTTCCACATCGGAATACCCTAGATTTTTTTCAGGAATATTTATTATAATTGCTTTAATCCTCTAAAATCTAGGATTATTGTACCCTGGGTGACAGAGGCCCAAAGAAGCCTGGGGAGAGAACCAAGCGAAGGATTATTGATGATTACACTGAATATCTGTGATTATTCAGTAATTTTTTTTGTCAACAAGGAAATAGGAAAGGCAAACCGTTCAACTGCATGGGTTCTCCGTAACACCGTTTCAAGGTCAAGGTCGGTGCTCCTACAGATATACAAGTCGATGATTAGACCACATCTGGAGTATTGCGTGCAAGTATGGTCACCCACAGTAAGAAGAGGGAACTGGGCTCAAATAATGAGTCTCGAAAGTTGTCAACGGAGATTCACCAAGTGCATTACAGGACTGGAAGCATTACCGTATAAAGACCTGGTGCAATTTTTCATGCAACTTGTCTCGCAACGCCGCTGAGAGACAAGTTGCACGGACCATTGCACCGTGTAAGATGCTGTGCAATGGTCAAAATCGATACGAGACAATTTGCACCAATCGTTGCACAAAGAAGAATCGGGTTCTACTTTCTGCGACGATTGCAACAATTTTTTCCAGCGTTGCATCGTGTAACACCCTTTCAGCAACTTGTCTCGCAATGTTTCCATAACAACGACTGCGAACGCATGCGCGTCATCCAGTGTTCTCGCAAAAACAAAATGGCTTTTATCGAAAAAATGCTTTTATCGAAAAAAATGCACAAACGCGTTGCAGCGTGTAACATCCCTCACCTTGCAACTGCAACGCCGCACAAATCATCATTGCGAGACACGTTGCATGAAAAATTGCACCGTGTAACAGGGCCTTAAGGAAAGACTGTTAAAACTGGGGCTTACCACGCTGTTAGAACATCGTGCACGTGGGGACCTAATCGAAACCTTCAAGATCACAAAAGGTTTTATAGATTATGACACTTAATGTTCCGCAACTCGAGATCTGGAAGAAACTTGTTACACATGTCAAATTCTTCGTCTAACAGAAATGGGGATATCTTCACCGAAGTTAAAGAGGCTTCTTCGATAAATGATTTCAAAATTAAATTGGAGTATCACAAGCATGACGCATGTATTCGGAAAGGCATTATGAGTGGATATTGGGAACTTTCACAGGACATTTTTAGACGATTGTAGTTTTTAAAGATATTTAATATTGGTTATTTTTTAATACCGAACTTTTTGTAATTACTTAGAGATGCCCAGAGAGGCATAATTATTAAACTTAAACTTAATTAAACTTAACAAACTTGCACGTGATAAGAATTTTAAATAATAGAATATTGCCCGCTCTATCATATGAGAATAATATTGTTTGTATTATTATAAAATAATAATTTCCTTCAATACTATTTTCGTAATGGTATCAAGTGGTCATACGCCCCCTGCATGGAAATAGTTTAGATTATTAAATTCGCAAGATCAAGATAAAAAATACAATAGTACAAAAAAACAAGAAATAAAGAAATAAAAGATGGCCGGGTATCCGCAACAGCATAGCCAATTACTGCGGACCCTTAATGGTTATTTCATTGATAGCATGTGGCGCTGTTGTTGTCTGGAGAGCGGACTTGTATCGCCGACAAGAGGCTCTTCGCCAACTCAGTGACACCATCTTTTATACTACTGTAAGTTGAATTCCGATCCCACTCAATCTCACCAAAAATCCGTCAAAACTACCGTCAAGAATTTCATCCAAGCCAGCGAATTGCCTGCCTATACCACCCCCAGAACGCCTGTCATATATTTCCCACCTAAAATTCATAAACCTAACAATCCTGGCAGCTTGTATAGTTGCCCCACCGAGCTCATTTCCAGTTTTCTAGACAACGTTATGTATCCTTTGGTTAAGAAGTTGCCTTCTTATATCAAAGATACTAAACCTTGCAAATTTTCGACCAGTTACGTTTCAGTAGTTCCGATAAATTTATTTTCACCATGGACTGTGATGGCCTTGAAGCTCTGAAGTTGTTCTTTGATAAGCGCACTCATTTAGAACCCTCCACAACCACGTTACTCCGCTTAGCACAACTAGTGCTTACCCTTAACAATTTTTCGTTTGATGGTGAACATTATCAACAAATAAGTGGTGTTGCGATGGGCACCAAAATGGGTCCAAGCTATGCTAACTTATTTGTTGGTTATGTTGAAAAACAGATCTTTGAACAATACACAGGTCCCTATAGCCTGATTTCTTCGGCAGATTTATCGATGACTGTTCACGAACAGTGTCGTGTTCACATGTCCTTTTAGAGTAGTTCATCAACTTGGTTGATGATTTCCATCCTGCTCTGAAGTTCACGTGGGAAATCAGCGAGACCTGTGTGTCGTTCCTTGATATTTTAATTTCGATTGATGCATGGTGATTCGCTGAGAACGTCGGTCTCGTACAAGCCTACTGACTCCCATAGTTATCTTCTATTTTCATCCTCTCATCCCAACCACACTAAGCAATCCATCCCTTATTCTCAATTCTTGCGTCTTCGCCGCTTATGTAGCGACGACCAAGATTTTCAAGCCAAAGCAATGGAAATGAGATATTTTTTTGTTCAACGTGGTTACCCTACCAACCTCCTAGACCTCGCCGTTCAGAAAGCTTTTCTCCTACCCCGTTTAGATACCCTTGAACCACCTTTGGAACAAGTTTCAAACAACAAAATTCCTTTAGTTCTAACATTTCATCCTTTCAATTTTAAAGTTAAAAATATTATTAATTGGAATTTTCACATTTTACAAAATGATCCTGAAACGTCAGCCATTTTCACCGATAACCCTTTGGTATCTTTTCGCCGTAGTAAAAACATTCGTGACTCCTTAGTACATAGTGCCCTTAAACAAAATACCTCGGCACCAGCGGGAACATTTTCTTGCGGCCGTTCCCGCTGCAATACACATGCCCTTTTCTCAATCCCACTACAGTTATTACTGCCCCCAATTTCAATCACACAATCCGTCATACTTTTTCATGCACTTCCACCAACATAATTTATTGCATTTCTTGCGATAAATGCCCTAAACTCTACATCGGTGAAACTGGGCGACGCCTTTCAGACAGGTTTGCTGAACATCTTCGTTCCGTGAGGAACAATGATGTTCACAAACCTGTAGCCCGCCATTTCAACAGCTCTAACCAATTTGTTTTCAGACATGAAAGTCTGTGCCATTCTTCCCATCTCTGGTGGTAACGATAACCGCAAACGGCAAGAGAAGCGTCTCATTTTTAAACTTGGCACCACACATCCTCTTGGTCTTAACGAACGTTTTTCTTTTATTTAATTTCCTACAAGTTTTTTGTTATTTTAGTTTGGTTGGAACTTTTTTATTATTAGCTTATGCATTTCAAGTTTTGTTTCTTACTGCTTTAATATCGCCTAATCCCCTTAATATTGGACTTGTCATTTCTCCCTCCTCCTCTGATATATTTATATATATATATATAGATTTTCGCTAACCTCAAAACTGGTCTGCTACAACTTGTTTCATCTGTAAAAGAATCTTCAGGCAGTGACCAAATATATATATATATATATATTATATATATATATATATATATGCTCAAACACCGAAGTGAAGGAGCGTAATAGTACAATCTACAGACACGTGTTTCGCTGTTCCACAGCTCATCAGTGTAGCTCGGTACAATCCAGATGTATGTATATATATATATATATATATATACTATATATACTATTTGTGCGATCAGTTGATAACATGATACTAGAATATATATATATGTTTGTATCTGATCTACGTTAAAAAACTTTATTAAAAGCGGCAAGTACACACGCGGTAGTTCAATGTGTTCATTAACTGAATTGTTTTCTCGTGTGGAATGAAATGCTTCAAGGAACATTCGCTTATGGTAATTGCTAACGCCTCTTTCCAAAATTTCAACATGCACGATCCTTAATTGCAGACTCGTTTCAAACAAAAACAAAATCTTAACCGTTTAACTTCAAATCTTGTAGGACTTTCTTCCTTTCTTCTTGTTGCAGACTTTGCGTAGAAGTGATGGTTTCAGCTCGATCCAGTAGCGTTTTTCCACGGCTCTTTTATCCTGCGTTGGATTGTGCGAATCATATGCAAGGTATTTATCCGTGTGCGTGGCTTTTCGATGTACTTTGATTCGTAGTTTTCCACCGTCAAGTTCACAGTCAATCAATGAATCCAATGTATACCTTTCTTAGACATTAAAATCGAAAGGCCTTGAAGTTGCATTTTCGCAACTGATCCCAGTTTGGTCTTAAAATCATATATATTTCAAAACTCGAAATTTTCCTTCACCATAAATCCTTAGAATATATATATATATATATATATATATATATATATATATATATATATATATATATATATATATATATATATATATATATATATATATATATATATATATATATATATATATATATATATATTTCTAAGGATTTATGGTGAAGGAAAATTTCGAGTTTTGAAATATATATGATTTTAAGACCAAACTGGGATCAGTTGCGAAAATGCAACTTCAAGGCCTTTCGATTTTAATGTCTAAGAAAGGTATACATTGGATTCATTGATTGACTGTGAACTTGACGGTGGAAAACTACGAATCAAAGTACATCGAAAAGCCACGCACACGGATAAATACCTTGCATATGATTCGCACAATCCAACGCAGGATAAAAGAGCCGTGGAAAAACGCTACTGGATCGAGCTGAAACCATCACTTCTACGCAAAGTCTGCAACAAGAAGAAAGGAAGAAAGTCCTACAAGATTTGAAGTTAAACGGTTATGATAAGTTTTTTGTTGATAAAGTGCGCAAACCTGTAAAAGAAGCTCGAGAACAAGAGGAAGTTGAACCAAAGGGCTTTGTAAGCTTACCCTACGTGGAAGGTGTATCGGAAAGAATAAAATATATTTTGGTTAAATGGCTGAGGTGCGAACAGCTTTTAAGCCATATCAAACTTTGGCACAAGTTTTTAAAAAGCCTATAAAGAAAGACACGAGCAAGTCAAGTGAATGGTATTGTTTACAAATTCAAATGTAAATCGTGTCCATTTACATACATTGGGGAAACAAAAAGGTCATGGAATTCGAGATGGGCAGAACATAAACTGGGAGTCAGAAAAAGAAACGAGTCTGCAATTAAGGATCGTGCATGTTGAAATTTTGGAAAGAGGCGTTAGCAATTACCATAAGCGAATGTTCCTTGAAGCATTTCATTCCACACGAGAAAACAATTCAGTTAATGAACACATTGAACTACCGCGTGTGTACTTGCCGCTTTTAATAAAGTTTTTTAACGTAGATCAGATACAAACATATATATATATTCTAGTATCATGTTATCAACTGATCGCACAAATAGTATATATAGTATATATATATATATATATATACATACATCTGGATTGTACCGAGCTACACTGATGAGCTGTGGAACAGCGAAACACGTGTCTGTAGATTGTACTATTACGCTCCTTCACTTCGGTGTTTGAGCACTCTGGCCCTATACCGCTTCACACTCTCTGGATGTGCGCATGACTGCTATTGTCCCACAAGCGGTTGTCGCCGGCAAACGCATGTGTATAATTAGTTCTCGTGCCATATCTAGATTGTACCGAGCTACACTGATGAGCTGTGGAACAGCGAAACACGTGTCTGTAGATTGTACTATATACAGCTAAATCAATTAAGGTTGTCCTCCGACAAAGCTAAAAGGTCAAAGCCAAGCGCGAAAAGTACGATGGGGATTACTCTATTAATTATTTATTTAGCATATTGATACGCCTAAAGTTGAAAAAACAAACCGAAATTGACTCCCTTGAGATTATTAATGAAAACATGAATATTGACGTAACCTGCATGTACGCATCGCTATACAGTGTGTATAAAAAACCTGAACCGGCATAAAATTAATTAACACCTTTCAAACAACTTACAGTATTGTAGTAGTTTGAAAGCCCTGGACACCTCAGAGCCAATATTAATTAATCTTATGCCGGTTCAGGTTTTTTTTATAAACACTGTATATACATTACGGTATTAAACACTCGCTTTTCGTTAACAGCGCCGCTCCACACTTCAGTATTCATCATTATTTTGTCCGCATTTACGATTTATTCTTGCATTCTCAACAACAGAAAATTGCTCATTTGAAATCCCTTGAGAGACAACTTCAGTTTGTTTGTCCAGCTTTTGATTAGCAACTGTGCGCTAGGATATTGCAAACAAAAACAGGGAAATATTAGTTTATACCTTTGGGAATCACTTGGACTAATAACAATTAATGTTTACTTCAAACTTCAAGTAACTAAACAATTCAGCATAAACAATCTATTAATAACTGCTTATCAATATATATATGGGACTTTTGAGAGCGAAGATTTTCCGTGTAAATGCAGAAGTTAAAACAGTATCAAGTCAAACTACAACTACAAGAGCCACTGAAATTCCCTCAAACTGTGATGCGAGTCATTTCTACGTCCGAACTATAACCTGAAGAAATCAAATCCTATCTCAGGCGCGTGACCCTCCTTAACACCGTTCTCCTGCTTAATATCTACCAGAGCGAATGCGATAGTCTCGATCTTCACCAGCACAAGATTGTGCTCCAGCTCCACCAGGTAAACCAACCTCGTACCCAGGTTTTTCAACCGAGGTTGCAGGTAAAACACGAAACGTAAAACTACAAATATTATTAACTTTATTAACAATAAAGTCAATGTAAATCCATTCAGTATTATATTTACGCGTTTCTACGCAGATTTTCGAAAAATCCCCCTAAATTACTGACTTCGTAAACTAACTTCTGAATTTGGAAACGTAATTTGAAACTTGGCAACGAACTTAATCCGAACGGCGCGTTGAAAAGTGAGCTGAAATCAACAATAATGTGTGAGTTGTGATTTGTCTCGATAGGGTAATGTTGTATTGCGGGTGACTATAGGCACTGAAAGAATTGTCGGCTCTGTTTACAGCTGGGGATGTGTTTTATACTAGAAGTTATTTGTACTATTCTTCTGGTTAAAATTGCAACGCAACACAGGCCCCCAGACAAGTTAATTGCAGGAACTGTTTGACCTAAAATGGTGATTGATATTGAATATGGATAGTAATACCATTTTATAATTTCCATAAACTAACATGTTGATTATTTTAGGTTGCAAAAAACTTGTAGTCGCGGTTCATATCAAATGTTTAGTTGTATTAGGCTTGGATGATTAATAAAGATGTTATATTACGAACTAATTTAAGGTTTCTTCAAATCGTTTTTTGTGGCTTATCAGCCCATTAGTTAATAGAGTGTTTCTATTAACTATGATCAGCCGGAGCTACCAAACTATCAAACTTTGCTTATAGTCAAACTGGAAGCACTCTCCTCACATTCAACCAACGCAAAATTTTAATCAGATAAATGAAATGAGCAGGTATCGAACCCAGGTCTCAGAGGTGAAAACCACCTTCGCCATAACCACTGTTTCACCAACACCCCTAATTACTGAGTATTGTTGAAAGCCTGTCTTGTTTAAAATACTAGCAAAATCACATTAGGTTCTATACCAATCACAAAATATAGTGATGTGCATTACACTCAACTGACACAGCGTATTTATGACAGGTAAAATGTTGTTTTGGAACGCATAGTGAACAGCTGTTCGAAGCCTAGATAGCTTATCTAGCTCATCTAATCCTAGCTAAAGAACCGTACTAATCGCCTTTTGAACAACCTAATTTAAATTTTGAGTTGAGCTGTTCAGTGCTGTTCAGTGCATAAAAGTTAAATTGGGTTGTTCAAAGCACCACTAAAGGAGTTGTTCTCTAGCTAGGACTTATCCACCGGATAAGCTATCCCAGGCTTGGAATAACAAGCCCCATGAAGTTCACTTCATATGAAACTTGGACGTCTTGGAGGCATGTTTATGATCATGCTATCTTTTGGAAACAGCCCGTATAAAAATGTATGTATAGTATGCAGCCATGTTCAAATTAGCAACACATGTATAAAATGATTTAAAATAACTATCAATTTCTAAGTATCTCTGTGCTTTTCACGCATTTTTATGCATTGCTTCTTAAGTATACATGTTCTAGCGTAGTCACATGTACGCATTGCGTACCTATTTTTTAAATCGTCGTCGTTTTGTTTAAATAATCGTTGTTTTATATATATATATATATATATATATATATATATAGGTAATATTTATATATATATAATATATATATGTTGAAAGGATTTATGGTGAAGGAAAATTTCGAGTGTTGGAATACATACATTTTAAGACCAAACCGAAAAATGCAACTTAGCGGCCTTCCGGTAGGAAGGTATATATATATATATATATATATATATATATATATATATATATATATATATATATATATATATATATATACTATATATATATATATATATATATATATATATATATATATATATATATATATATATATATATATATATATATATATATATATATATATATATATATATATATATATATATATATATATATATATATATATATATATATATTAAATCATCGTCAGCTGAGCTGGGAAAGACGCAAATCAAGGTCATGCATGTGACATTGGCAGATGGATGTTTCAAAACCTCCTGAAAATGAACAAGCTTCTGAGTTATGCACGTTCTCGTAATATAATAGACATGTATGTTATGTATTTAGACTCGGTAATTCCAAAACTGTTTTCAGAACTGAAATTGAGAAAATATTGGCCGAGATAACGTTCAAAATCTACGTACGACGAACCGGCCTCTTGACAGACGCGGTCTGGGCACTGGGGACCATGGATGGGGAAAAGAAACTCTAGGGGTGGGGTGGGGGTTGGTAGAAAAGGCGGGAGAGGGGTTAACGTTATTGCGGAACGTATTTCTAGTGTTATATTATTATTATCATTTGTTATTTTAGTGTATTTATATATTTGTATATACTGTTCATCCTGTTTATACCAGTTTTACACAGCTGAAAGGCTCTTACAGTTTAAATAAAGTTATTATTATTATTATTGATTATTATTTATACTTTCTTCTTTTGTTTTATAAGCCTATTGTTTTATGAACCCTCTCTGGCCTCCTCCGCAGGCAACTCTGTGGCTTTTTAGTTGTGCGGGCAATATTGCGAGCAATGTTTTGGCTGGGATTGCAGGGAAGTATAGGGATTGTTGGGATTTGTGAAGGGATTGGCCGAAAAAGAGGGGACTCGCCCCACTCCCCTCCCCTGGCCATTTAATTTCCCTCTCCCCGTGCTCTTGTTAATTTCTCTGGCTCGGCCAAAATATCCTATTTGACTCGGAAAAAAGAAATCACAGAGTTGCTATAAAAAACCATTCAATTTGTAAAATAGAAAAGTCATCCACGCTTGTCCGCACGACTGTAACCAGCTTAAGAAATACAACGCTTACCAACACATGACGTTACAGTCATATTCAAAATGATGGCAAAAGAGTCTGTTTTAGATGGCGTTTATTAACTCTTTTAAAATATGTTATATGAGCATTTTCATAACGCCAAACTACTATATTCCGACTAGCTAAGTCATATATACTTCGATATAAAAAGTAGTTCTCTTGTTCCTACTGCCTTTAAGACAAAACAAAACAAAGCCGAAGACAAGCTTGTTAGCCATGACTCAACGTGTATATTAAGACCGATATGAGCAGACAACAAGACAAACGAAACAGGCCACATTGGGACAGCCACAACTAGGTTCACTGTCCTTGTATGCACATCCAGTGTTTGGCGCATGTGCTTCTTCACAAAATGTTCTAAAATTTTAGAGAACTATTAAATTTAATTCACTATCGTTATAAACCTATTCGCGAAAAATGCGACAAATCAGAAGGCGACAAATCAGACGCACGTCGTCATCGCTCTGATATAAACACCAGAAATTTCTCCGAACTAATCTAGCTTTTATTTAACGAGTGTAGATTCCAAATATTAATACAAAGAGCTAGCAGAGCACTGGACTTTTACCACATCATGCAAATTATAACACTCGCAATATTCATCTTTTACTTTGGTATACCGTTTAATTTCTGAAACTAACCGTTTCATGCTCTTAATAAATACTTGAGCGAACTCTGTATCTATTGAGAATACAGAATTTACTTGGAATAGCTTCAGCATTGATTGTTCTTGATCATATATAATTTGAGTGTTACATAGCAACAAGACTTTAAACTCAAATATTTCTTTTTGACGTCCTTAGTCCTAATTATTCACCAATATGGTTATTCACGTAGTATATTGGCTTAAAAAAGTTCTAGAAAACACATGATTTTATGCACAATTGTGAAAATAATGATAAACACGACGTGATGGAATGATGTGACATCTCGTACAAAATTAATAAATAAGATCTACGGTAAGATCTTACAATTGCAGAAAAATACACCCAAAATGAATTCGTCTATAGAATTGATTCAGTTTGGCTGTGGGAACATTCCAAAGTTAATTCAAGTCAGTTATCTTTATAACGGGGCGAAGAAAAATCTTGTTTTGAAGCTCTCACACAGTGATCTTATGACTTTACACAGTGAACCACCGCCCAGAAAATAACACCTTGTGATTTTCACTCAGACGAATATCAGAATACAATCAATTGGATAATAATAATAATAATTATATTTATATAGCGCATCATATCCACTAATTGTTCATGGCGCTTCACAACAATGCTACTATAAATAAAATACAAAATTAATTAAATGCCTATATACATAATATAGAGACCCATCATCAACAAATTTGGTAAATAAATAACTCTTTAGGGATTTCTTAAAAAGTAAAAGTGTACTAGATTTACGAATACTAAAAGGCAGCTTGTTCCAAATCTTGGGGCACATGCAGCAAAAGCTCTGTCACCAAAACTCTTGGTGTGCGTTCTCGGTTGTGTCAAAAGCTCTTTAGATTCGGACCGTAGAGTTCTGGAAGACTTCTGATAATGTAATAAGTCTACTAGATACTTACGACTATACCCATTCAGTGCTTTGTAAACAAGTAATAATATATTAAATATGATACGATAGTGGATTGGAAGCCAATGAAATTCAACCAACAAGGGGTAATATGATCAGATCTGCCAGTACGAGTCACAATCCGAGCTGCGGTGTTCTGAATTATATTGAATTTTCTTCAGTCGATACTTAGGCACGTACACCGATCAAGAGGGAATTACAATAGTCCAGTTTGGAGGTGACAAAAGCATGCATTGCAACAATAGTAGACTCATTATTAAGATATTTCCTAATTCTTGACAAATTTTTCAGATGGTAAAATGAGGATTTGCATATCACTTTAATGTGGTTATCAAATGTCATATGTTCATCAAAAACAACTCCAAGACTATGAGCAGTAGATGAAACGGATACCCTCTCACAACCAATTTGAACACATTCCAATGAGGGTACTACCCGATACTTCGAGTGGATTAACAAGATACTAGTTTTATCTGATTAAGCTTTAGCTCATTCAGCTAAATTTAAAAAAAAACATCTTTAATATATTAAAGGTTTGTTTTTTTGGTTTAGGTTCATATCACAGACATGTATAAAACATTCTTCAAATGCACTGATGTATAGAGCGAGAGCTGTTGGGGGTGGGGGTAATGTCTATAAAACATAGGTTTAGGGCAATGCACGGTATACGGCTGCGAGGGAGACTAACGGTTGCCATGATAACCATTTATGATGAAGATCATGTCCAACAATTTTCTCAATGCATGTAATCATGGTACCACAGACCATTGGTTCAAACTAAATGCAAATACTTTTTCTGTTCTTGGATAGCATTCCGGACTTTTAATAATCGAAGTCAACTAAATGTGGGACGTTATGCGACGTCTAAAACGAATAATTAAGCAATATAAATTAAATTCGTCTGAATTAAATGTGACATATCATAAGTATTTATTATATAGCTACTAGTAGGATATTAGCTATCTCGCAATTTGATTGGCTCCTCTACTAATACGCTATCACCTCATATCCTAGCAGTAGAGAAAATACAAGATGGCGGCAAGTTTTTTAGGTAAAAAAAAGCTAAAATCGATGGGGTTTTATAAAGAAACCCCAAACTGACCAAGTGTTTGGCTATATAATAAAACAATTATACCATTCGCTCTCGTTATATATGAACTAATTGCACTCGGCGCTTCGCACCTGGTTGCCTGGTTGGCTATGAGCACATATACGACACGAGCTCATGGTTTAATTGTTAAATAGAGATTTAAATTCGTTGTCGTAAATGAAGTCGCATCAACGTCAATTACTAATCGACGAAACTAATATGAACGTGCGACGTATAAACCAAGCCTTATTAGCTTTGTCATAATTTTATCCTAGTCTTCTATCACTGGCAGATTTAGTGTACATCAAACCGGGCACGCCACTGATGTAAAAATATTTGTCAGATAGAAATTGAAATAAGAAAAGATTGCGCATCGTAAACAAGATTGCATATACATGTATTGCACAATGTAAACAAGATTGTTCATACTTTTTTTGTACATACATTTTTCGTTACCTCTGGTTGGTTTGCTGTATTCTGCTGTATCTGTCTCATGCTGACTTTGTTTAGAATATAATTTATCCATCAAAGACTGTG
Organism: Chrysogorgia sp. JL179-B06; assembly: GCA_035772405.1. Classification (NCBI taxonomy): domain Eukaryota; kingdom Metazoa; phylum Cnidaria; class Anthozoa; order Scleralcyonacea; family Chrysogorgiidae; genus Chrysogorgia; species Chrysogorgia sp. JL179-B06. Next base: position 480,744 of record JAYKKM010000145.1, read on the forward strand.
TAGTTGGTCACTGCTATTGTAGTTAAAACTGTGTTCGATTTAGAAACAATGATGATCGTCTGCTGCGTAAATGTATGATACATGATCTGAGCACTCGATTGAAAAATCAACGAATGGTTTCTGATAAGGAGCATTTGAAATCTGTTTCTGGCAGTACGACGTCGTACTCCCAGCTTCTTGACTAGGAATTTTGGTGCGAAGACACGTGGTTTTATTGAAATATGACCCTTTTACTTTGATTATACTGAGATAATCAGATATCATGTTAGTCTCGATAAAACTATAGCCTGCGGCGCAGGCTAGATAAAACATACACAATATGCATGTAGAAGCCTTAATTTATTATACAAATACGACCAATTCCCTCAAACTTTCTGACGGAATGTCGCTCCCCCTTATGTGCTTCACAAATATTTCGAGAACTTTCAAAAACCTTCACAGAATTTTATACTGAAATTTAATTCACTTACCTCAAATTATACTTTACGTAAACCTCGTCTTTGATACGGGAAGCGATCGTGGATCTCCATGTGGCCGAGTGGCTCAAACCAGACCCACGTCGCATTTGCCTTCGTTACTCCAATAGGCCACTGAAAGCTTCATTCTGGCAATCCTGGCACAAACCGTACAGTGGCATCTGCAAACGCCACTTGTCAACTCACCCTCGCAACCCAACTGATCCACTGGCACATGTCGAACAAAGTTACAGAACCTTCATCATCATATCCCTTTTGCTTGAACGGCTATAGAAAATCATGGAACAAGCAAGAAACATATTTTAAAGAGATTTTACTGACGTTTCGTTGCCAACACGCAACATTCTCAAAGTGAAATGCAAGATGTGAAAACTGATATTTAAATATATTTACAGATGTTAATATTAATAAGCCAATCAAAATAAGGGAATTAAGGTAAGAAAAAAGCGAGTCTAAACAAGGTTTAAATTTAAAAATAAGCATGAGACTTTCTCTGATTAGTAGTCAAATGTTGAATTACACGAACAAAAAACAGAAAAATGTTGTTGGAGTGACATAGAATGCTTGAAAGTGATGACGGCGCGTTTGCCCAAAATACCATGTTCCGCAGCATTGACACTTATATTGATAGACAACATACGATCTCAGTAACTTGGGAGTCTGGTCTTCAAACGAAAAGAAACTTGAGATGACACAAAGGTCAATTTGTGGGAAACAAGAATTTAAAAGTTTGATAAGTTTGGTACGAATTTCTAGCGAACGAGTACTGGTAAACGGAAGGCAAAAATATATGCGGATCGGCTGCAGCATCTTCATGCTTACCGAGCTGGCCAGCGCGGTAAGCGAGCTGGCTCTCCTCCGCGACTCGAACCTATATATAAAGTTCTTTAATATGTTACTCCGACACTACAAACAAAGCTTTACATTGGGTTCGGTAGTGATGAAAAGTTCGAGGTTTGAAACGGACCTGTACAAATACAATGATCGTTATTTTTTTAAATTTGCACATCCTACCAAATTCTTCAGTCGGAAGTCATTAAGCTTAAAGGGTTTCTTGTTAACAATGGTAATCCCTCTTTTTTCTTCGACCGTTGTCTTAGGGTTTTTCTTGATGTTTTTTCTCCTTCTGTTAGTGATATTACTGTCCCTATAAGCGTGTTATGAAATTATAAGCAATAATTTATTGTATTATATATAAACTGAACCTGACCTATATTATATATACTGAACTATAACCCTTATTCTTATATACAAACCCTTATTGCTAACAATGGATTACAATGCCAATAATGCTGTATATAATACAACATGTGCAACGGGTCTATATGTACGCTCGAGGGATTTAACTAACTTATTTCATGATTGTGTAGGTTTTGTACGAAAAGAAATAGTGATCATGTTATTTTGTTTGTTTGAAGAATAAATGTGCTTGTGTATGCAGCATTTGGTTCAAGGCTGTGCATGGCAAATAAAAATGTAGATTATCTATATTTTGTAGTTTAGCTTAAAGAGGGACTGTTTTCATTATTTGAGACTGTGATAGACATGTGTTCTTAAATCTGTTTGCATTCAAATTCATGCAGGAATGTGTCTATATACGTATGAGGGATGTATATACATATGACATCCTTCGTTTGTAGGCATATATGCAGATACATCTCTTATCTTTATTCAATCGTTGCCACATCGTACATATAACCAATTCATTTGAGTTCATTTCCTCAGATTTCCCTGCTGATCAATCAAACCCTCCCTCATGCATGTAAGAGAAATAAAGGCATGTGAAGAACAATAGAAACCGACCCAATCATAAAATAAGAGTGAATTTCATCCCGCCAACAAAGACATTAAAACAACTTAATACACATGCAGACATGCTCACTCTTGAGACATTCATCTCAGTAAGTGGGCCTGCCCAGCTAATCAAGTGTTTGCATGGGAATATTTTCATCCCACCTACCGAGATCTCGCCATATTCGACTTCAAGTGAGATCCCGTCTACCGGATTAGCCGGCTTGACCTTGACCATATCAACGCAACGAAATATGTAAAAGGTAAATAATTATATGCAATGAGATGACTCACTTATACCAGGCTATCCTGTTTACCAGGCTCGGCTGCCATGTAACTGGTCGCCTGTCATGTAAACTGCCCAAAGGTGATCTCGAAACTTGGAGTAGCCACGTTTGCTTAAATAACCTTGCTTAAAATTAGGCTCCCTGAAAGTCAATTTCAATCAGACATAAACCCGAAATTTCTCAAACTATTGTAGATTTTATTTAATCAGGATACAGGCAGCATTAGAAAAGAGCTTAATGGTGCTCACATTAGCAGTTTGAATACAGGACAGATAATAGCCCTGCACAGTACAGGGGCGGATCCAGCCCAAAATCTGACTGTTGCAAATTTGTGAAGTGTATTATTTAAGGGGGGTACCTAAGACATATGCTTTTAAAGAAATGATGGTTGTACAGAAGCACAAAATTTAGGAGCTTTCACTGCACAGGTACAGAATAATCAGTTTCAAATCATCAGCTTGGTGCTGCAACAGCAGCATAGTAGCAAGGGAAGATATTTAATTTAAAATCATCATGATACAGCAGCATGAGGATGCAGTATTTAGGAAAGTTATTTACATGTAGTTCAAAATCATCTTGATACAGCAGCAGAATGACAGTTAGGAAAGTTATTTAATTGAAAATCATCTTGATACAGCAGCAGAATAGCAGTTATATACAACAGCCAAATAGTGGTCAGTAAGCAAAAGCAGTTCAAAATCTTCTTAAGACAGTGGTTAGGAGAAAAAACCAGTTCAAAGTCATTAATATAGTACAGCAGTCAAATACACTGTAGTGATCAGGAGGGAAAGCAATTCAAAATCATCTTGAGACAGCTGCTCAGCCAAAAAGTGGTTGGGCAGAAAAAGCAGCTCAAAATCATCTTAGTACAGCAGCCAAATAGTGGTAAGGAACATGTTCATTTGAATAAAAATTAACAATATATACTGTAGCTTAATAGAAACATAGCATAGCCAACAACATTCTTTCTCAAGACTACAACAACCTGGACAATCAACTTCACACATCTAAGGAAGTTTAATGGAACTTGATAGTGACATGAGACATAGAAATGAGGAAAATTGGCAGAAGCATTATTGTGAGCTTCTGCAACAATAGCCTTTATTGGATCTTCTTTTGTCAAATGTTTGAGTGCATTATTTGACAAATACATAAACAAATACATAGCAAATGCATTTCCTTTGTGATGAAATAATTATAATAATAATAATAATAACATGCAGCTATAATTTGACTGGTTAATACTTGGTCATTGAGCTACAGTAGTTAATAAAAACATTGCTGCTATCAATCAAGGACCTGCCTATAAATGCACCTTTATTGTGCTGCTGCTCAACCAAATGGATGTAAGGAATATATAATAGAGAGCATTCAGGTAAATATGACATAGACCTCTTTCATAATGGCACCCAAATTAAATATTCTTTTATATTCATTTAAATTAGCCTTTAAGACCTTGTTCGTGTGTCTGTAACATACTATGAAAGAGGTCTACAGTGCAATAGAACAGGCATTAGACAGACAATTGCCATCTCCCACAGTTCTAGAGGTGGTTTAAAGAGATTGATGTACCTGTAAGCACATTAGGCCCAATTCTGCATGGTCAACTTGTATTAATTTATAGCAATGGAATAGTGAACACACAAGGACACACAAGGCCAGTCTGAGGTCTGGCTCCCCTTGCCCGCACGCCTTCTAATCTTATCTAATAAAAATAAGCCTCTGCGGAGGAGAGAGGGTCTGGCTGGCCTCGTGTAAACAATACACCCAACATTAATAATTATTGCTAGAACTATCAGTTTATACAAACTGAAAAGGTAATTTTAACGAACTGTAGTAAGTCTATTACTAAACAAAACTTGCTTTTGGACTATTAAACAAAGACCATTCATTTGTGACATTAATAATATAAATATTATTATATTAAAGACATATATTCTCCAATCTGGCAAGCCACAAATTACGAACAGATGAAAACATATTCAATATAAACTAATTAGCGTAATATGTATTATTCATGAGCCGGCTTACATTGTCTGTACCTTTTTGTCCTTTATACTGCTTCGCGGCTCGGTAAATATTCACCGATAATCACCTCGACTTCGGTGGGTCGTGATTTGAAGACCGGCGGACAATTTCCAGGCTGTGTCGAAACTGCAACTTCGAAAAGTAATAAGTACGATAATCGACGTCCTTCTTGTTAAATTACTTGTGAGAAGTTGTTCGCAATGGTGTACAATAACATCCATTAGAAGCCATTGTGATTGAAAAGGCTGAAAATGGACGAACGTTGGTAGCAAACCATATCACATCATCGGAAAGTTAATAGCGATTGCTTGCTATTGCGACATCTGTTGCAAACTGTTGCAAAATCCGGTGTTGTGATTGGTTTGCAACACAAAACGCGTCGTGCAACATGCTATATTTAGCGCAACTGTTGCAGTCGGCAATCGTCGACGCGCCTTTAGCGCGATGCTAGAATGGCTAGAGTAAAAACCTAGCCTGCGTGCAGGCTTGGACTCTCCCGGAAGCTGGAGGGTCCACAGGCGTTTTTTAGGCGAGAAGGGCGCGGGCGGTTGGGGCGAACAAGCATTTCAGGCTATGGAATCGCGGGTTTGGGCGCGCCACCAATGATCCGGTAAGGGTCTAGTAACTAAAGTATGATACATCATGATTCGCGCCGCAAATGAGGCTGGCAGTTTTGGAAAACGTGAGTCCGTGACTGTGAATTGGTATTGCATTTAAATTTCTAATTTAATTACAATTTCCTCTGCAAATTCTGACTATTGCAAGTGCAACAGTTGCAACACCCTAGATCCGCCCCTGCAGTAGATACGTCACAGTCGCATCTCCCATTTTTCAGGATTTAGCACTAAATGAGAACCTTAATTAGTTCTAACCAAAACAATAAATAAATTTTAACCATACTCCTAAACCTTATAGTTCAATGAAAGAATATTATGTGCCCGATAAATGAAGACGATATTATTTGGGAATTACGTAGCAACAATGCCTTAAACTCAAATATCTTGAATGAAATAGATATTTAATGATGAAGCCACAATCCTCTTTACCTGCATGATTATTACAAATGACTATAACATATACATAGTAACAGATATTAATGATGAAAAAGATATAGAACATTACTTATTTATCAATGACCAAACATATCTTGAATGAAATAGATATTTAATGATGAAGCCACAATCCTCTTTACCTGCATGATTATTACAAATGACTATAACATATAACAGATATTAATGGTGAAAAAGATAGAACATTACTTTATCAATGACCAAAAATTAGTCTTAAAAATACAAAAGGAGGTCAAATTTATAACAAATAAAGGTAAATTATATTCCAGTCCTTTATAAAGAGATACGAAGTTCTCTGCCTATATTGACCCCAGAGGCAATTTTTCACCTAATATTAATATAAGAAGTCTAAATCATTATTAAGAGATTTAAAGACAAATGAACAACGATGAAAAAGGTTTCTTATATAAAGATCATTCCGTTTAATGAAGATAGCGCCATTGTGTTGGAGGATGTTTTAGGTCCGCGATCCAAGATTACTTTAAGTTTAGCTGTGCTCTAATTACAAGGTCACATTCTCATCTCGTTATATTTGATGTCTATATACAGGGATATGGAGATCGATCGACTTAATAGTCCTTTTCATTTCGTTAATATGGTTTTAATGCATTTTGTTGCGCCGTTTTTCTGTTCTATATATATTGTCTGTTTGTTTTTGGGTTCAGTTAACATCTCCACAACCCACATATTATCGCAATATATATTTACACTTCAATAAAATAAGCCGGAGTTTCACCACACCAAATGTAATTTTTGGCGGTCCTCTATATTATTTAAACACTCTATATAATCCATTGCTGCAAGTGTAGCCTCACAGGTTTAACTACAACTTCGTACTCAAAGAGTCTTATCTCCGATCCCCGCATGTGGGAATTAAATGATCAGTAATGTTGAACACTAAAATATGTCTAATGCTAGTAAACCCATATATTTGGAATCTCTTTAAAAAACAACTTTGGCGATCGTATATAGCACTGCCTGATCCTCCGCAGGTATCTTATTTTGCAGCTCGAGATCGATCGAGCCTCAAACTGGCAGTCAAAAATAATGTTTGGGTGTGCCAAACTCTAGCTTATTGTATTGAAGTGCAAATATATATTGCGATAATATGTGCGTTGTTGAGATGTTAAAGGTGGGAATTCGTCCTACTTGTCACAGCAGTTATCAAATCGAACATCACTGAAGCCTGTAAACACCGTGGTAATAGTCTGGAAGACTATAAACAGTGGGAAGCCGTAATTCTAAACGAAGGGTGTTCAAGACAAGATGGCGGCATTTTTAAGGGCTCTGATATTATTACCCTTTTTGCTATGTTTATTGTTTCCATTTAACGAAATTAATGCTATACATGCGAAGATCTAGAAGCGTTTAAGGCTGAAAGAGAATGTCAGACGTTACTCAGGTTGACAAACGGGACAGAAATTAGCCATTATGCTATTCAGATTTGGTCTATGAGTGGACGTCGTGTTGCTCGCAATTTGGCACCGAAACGAAAAATTTTTAAGGCTCGAATTATCCCACATTGATTATTTATGTACGAAATTGTCAAAACAACTAGGCCTTCTTAAACATATCAGCCCATATCTTAAAAGACGACAAAGGGAAACATACTTTAATGGTGTTATTAAACCTACATTGATGTATGGAAGTGTAATATGGGATTGCCGTAGTGTGGAACGCCTCACAATAGTATTGAAGTTACAAAGAGAGCTGCTAGAATTATTTTAAATACTGAAAAAAAAACACCATCAGTATTTTCCTTTTTAACACCTTAAATTGGCTACCTTTTACAAAGGAGTCTTTGATCAAAAGAACTACTTTGGCTTTTAAACGTGTAAATGCCTCTTATTGTACTCCTATAGTTATTTGGATTCGCTATTAGTAAGAAATTCCGATGTTCATATAGTAGACACGTTACTCCAAATTCAATATGTCATGTCCTAGATATAAGTGCAAAACTGAAGGAGGAAAACCGCTGCAAGAACAATAATAGATTGGAATAGTATTGATAATTAACATTAGAAATAAAACATATGTGTCTAGTTTTAAGCGAAATATATATATATATATATAAATATATATATATATATATATAACAAATGAACGATAACAGAAAGTCGCTACACGACAAGAAATCTGATATATTGTACATATTTATATCTACTTTTATCTAATTTGTACCTAATTAGTATCTACATATACCTTGTGTTAATATACACACTGCTGTAGTGAATGTGGGAGAGCTTGGAGTAGACAGACAGTAGTCCGGGACTCAGAATAATTTTTCTGAGGATATGAGCTTGACGATCGCCCATGTATCGTGACGTCTGTCTACTCCAAGCTCTCGCACATTCACTACAGCAGTGTGTATATTAACACATCCAAACATTACCGATATATAGTGACTGCCGCATAGGCAGTACATATATCAATCGAACCAGCACTTCATTGTAACCTTCGCTGTCCATTTGAGTCTCGATGGCTCAATGGTTAAAGCGTCTCACCGGCAATCAGAAGGTTACAGGTTCGATTCCTGTCCGGGACTCGGAATCATTTTTCTGAGGATATGAGCTTGACGATCGCCCATGTATGTATGTTATTATACTGTTTTGTATTAATTATAGATTTCGATTGTAATAACTTAATTATGAGTTAGTTTTATGTATTTTATAGTATTATTTGTGTATGATCTTATTACTAGAAGGCCATGAAGTTATCAGTTATACTGTCAAATGTTACCCTCTTTAAATAAATCCTATTCATTAATCATTCATTAGTGCGAGTTCGAGCGGACATACCAATGTCAACAGAAATCGGCGAAGAATATCATATCTTACGGGTCGTATTCCGTACTCTATACTGACAGTAGAATTATTAAACCATTTCAATCTTCAACCGATTGAAACAAAGCGAAGATACCCTGTTCCACGAAATTTCCTTGTAAAGAATGTGAAAGAGAGGTACTTCGTAATAACCAGAATGCTAGTATATTGTTTTCCGAGTGTGGTACTTGATTTCATACGAAATGCCTTAAAATGTTTAAAAAAATCTTCAAATACTATCTTGATCACCCAAACTAAGATTCAGCGATTCGTTTTTCCTTGAGGAAACTGAAAATATCACCCAACTCAACGAGTTCACTTCAGGTGACGAAGGAACATAATGCAAATCAATCTCCTGAACGACACATCGAACTGAAAACTCGATTGAAATCGATTAAATATTGGCCGAGATAACGTTCAAAATCTACGAAAATCTGCAATAGCGTAGAGTCTGGCTGCTATTAATAGCTCAAAAAGCGGACAAACAAACCAAATTTGACTCACAAATTATTGCAAATGAGCTATTTCTTTTGTTATGGCCGCAAGAATTATGGGTAAAAGCGGACAAACATCGGTACTGACGTCATCTCGACGGAGCGCTATTCCATGGATGGGGAAAACCCGCAGGGGGATAGAACAGGATACGTAGGAGAGTATAGGTTTAGGTGTTGTTGTTATTTTTGGGGGGTCGCGATATTGCCCCATAAGGCTTTGCGAAATGTAAATTTTAAATAGAAGCACAAAGAACGTTGATGAAGTCAACTTGCAAGGGACAGGTAAACATGCTGTCTTAATATTACATGAAGGCACTTATGTTATATACTTGGACTCGGTAATTCCAAATCTGTTTTCAGAATTGAAATCGGTTAAATATTGACCGAGATAACGTTCAAAATCTACTATGAAATTAACACCTTTTCCGATTTGTGATCAACAGGTGTGGGGTCTGTGGACCGGTGCACCAGTACCAGTGCGGGTACCGCCGGGTTGTTAGGATAACACTAAAAGCGGGGTGTTTATTGGTTGGGATTACAGGGATGATTACGGTCGCCGTTAGATCATATAGAGTTAAGTTAACGTACAGTCCGCGTCTTTGGGACGATGTTTTTTTAGTATGACCATAGAAAATACTGCCGGGCGTTAGGAAGACACTTAAGCCGGGGGGTTAGGGTTAGAAAACTCATTAGGCGCGGGGTTAGTGTTAGCATCTAAGTTGTTTTGGGGTTAGTGGTTATTTGCATGGTTAAGTAGCGCTATGGTTACACTAAAAAACATCGTCCAAAAGACGCGGCTGTACGTTAACTCTATATGATCTAACGCAGACCGATGATCACCAGTCTACGCTGGGCGGTACCCGCAATTCTCTATTGAGAAATGTGGGTTTTACCCGTTGATAAAATGTGACACGGCTGGAGGACCATGCGGATGGGGGAAATTCCGTAGGGGAGTTATAGTACACTAGCCAGCGTTAACGCCTGGCGGGCGTCTTGTTTATAATCAATTATAGCCTGCGTAGCAGCTCTCGAAGGGGGAGGGTGGTAGTAGCAAGGGCTCAAAGGGGGAGGGTGGTAGTAGCAAGAGCGAAAAAATCAATTATGCAGCAAATTACACTGACCTTTGATCTTTGAAAAACTGTTTAGTACATACAAGGAACGACGAACCTACGAATATATGTTGTTTTTATTTGCATAATTGATTATAAATGCATACATTTTCACCGCCTTGGACTTGAGTGTGGTCTGGGGCACAAGCTAGTTTGACCTGAAATGCAATCATATGTACCACCAAGACAGAAAGAAGGAGGATGGCTGATTGTTTACTTCTCTATACTCTAATATCATCCAATAAACTAAAACTGCCAAAATCATACATAACTCTTGAAGCTATCGCAAAAGAATCCAAGTTATGTACCAAAAAATTTTTTTTTTTTCCATTTATAGACCACCAAAACAGTCTGGCAATAAATCAAACTCACTGGTAAATCCTAACTACAACGCGTCGAAGAGGAAACAAACGATATCTGTTTATGGGTATCCTTTCAGAAGAAAACTATGATAATCATGGGAGACCTAAATATGGACAGACTTAAATTGCACGAAAGAGAACGGAAAATTTTAGGAGATATAGAAGAAGTCAACAATCTTGATAACGGAGCCTCCTAGACGTGCTACTAACTAACCGACCTCACCAGAACTATTTAAAAAATAGCTACGCTTCGGCGTACATGTATCTACTGCATAATCGCTATAATGTAAAGTATTTAATAGCTATTATAATTACTTAGATCGTATAAAACAACTAAAGAAATATGAGGTCTCCTCCGAAGCAGTGGCGAAGCTGGCCGTAGCAACTGGTTATTTTTTTTTATTATTATTTATTACACTTTCACCTAATTGATACAAGAAGGTACGGGACATTACAACAGAGCTAGGATAATGATGAAAATTTATGATAAAAATGAACATAAATTACAATAGATAAAATAACTGCAGTACATAGGTTATATTAGAAGTTTAAATATGTACATAATATTATATAAAAGTAATATAGTAAGATACAATAGTATTAGTAACAGCAAGGGTTAGAAGAGAGCACGTTACGTGAAGCGTGACATTTTAAGCAAGTAGATTTCCAAGTGCAATAGTTTTTCTACGTCGTAATTATTATTTAGAGCATTAGTATAGTGATTATAAAGTTGACTTTTAAAATGTTTAACTGGATTAGAATTTCGTATTAAGCTTGGTAGATTGTTCCATAGTTTAGTTTGTTAGCTTTTGTATCTTTATATATTTATTATATATTAACAAGTATATACACTCTCTTATAAACGTTTACTCCCCCTAGATAACTCGCTCGACCTACTTATATACTCTCCCCAGATATCACGGGATGTCCCGACAGTATACGACTAATTACGATACATGTACGCTTAGTTACGATACCTAACATCTCCCTCTCTTCTTTTTTTTTTTTAAAAATAAAGAGAAAGTTCATCGAATCCTAAAAAAGTAAAGTATCTGGTTTACATACAATAAGTTACTAAAGATCTAATCGCTTAGGCTTCCGAGAGATTCGGCCAGATCTGGTGGTAACTGATTGATCCTCCTGATTTATTTACTGTCTGGTTGTTTCCTGCCTGGCACTTGCGCTTCATTGACAAGATAAACTAGTCAACTGTGGTTGTGCCAGCTATATATGATGGTTTTCGGGAGGTGGGGCTGACAAATGGTTTTCTGTCATCGGAGGGGTGGGGTCATTGATTGCTGCTTGTGCACTGCTAGTAGGTAGTTCGGTATTCCGTGTCGTGGCTAGATCTGTCACTGGGTTGTTTGCTGGAGGTACCGAGAGTACCCGGTTGTATTGCTGTAATACTGGAGGTGGCACTGCCTGTTGTACTTGGATTCTGTTTCTGCGGATTGAGCCTGATGGTGTACTTACTGTATAGGACCTGATATTTGGCTTGTCTGTTATGACTCCATAAGTCCATAGACTACCCCTGTTGCGTGAAGAAGGCTTGACGTAGGCAAAGTCACCAATTTTGAGTGGACTGTGGTCAAGTCCCTTTCGTTTGTCATAGTATTCTTTGGCACGAAATCGTGCTATAATAGACTGCACCACTGCAGAATCACCCGAGCGTGGAGTTAGGAGTTGGCGCGATATGGGTAGTATCCCACGTGTACGTCTGCCCATGGACCTCTCAGCTGGACTCAGATTGTGACCAACCTGTGGTGTATTTCTGTAGTTTAGCAGGCTTTGTTGAAGCTTATCCTTGCCCGATTTTGTTAGGAGCTGTTTCACGACTTTGACAGCTGCCTCTGCTTTGTCATTGCCTTGAGGCCAGTTAGGTGAGCTGGTCCTGTGTTGAATCTGATACGTGTGACAAAATTGTTCATATTCCTTGGCGATGAATTGAGGTCCATAATTGTCCGTAAGTATTACTTCAGGAACCCCGTGGCGTGCAATATGTGCCTCTGTTTTTGGCAGTTATGGCACTGGACAGAGTGTTGTCCAGTTCGTCTACTTCGATAAAGTCGGAATAGTGGTCGACAGTTATTAGGTAGTTGGTTGACTCAAATGTTCCAATGTCTTGACTGATAAACTGCTACGGATACACCGGTATAGGTTGGCTTTGCATCGGCTCCTTAGGATTTTGTGTGTTGTATTGTGCACATTTTCCACAAGCCCAGCAAGTTTCCCGGATCTCAGCTTTCATTCCAGGCCAAACTCAGGTACATTAATGCCTGGGTCAAATTTCATTTGCGATAATAAATCAAGGAAAATAAAAAGAAATATTATTTTACGCTGGCTATTACACAAATTGTATTGTTTCTGCAGTTAATGTTTTTCGTATCCATTTTAACTATTTTTTGAAGCATTTACGTTTTGTAGCAGTAGCTCGTGTGATCAGCTAAAAGCATTAATTCATCGATAAAAATAACGCATTTACAAACGCGGTCTGCCGGGTAGGAAAATCACTCTCGCGCAATTACCTTTCAGTGCGTTTTGTAAGTTCTAAGGTTGTTCTTCAATGTTCAAAGTTGGAAAGTAGGAATATTTTTAGTAATGATTATGATAAATGACATTGAAAATAATGCGCGCTGCATTCCTTAGAATTTCGTTAATTTTAAATTATTTACGAAGCGTAAATGTCACTTTTACGGTTTGATCCTTGAAGTTGAATACAATGTGTAGCAACATATTTGAAATCGGTGAATGGTAGACTGCGACAACCTTCCCGGCGAAGCAATTGAAATTCACAATTTAGAGTCTAAACACATTTTCCAAATGCGCCATTTTTGACGCTTGAGCCGAGGTACTCGTCACAGCGGTAGAACAATTTCATGTCAACAAAGACAAAAATCCGCTGCCAAAATGACACGGCAAACATAAGGAAGGTAACCAGTTGCACGTTTCCCTTCGAAAGTGCAGTATAATGCTAATTTCGATATTCAATATTGTGTAATATAATGTTAAGATGGCCAATTTTCACGTCTCTTAACGCGTTTTGAAATATTATATCCTACCACTTGAGTCTTGCGTAAATTGCGCAAAAAATCCATTTTATTTATCATTATTGTCAGACGATGAATCATCGAATGAATCGATCGGGATTGATTCTAGTCTGATACGCATCCATGCACATGTATACATTTTCGGTTACAAGTCACAAGCGGCTGTAAAACATAAATTCTCTACAAGAATAGAGTTCGGCGTGCAGGTTAATGGTCAGTCGAAACAACAACAACCGAACGCGTATTGATAAAGCTCGGTTGAGCATGCAAGTGGCGATATAAAAACTCAAATATTTTTCTGAGAACTTAAGTAAGGGGAACTGGATTTTAATTACAGTAGCCAATACATTTATTTGGCAAGTTTGTCTTGAAATGAGATTGAGGAGCCCGCCGCGGCTAGCAGACCTTCCGCAGCGGCAACATAATTTTGTTTCACGTTCTTTAATGGGCCGGGAACTAGGAACAAAACTTGCTTAGTAAAAACGAACACAACATATTACCACAGGTTAACTGTGATTACATGATTATGGGATATCTGTACTGACTCTGAACGCTCGCTCCTGAAAGGCGCCATTTTATTCGAATGAAATTGATATGTCGCAAAAAGGACGACGTGGCCGCGTGCACAAAGCACTGGTTCGAGGAAATATTTGACCCAGGCATTAACACACCTGAGAAAGAGCACATCTTTGCTCATGCGAATATTTGACTCTGCTCCAAGGTGGGCTGAGTGTATTTTCTGCAACATGATCTTTCTCATGGTTATTGGGATGACAACTAGAAGACCTTTGTATATGACTCCATCATTGACAGTCAGTTCTGCTCGAAATATCCAATAGGGAGTCAAACGTTTAGGTAGTTTTGACTTCGAGTTTGGCCAACCGTTAGTTATCACTTTCCCGAGAAGTGAAAGTTCAGGATCTGTCGCTGTTTTGTTCTTGACTTCTTCTAGAGTTTTTTATGTAATCTGAGGATTAGTTTGGTTATCACTTTCTAGGATGAATCTGAAGACCTCAGATTTTCAGTGATTGGAAGTGCTGCACGTGAAAGGGTATCTGCCAGGTCCAACAATTTTCCTTTCTTATACTGAATAACGAGCTTGTAGCGTTGGAGACGCATCATCGCCGTGGTGCTGCGCTGAGAGGCTTTTTGAATATCTCCAACGGCTGATGATCAGTGTGCACAAGTGACCTCCATGCCATAGAGCCATAAGTCCCACTTATCACATGCTGCCACTATGGCCAGACATTCTTTTTCAATTTGGGCCCAGTTCTGCTCATTGGATCGCATCCTGCATGATGTGAAGGCTACTGGTTGAAGGTCATTATTCTCGTTTGGCTGCAGTAGGGCTCCACCAAGGCCACTCTGAGAGGCGTCTACTTGTAGTACCACTGGTTTATTTGCATCAAAGTAAGCCAGGCGTGGAGCTTGGTGAATCAATTGCTTTGCTTTTTCAAAGGCTGCTTGGCAGGTTGAGGACCAGATAAATTCATGTGAATTCTTGGTAAGATCGTACAAGGGTTGGATCGTTTGAGACAGGTTGGGACAGAAGCTGTTTAGGAAGTTTAGCATGCCACAGAATCTTGCTACTCCCAGTTTGTCTGTTGGTGTTGGCATTTCAGTTATTGCTTTAACTTTGTTTGGATCTTGTCGCATGCCCTCTTATGTTTCCCATGAAGGTTATTTGCTGAAGTTTAAATTGCACTTTCTTAGGGTTGAGCTTGAAATTTATTTCTTTGGCTCGGCACATCAAGGCTAGGAGCGTTTGATCGTGGTTTTTGTCAGCTTCTTCTCTGGTGTCTCCTTGTCCAAATACGAGTATATCATCAGCTATGCATGCAGAATATATTCGGAATTCCCTCCAGAGCTTCATGCATTCGAAGTTGAAATTCTTCTGGAGCACTACTGATGCCATATGGAAGACGAAGCCACCTATATCTACCCCAGTGGGTATGCATTGTAGTGTGGTAACTCGACTCCTCATCTAATTCAACTTGGGTGAATCCATCTAGCGCATCAAATATGGAAGACAAGAGTATAAATCAACTCAAAATTTCAACATTGTACGTTTTTCCAGCAAGTTGAGGCAGGAGCTCTTTCGTTGTTGTAATTTGATAGTGCGGTATATTAATAGCCTTATTGATGGCATGGCTTGGGTCTAGACACAGTCTAATTTTAGTAGATCCATCGGGCAGCTGTTTTTCCTTAACAGTCATATTACTGCACCAATCGGTTGGCTCCTCTACTTTTACTAACTTCTTCTGCTGTACCATCTCATCCAGCTTGGCTTTTACCAGTCCCTGCTTAGACACGGGTATTCTGTGGACACATGCGTGGCGCGTGGTGTAACTTTTGCGTCGAGTTTGAGATGCACTGGTTTTCCAATCTTTGCCAAGTCATTCAAAGTTGTGTTGGAATTGGGTCGTGAGGTCCTGCTTTGTGATGTTTCCCAGGGACAACCTGGTTAATCCTGGGCTTTGTTTCTCAGGCAAATTTGTCATCTCATGAATGTGTGATTGTGTCCCTGACCTCGGTGGTTTAATATTTGAGGACTAAGATGCAAATACTTTCTTCGTGTTGAATTGTATTAGGCCAAGGCGCTCGTTGTCTTTACCACTAAGTAGGGCTGGTTTATCTGGGATGTCTTCAGAGTTGATGACTTCAAACTCCAGTGTTTCATATGTGGTTGTTCCCTCACAGGCGAAGACTGCTTTTCCTATAGGCTTAATACTAGCTCCAGCGTATGGGGTGATCCTGGCTTTGGATGGTTTCAGCTTGTCCAGTTTTGCTATTTTCTGGAACATTTTGGATGGAAGTGTGTTGAGGTAGCTGCCGAGTCGACCTGTACAAGTACTTTCACCGTCTTTGAATTATTGATGGCAATAGGAAGCCAGGTAAAGTATTTGTTGGATGGTGCGACTTATTTTCTAAAGCATATAGAGAACCAGTGTACTACATAATCATTGATGACTCTTCTCTTGTTTTCTGGTGCGATGTTTGAACAGAATGTGCCTCCCTGTTGGAAAATTGCTTGCTAGGCTTTTCCCATCTTGCTTCAAACTCAGTTTTAAATTTATCTTTTGCTGATTTACAGACCGCGGTCATATGATTTTCTCTCATGTAACAATTTCCAGAATATATACCAGGCTTTTTCGCTGCGCATTGTTTGCGTGGATGTTTAGGGTCCCCACACCACCGACATTTTATCACTGGATTAATTGCATGGGGCTGGTTTGTGTAGTTGACTTGTTCCTCTGTATTTGTAGATTGTATTATAGTCAAGTTAGTGTTGTGAGCTGCTTCCCAGCACTTTGCTCTTGTAAGTTGTTCTTCAAAGCTGAATGGTGTAGTGCCATCTGGTTTGTAGTGATGTAGTAATATTTCTCTGAGGTGCTTATTATACACCCCTGTAGTCTGTCTTAACCAGCGAAGTTTGACCGATATTGTAGTCAAATTGATAGGATTGTTTTTACGTGAAATAGTAAGGACTTCACACTTGGAGTTATTGAAGTGTAGCCGCCAATCCTGGCTCCAATGCTGAAGACTGTCAAAGTCATTTTGTAGTGATGCATGTACGTCGGTTATGCTATGCTAATTTATAAATACCTGCATATTTTGAAAACAATATATTTCTAAAGATCTGAATATGTAAATCGTTTCAAAATTTACATAACATGACCAATTGCTATTTGGCCAACTTCGCTACTGTTCCGAAAAGGCTCGTTTACTTTCCTCCGAAAAGGCTCATTTGTTTTCCAAATGGCTCTCATTTGACACTTATAAAACACTCTCAACTTTAAAGAGACCGACTTGACACACGCTTTGAAAACTGTGATAAATCATACTTGCAAACTTACTGCATTTTATCGTATAGTACTTATAATCCTAACTTCTAACCCTATAACATCAGTGTCCTAACCCTAATACCCCAATCTCGTCACCCCTAGAGTTTCATCCTAACTCCTCTGCGGGACTTTCCCCATCTATGGTCCCCAAGACCTCGCACGCCCTGTATTTGTTAATCACAAATCAGAAAAGGCTGTTTTATTATCGTAGATTTTAAACGTATACACGTGTAAAAACATGTTTATGTATTTAGAAATTAATCGGCAATCAGATCCGCACAAATCGCCATTGGCCGCTTCGCTTTGTCTGCCAAGTCCAAAATATTGTCCAATTCAAACGGATCAACCCAAAAACGACTTTTTACTTCCTTATAAGGAGTTGGTCCTATTTTACACACATGAATCACAAGTAGGATCGGCAAATATCGGACTACATCAACTGATGATCGGACTTCGTATTCGCAGTTTAATTGTTCTATTGTTACTTAGTCTTACTTGGCACCCAGAGCCAAGCATCCTCTCTGGGTACGAGATTGGAGGTATTAAGTTCATGTCCAATATATAATGTGCACAAATAATTTCAACGAGAAAGCCTATACTAACCCTAATCCCAATCCTAATACTAACCCTAATAGTAACCTTAACCCTATAGTATTAGGGTACCTCATAACATGAAATTATTTGTGCATATATTATATATTGGACATGAACTTATTACTAGATTGGATAGCGCAGTGCATGCATGCGCAGTAGATAAAAAATGCGCGGGCTACAACCTGGATCTGTCTTCACCGAAATTGTCACTTCGAAGACTCGCGTTGCACCAATCAATGGTGACAGATCGCTTGATAAACAGTATCTTAACAGCATTTGCATCAAGGAACATTTGTATTTGTATTTAATAATCCTATACACGGTAGCTTATCAACCATACAGTTTTTAAAAAAGAAAGGGAAATTAAAAGGTTGTTTTTCATAAGGCCTGTGTTTACATATATAAAAAAGTATATCTACAGAAGTGGAAACTAAATAAAATACATACTATAATTACAAGTAAAAGAAATCGTAAAAAGAAAAGTTCATAAAAATTCAACTAACTTTTTTACAATAAAATAACTTATATAGCACCAATTTATTTTTGGTGGTCATTCCATGTCTTGGCAGCTGCATAACTAAAACTTCTCTTCATGGCATTAGTTTTCGGCTTTGACAACATCAGCATTGTGTTGTTACTTCTAAGATTGTACATGTTTCTATTTGCAAGTGTAAACATCTTAGAAATACCATCTGGGCAATTTTTTTTTTTTAAACTTTGGTCACAAAAGAATAGTTTGGGTTTCCCTTCTTTCATCGAGGGATTCCTATTTCGTAACTATCACCTGTTATTGTTCTTGCTGCCCTATTTTGTAATTTTTGCAATTTGGTTTTCAGAGTTATATTACTATTTCCCCAAACCATTACACAATAATCAAAATGGGGTAAGATAAGTGTTTGATACATATACTTTAACGAATCTTCCGATAAAAGCGATTTTACCTCTTTACTGATGTTGTCAATTTCAGCCTCCCAATTCAATCTTTCATCAATCACAACTCACAGATACTCGTTTAACATTTTCTCCACCAATGACAATTTGTTGGTCAGTGGTAATTTTAGATACTCGTTTATGTGATCCAATTATCATATACTCAGTTTTATCTACATTTAATGTCAATTTGTTGGCAATAAGCCATTGATTAACTTTCTCCAGCTCATTATTCAAACTTTTTTCTAAATCTGTTGTTGTTTCATCAAAAACTGTAAGATTTGTGTCATCAGCGAACATTGAAGGTTAATTCCACTTTCTACTGGTCCTACTCACTAATTGGTGGGTTTGGAGATGAAAAAGGAATTCAAGCAATTCGTGCAGGATATGGTTCTGGTTAGGATTAAGGGTTGGATTAGGGTGTCTATTTTAATATAACATGAAGTTTTACCAATTGGTACGCGAAACGCAAAATATTTTGGGCTCGCATTTTGAGTTTGCCTAAGTAACCAGGCCTTTTCTAATTGGGGTTAGAAAACTCGTTAGGCGGCGGGTTAGAAAGCTCGTTAAGTGGGGGTTAGGATCTTTGTTGTTTTGGGGTTAGTGGTTATTTACATGGTTAAGAGACCAAATTATGACGATTATATAGCTCACTGGCGGCCATTTTGAATAAGGCCTGGTTACACAGGAAATTACAAAAAAGGAGCCAAAATATTATTCTGCGAAGATATTCCGAATGTAGTATGATCAGCCGGATTCTAGTTTGTAAAAGTTTGTCTGAAAATTTGAATCAAGGCCGGGAGTGTGTGGAGAACTAGATCTGAGTATACCACGAGACTTCCTGGAAAACCACTTCCACGAAAAACATTCTGTTAATTCGAGAATTACATCAGACTTCATGCTCCGCGTTAGTAACTATTAAAGTATTCAACGAACGTGCCTGTTAGTGTACGTTTTACACAAGATCATCATCTATTGCTAAAGATTGGCATGCAAGATATAAAGGCTGTTCGCAGTTAACTGGACCGCATTTCGATAAAGTTAGACTCGCAGCTTTTACGAAGGAATTTGTTGTTCCTGGTGAAGCTATCTTAGACTGGGCAAGGGCTGATGTCCAATAACGAAGAAATGGCTTTTTGTGTATCATCTTGCCCTTTCTGTCGACTGGAGTGATATCGTTAACTTATTGATGCGGCTCCTTAGTCAACTCAACATTTATTCTGAACAAAACAAATGCAGTTTTGGTGCATACAGTTCACCGAGTTCGGCTCTTCTAACATAGAATTACTTTGTTAAATGTAATTTTAGTGTCAATTCAATTTTCCGTGTATTTCGTTTAAAATAACGTAAGAGTTTAAGATTCTTTACTATTCTTTAAATAGTCACTTCCGATCAAGATGGCCACCGTTTCAAGTGGTCACAAACGCCTTTCCAACGACTGTTCAAATTATATTTTGAAGTGGCTCCATATCCAAAAATGTTTTGAGTGGTAAACTCATCCTGCACAAGCACTCTGGTGCTTTTATTAGGAAATGCACAATTCTGGTAAAATTTCACACATACCGCCTAGCTATAAAATAATATTAGGAAAGTGAAAAGGTGGTAAACTGCCAAGATTTGTGGTAACGAAATACGGACGTTTCGAGCGGAGCCCTTCTTCAGAGCGGGACGAGATGAAATAAAATAAACAGGCCAAAAGGGCTACAAGTAGAAAGTAGTGGGGAGGGAGAAATGACAGGTCCAATATTCAAGGGTTTATGTGATATGATAAAGCAGTAACAAACAACAACTTGAAAAGGAATGAAAGTGCATGTCTGCATGAGCTAACAATAAAACAGTACCTCGCAAACTAAAATAACAAAAAACTTGTAGGAATTAAATAAAAGAAAAACGTTCGTTACGACCATGACGATGTGTGGTACCAAGTTTAAAAACGAGAATTCTCTTGCCGTTTGCGGTTATCGTTTCCACCCGAGATGGGAAGGATAGCCGATTTTCATGTCTGAAACCAAATGGTTCGAGCTGTTGAAGTGGCGGGCTACAGGTTTGTCAACGACAACATCGTTTCTCACGGAACGAAGATGTTCAGAAAGGCGTCGCCCATTTCACCGATGTAGATTTTAGGGCATTTATCGCACGAAATGCAATAAATGATGTTGGTGCACGTGCATGAAAAAGTATGACGGATCGTGTGGTCGAATTTGGGGGCAGTAATAACTGTAGTGGGATTGAGAAAAGGGCATATGTATAGCAGCGGGAACGTCCGCAAGAAAAGGTTCCCGAGAAAATGTTCTACTTCTTAAAAAGAATATTAGATTGGCAGTCATTTATGAATAAGGTTTATTATGAATAATTTATACAGTGCAACGTTGAAAAACGTGCAGAAAGCGTTTTTACATTATACAGTTGGTCAGACGATGCAATGATCCGCACAACGCATCTCGCACTTTCGACAGGACACATTTGTTTTAGATCAGTCAATATTTTATTTATCAAACCGGATAAGTTAGAAATTGTACACTTAAATGCCTAAATATATTTGAACAACAAACTAAATATTTCTATCTTGAACTTTAAATCATAGACGTATTAACAGTTAAAATTTTCTTTAGAATAAGTTAGTAATGAAGAAAAATAAAACTGGAAGTTCCTTACACCATAACGTATGGTCTACGTGCAGGTAGACGCTCTATTTTGTACAATATATTACAATTTTTTGGAATGAAATCCGCTTTGAATCGTTGAGAATCGATCAGTGCCGATATTTGCTTTCGCATTCTTTATTACAGCAAATTAAGACAGTGGAATTGTGCTTGGTGGTGGGATGGTGGCCACTGATGCAAATCTAGATTGGAAAATACTGAGAATTAGCCATGGTTCACACTTGCGAACTATTGGGTAATAGGTTTGTCCAATATATAATATATGATAATTAATCAACACGATTAACTACACTATTGAGTCGACGGAAAATTGTCGACTCGAGCGGGATTTGAATGCAGTAATAATTTCATGTTACGAGGAACCCTTATACCAACCCTAACAGCAATCCAATACTAACCCTAATATTTGGAGCCCTCGCAACACGAAATTATTACTGCATATATTATATATTGGACATAAACTTATTACCAACTGCTGTATTGTACAACAACGGATAGGCCAGTAATACCAGCGAAGCATAACGCGGTTGCATTTTTGTACACGTAGTACAGACTTTTAACGGTAAGTGAACTGATTTTCCGTTACTAGAAATATAGCCTTGGGCATGTGAAGCGGGTTTTCCACTTCGTACCCGCAAACCGACATTTCTATATTGTGAATGATGAACAGATTGTAGTTGCAGTCGAGCGCTCAAAAGACAATAGAAAATGTCCCTTCGCGTGAACATATTCGCTTAGTGCAGGGAAACCAGTTTAAGGCCATTCAGCCCGCTTCAGATTTTTCATGAGCCGAACCTACAGCAATGTAACCTGTGTACAGCCGACACAGGCTAAACCGAATGTTAATTAGCAAAATCCACTGTTCAATCAATTAGGTTAATCTCAAAAAAAGATCGGCGTCAGAACCGGGCCTTACTCTGCAGCTAGTCTCAAGGAAAAAAATTGCATTGCGAGTTGCAGATAAAGTAGAATCATGTTCTACTTTTCGTGACGCTGAAGCGTAGTTACAGCATGGAACACCGCACTGAAACTCGTCTCGCAATAGCGAAGCGCGGTAATGATGTCAGTGTGTATGTTTGACATTTCTTTGTCTGAGTTTGCTATAAATTCTTGCATTCCAAACAATAGAAAAAGAGTCGTTAGGAATCCCTTAGAGTCAATTTCGGTTGGTTTTTGGTTCTAGAAATAGCATTAACGCGCTCACGGAGAAGAAAACAATCATATAGTACGCATTTACTTTGGAATAACGTCGCTCATGCCCACATGTCCCGTGTTTCAGTTTTTCCGAGTTCTTTTCGTAATACGCCGAGACAATTGTGTTACCACACTAAATACACTTTTAAGACACAATGTAACGTCTACGGGCTATTTACCTGGATTCGCTGTATTTTTCGTTGATTGCTTTTTGGGCGTGGTTTGGCGCCATTGAAAATGTTCTGTGTAAGTCACTGATGCAATCATGTAAGACAGCCATTTCAAATCCAGTGTAATATTCCAATGATGGTGACTAAAGAAGATGTATGTAATACACAATTTTAGAGTAGACATTTTTCAGCTTATTGTTTAATTAGATTATGAGATCGAAATCTCTATTAGGTGATAACTATAGCTTCATATAAATTGAGCGAATATAATCTAATTGTTTTAATTGTTGAATATAATATAACTTATGTAAGTAATTTCTTCAAAATTATTTCGTAAAAGATGACACAAGCCTTTTTTTTTTGCGAAAAAACTCTGATTTAACAATTAGACAACGAGCTACAGCGGTTTCTTTTATAAAAATAGCATTTAAAAATCATAAGCAACATAAGGTTCATTTATTAAAATCATATAAATTCTCCTTAGTCACAAAAATAAACAATTTTCAGCAGAGAGTACCTAATTATAGAGGCTGATTTGGGAAATGTCTATGAGCTTTGACCTTGTGTAACATCTGAGAAAATCCAAGCTAATAGTGTGACTTACCCAAGAAGGTAAATCCAATATATGGAGAGCTAACACCACAGATGATGCAGCAATAGTTGATGGAAGGTATTTCAAATATGGATCACAATCTTGTAACGTAAGTTCACACAGATACTAAAAATAAGATGTAATTAAATATATTAAACTATATTCACAGTACATGCATGGCAGACGTTTTGGAGGGATTGCAGCAAAAGATTCTGGTTATGAAGTGTCTGCATGCTGGTATTATGAAAACCACAGAGGTGGTGAACTGCCAAAATGGAGGAATTATCAAACACCAAGTCATCGGTGAACAAGATATTGTTCTTATTACACAATTCATATCTGAGCTGCTGTGAAAAATTCTATTAAAATATTATATAGACTATATTAGACCTGTGGATGTGGCACTGAGTCGCTGACAAACAGGGGTTTACAATGAGTAATCCAATAGCATGTATTGTAATGCACGCTGATCATATGGAGTTATCTGTACACGTACAATTATAAAGTATTGCAATGTTATATAATTTTTGTCATTTAATTTTCTAAATCTAAAAGTGTATAATTATTATATATATAAATCTGCAAAGACATCCAAGGCCATGCATCACTAATTCACCACACACAACTGAGGTGATATTTTGGTTCTATGTGTGTCAACAGTTTTGTCCAAGATTGCAGATGTGCACATGTTAAAATATTAAGTAAAATATTAAGGTAGAGCAGGTTGGATGTTACAAACTTTTAGCCCTGGCCAATATAGTAGTTCAAGGTCACCAAATTTGGGGTTCTATAGTGTCACTAGCTACATGTAATAGTAAACGTGAACAGTGTACACCGGTAATCAACCTTGTACACAGAGTTCTACGTGGGGTGATCAGGCAGAGTGAGGAAAAGACCATGGGCTGCAGTAAAATCAGGAGATAAACTTGACAAAAAAATTGTATAATCCACAAGATTATACATGGTACACAGAAGGTGAGATGTGTGGTTTTATATCCACGATGCATGGTTTAAGTGCGGTTAAAGTTTACAAAAGGAACTGGCGAACCAATAAGCACTTGCATGTTGTATTCGGTTTTAATGTACGCAATATACAGCCCTCGGACGCTATACGCGTCCTTGGAGTTGTATAATGTATATAGCATACATCCCTCGTTCTCGGTAATAGTAACTCTTACATATATTATCAGGGCGCGAAATAACGGCCGGACAACGGACAATGTCCGGCCACACTCTCGCCTTGCCAGTCATTTTGACATTAAGCAAAAGAACAAACCGATTGCTCAAAAGACGAAGTGGAAATAAATTCAATTGCGAACGGCTGCAACTGTCAAAACCAGCACTGTTATGTTTCTTTACTATATCAATCAAATCGATCGATCGCTCGCACGCACGCAAAGAACTTGTTTGAATTTATTGACGACAGACGGATTTCATTAATTAACAAGCGTCGCATAATTCCGAAACTTTCCAGAAAGGAGTCGACAAAGAACATCTACTTTATAGAATAAAATTAAATCTGTACTGCTAATTAAATAAATTAAATCTGAGTATTGGCATTTCATTTGTGTTTACACGATACCAAGGCTGACTGTTATAATGCCGTAATAAATCGTTATAGGTCATTCCTTCTTTTAGTACTTAGGCTTTTATGACCGGACAAATTATTCAGCTAAATCCTGAAAAAAGCCTTAATTCCGTAATCGCCATCGGTAAACTCCTTCACGTAAAATGCATACACGCGATACAATACTGAAAATGTGCTAAACCGTCACCTTTGGAGCAATTTGAAAATAATTTCTAAGCGGGACACTAAAAATACGTTCCGCAATAACCCCTCGCCCCATCCATTGGTCCCCAGACCTCGCACCATCTCGGCGATTAATATTTAACGTTTTCAATTCTGAAAACAGATTTGGAATTACCCAGTCTAATACATAACATACCTATTATATTACACAACCTCGCATACCCTTCGTAAAAACCTGTTTATGTGGTTCGTCACATCAACGAAATCGACATATTGATTATTGACCGCTTTGCGTTGTCTGCCACGCAAAATTGAAGTATGCCGGCCTTCCAAACCCGGTTGGGGAGTAACTATGCTCATTTTTTGCAAGATATTGATAGCACAACATCAAATGGTGTCAATATCGCTTCAAGAAAATAAATGTTCAAT
Organism: Chrysogorgia sp. JL179-B06; assembly: GCA_035772405.1. Classification (NCBI taxonomy): domain Eukaryota; kingdom Metazoa; phylum Cnidaria; class Anthozoa; order Scleralcyonacea; family Chrysogorgiidae; genus Chrysogorgia; species Chrysogorgia sp. JL179-B06. The sequence goes on from JAYKKM010000145.1 coordinate 506,397, forward strand.
AAATGAAAACGAAGTTTCGCTTGGGTCGTTGTAGATCGTTGTAGGTTGTAGATTATTGTGGATCGTTGTAGATCATTCCTTCTTTAATAGTAGATATCTCCAAGGCGCGGCATGTCCGAACTAAAATTGACTTGGTTACCGGATGAACGCAACGGCTAACATAAGCTAAAACGCAAGGCACAGCTGGTTACTTGACCGGTGACCAGCTAGCAGTTATTTCGCGCCCTGCATTATGGACTTTTTTCTTCAATGGTTATTGGTATATTATAAACATGTCCCACTCTTGGTGAAATTGTTTTTCATCATTATGGTTATATTTTCACATGTCAATAGGAAAGGACGTTAATGATTTCAATATGATCAATTCCGGCAATCCCAAGAGTCAATTTCAGTTTGTTCGAGTTTTGTTTCTACAAATAGCATTTATGCACCTCATCACAGTAAAAATATGGATGGATTTTGACAACTAGGCTTTCTGATAGTCCTGTGATAGAGTAGCTTACAGCTCAAATTCAAAAATCAAAATGAATGCACCATAGACTAGTTAATATATATATTAAGTATGAATACACTTACCCTTGTAAGGTGACTCAATCTTTTACTCAAGTGACTTGGGGCATCTGCTGCCTTTTCATATCTATCTAGGAATGACAGAACTGTTGGAACACACAAATCAAATGACAGGACTTTCAACACCAGGTTTTCCATCTTTCTGACCTGAAAAGCAAGGACAATACATTGACCATATTTCTATTTAAAAATAATCCACACAATAAATACTATCAATGAAAGTGAACCCACTTTCACGTAATCAAAATTTGGTTCAATGGGCACGGACAATGGCTTGCAATCAAGGTTGGAGACAAAAATAACTTAATGTATTAGATCATTAAATTCAGGTATTTGCTTTGAAGCAAATACCTGAATTTAATGATATTTTGTACATTATAGCAACCAGTCAGCAATTAGGGACTGAAAGGTGATCCGCACCAACATGCACATGACATTGTGGTACCAGCTGTGTTCCCCAGTAACAAAGTAAATTTACCTTTGTTACTTTTAAGTAAGAAAAAGGAGTATATTTACTATTTTACTTGTAACAAAGTATATTTTCCTACAAATACTTTTTACTTGTAACGAAGTAAAATTTTTGTTAAATCATTACTTTAAATTTAAATTTTATCGGCAAAGTAAAATTTGGAACGCGGAGTCGCGAAATAATGAGTTCTAGCCCCAATTTTTTTTTGTTAAGAATAAAAGCACTTCTAAAATTAGAAAGGATGTTCTTTTAAATTTTGGCGGTAGCTGTTTTTGGTCTGAAGTTATTCCAGTTTTTGTAATACGCAAATAAGGTATATGATGATTGATGACGTAAGATAAGGAAAGCAGAATTGTCGAAGATCTATTTTCAAGTATATCTTCAAAACCATTCATCAAACTTTCTCCAAACTTTGCATGTATTTACAGACAAAAAGACAGTTCATGTTATGTAGTCATCATGGTAACAGATTTGTTTCCAGAAATTTCTCTAAATTCAGGCTCAAAAAATCTTTGTTTTCTGCCATAGCAGAATTTATTACAACTTCACACTTTGGTATTAGATTAGTTAAGTTTGTAGCATCTTCCTTCAATATTACCAACTCCAAAATGATCAGCACTTGAGAAAACAAATACTGTAGTTTTGTTCTTTAAATTAAGAGGTCTGGAAACTAATAAGTACAATTTTTCTACAAAACTTTAGAAAACCTTTATAACATACACCTCTGTCAATACAAACCACTATGGGAAATTCTGGACATAAGTCTGTAGAATGTGATGTGAATTCTTTTTAGAATTTAGAGTATTATTTTCTTTAACTGCAGGTCCATTGTCAAAATCTTAAACTATGCCTCTGACATCAAATCTATTCAAATTTCAAATATGGTGATTACAGTATACAATCAGCAAATTGCAAGCTGTATTTTTCCAATGCATCCAAGCAAAATAGTCTCTGTAGGTTTGTTTTTATGAAAAGCTTCTAAAATGCCATTACTAGTGTAATTTATACAATTTGCTACCTGTAAATTATTTCTCCAAATAGTGAAAATTGTATATGTCCTAGAACATTGCCTTTTAATTTGGCTATTTTCGAAATTTTCAAAATTGCTTCCCAATTTGCGAAGCGCTAATTCGGACCTTGCTGTAACGTTGCTTAAAAGGTACCGCAGTTTGTCTAGACAGAAAGTCGCGCTCAAAGCACGAATGTCTGGAAAAATCGTTCGATTTTCACAAACAAACGATGAAGTTTATTGTACTGAACAACACGCTATAAAGTGTTTTTTAATTATGTTAACAAGTTTGAAAATTTCGACAGTCCGTATCCACGGCCAAAAGTGGCTGTAGAGTTTTAGATAAAATTTCATCATCGACAGCCATATATGCTTTTAATCGTCGGCCATGGCCGCGACTAAATTTGAGACGCCCTCCATGAATCAGAATGTCCTTTTAGCACCCACAGGTGCTTTGTTAGGAGTCAGCAACTTAAGCTACTCCAGAACTAAGCAAGAGACCTGTAGTATAATTGTTTTTAAGTGTTGAACGATAGATCAACTATAGATGATGAAATTAAATTGTTATTGCTTCATTTGAAATAGCATCAAAAGGTAGGACAATATGCAGTTTACTGTTCCTTGATATCTTTTCTAGTTCCAGAGTTAAAGATTTAAATATGTCAAAAATCAAAATCAAGGGAAAATATGGCACAAACAAATTGCTGATTCGGCACAAATTATTACGTCATATGCTTTGCATGTCAGTTTGATGAATTTTTAAATGAACTATAGCTCAGTTACTATGAGTCAGAATCAGATGAACCTGATGAAACACAGATAATGTCACTGATTTTGTTGTCAAGGCAACACTGTTGTACCCAGGCCCCTTGCATAGATTTTATAAAACACTGTATTTATCACTGGGGGTATAATTTTCAAATTATTATAGTATAAATGTATTTTAGGTATGCATAGGGTATGACAAGCACACATCTGATATTATTTTACCTTTATCAAGACAGAGTATGAAGGTGTTTAATAAAATCCGTGCAAGGGGCCTGGGTACAACATTGTTACCTTGACAACAAAATTAGTGACATCAACTGTGTTTCATCTTGCACTATCTGTGTGCAAAGGTTCATTTGATTCTGACACATAGTAACTGAGCTATAGTTCATTAACTTCATTTAAACATGCAACCAAAGTAACATACAAACCATATGACATAATTTGTGCTGAATCAGCAATTTGTTTGTGCCATATTTCCCCTTGATTTTGAACTAGAACTAGAAAAGATATCAAGGAACGGTAAACTGCATAACGTCCTATTTTTTTATGCTCTTTCAAATGAAGCAATAAAAATTTAATTTCATAGGCACTTTAAGCAAGTACAGGTACCATGAATGCTGGTACTGTTAGTATCCATATACTGTAAATACCTCAAATTCATGATCACGATTAAGTCTTAAAACGTTGCCATTGTTTGCATGATGTTGATATACATAATTTATTAATGCACATAATCCACAGTTACCCAAGCATGTATGTAGTAATGTTACTGAATAATTTAGTTACTAATTATTTTACCTCCTTGTCAGAGTATGTATCATCAGTGATGTACACAAATTCTGACACCTCCGGGGGATAGATTTCCTCAAGCTTCGATGCAATGAGCATGCAGGCAGTTCCAACAAGCTGAAGCTTTTTCCGAAGCACCACCATTGAAGATAGAAAGCGATCAATGTAATTGACAGTCAAGTACAAGGTTTCTGGTGATAGACGGTATTCTTCAGCCACTTCAATGAGCCAGTCTATCAGGATTGAACGCATGCTGTTGTTTATATCAGGTTGCTTTTTCATGTATCCAAATTTTGGTCTGTGTTTTAACTAGAATGAGAAATTTTTGAACAGGCTACATCATTTAATAGCCATGCACTACCTCTATCAGTTTTTGCACATCATTTTTTTGAATTAATGAAAAACACTGGATGTGGTATAAGGAAAAATATTATGATCAATAAGAGGGTTGGATATCAAATGCTCAACTAAATTAATAGCATTCATTCCTATTGATAGAACCATATTTAACTTTAAAGCATATTTAACATTAACTTCTTCGTTTGTGTGGCACCAACGTGGCCACCAAACTATCAACTGGAATTCTTACATTGCAGTTGGGTAGTTTAAATCAAATTTGCCAACCAATAACAAGGGTAATCTCTCATCTTACCAGAGCTGCCATAGTCAAATGTTTCTCTTTTATAATTAGTTATTTACTTAGTGTTATTAGTCCAGTGTTTTAGTTTCTTTATTAATGTTTTTACTTGTAATCTAGAAAGTATTTTACTATTTCTTAACTTGTTTGGGGGAAAATGTCAATTGGGGCGAAAGCCCTGTTTTAGGTACCCCGGCTAGCCTGCTTTGCCGAGATCGTGCGATTACTACAATTTCTTGTTAATTTTCATCTTGCGTTTATATGAGAACTGAGCCAGCCCGCACAACTAGCTGAGATCTCGGTTTGGCAAACCGGGATCTCGGCTACCCTGGCTGGGTATTTTCCCATATAAACGCGATGACCGGGCTACCCGGGCCAGCCCAGGTACTCTGATCACATAGGGAGTCCTCTCAGGACCCTTACTCTCTCAGGACCCTTACTCTCCCAGCCACCTGTCACTTTTATTTTATTTTTTTTATTTCTCATTACTTTGTTATTTGTGTGCAATTTAATTTTGTGGCGAATGCAATAAATAAAAAAATTAAAAACAAAAGTTTTTGACTCAACTATTAAACGACCCTAAAGCTACGAAAAATTCGTAAAGCCCTACAATTCTGGTCTGGTGCTTTAAATAGTATCTCAAGAAACGGTTAAATATAGAAAGATGCGTTCGAAAGCTAAATAAAGAACGTGATTAAAATTAACTCCTGGATTGTTTACACAATATTTCGAATTTACAGGGTCGTAAACAACTTTAAATCAAGCTCTGTAAAATGGACAGGTTATGCGCAAATCGGTTAGACTTTTAAATTTGCTGGAGATAAACAACTCTCTACACACGTGCAAAACCCAAAAGGTAGAATTTGTAAAACAATTAGCTTGAGCTTACTTCTGCTTTCTTCAGATAATCATGAATTTCGGCCGCATACTCTGGGACGTTAACAATAACGTCGGAGTTCTTGTCTATATCGATAACGGATTCCGGGCTACTGGGTTCGTCTTCTTCATCGCTTGAATCCAGTAACATCGGCGAGTCTATTAAAAAGCCAAAACGAAAACTGTGTAAACAACTTGAGGGAATAGCACACAAATAGGAAGACTACAAGTACACAATGTATGAATTATGCCATTGACATTTACGCGGTACCTTTTAATTCGCTGTTAATAAGTTGAGGAGGGGGAAAGACCTCCACCAAAGGTCGTCTTGAAAGCGAAGTTACAGCTGGGTTTAGGTTGAGTTGTTCTGAGCTCGAAGAAAACGACCTATGGCCTGAGAAGACCGGTTTCGTTGACTCGGTATCGACGTGAATGGAAAAGGCTGGAGCAGAAGGAACACGGAAGCTCGTCTTGGCAGAAGCATTCTCATCATTCGTAGCACGTGCCTGAAAGTGAAAGAGATTTTTAGTTAATCTTACGCTCAGCTTAAAGCTTTACGTGTACTAACTGTAATTGTCAACATGTAAAGGAAATATTTCAAATAGAAAGGAATTCACACGTTGACTTGAAGGTGCATACCTTGACCGCTCGAAATGGCTGAACTCGAATGTTCGATGACAATGTTCCCAAGGCAGCACGTTTTGCCGGTAAAGGTTCGTTTATCTTTCCTTCTCCATTCGCGTCTTGCCCTCTCTTCGTTAATTTGTTTCTTTCGTTCTGGTTTGGAGCGTTGTTTAAAACACGAAGCCCTCTGGATGCCATGTTGTTTGCACTATTTAGATCAGTTCACTTCGGACTTGTTTACGAGTTCGTTTGAGGATGTATATAGGTCTACTTTCGATGCTACAACTTTAATGTAAAGATTTTAGCACCACAGGAGAAGACGGTTCGGTTTCTCTTCCTAAAATAATCTATTACGTGTAAAAAGCCAAGATATTGCCAAGTAAACCAAACTCAACGTTCGAACTTCGAAGCTGTCCACGCTCTGATTTTAAGTTGCCCGCTCATTACAACTAACCAATCAGATTCAAGCTTTGACAATACCACACTTCCGGAATCATTACATTTCCGCTTAATTATTCTATTAAGCAAGATCTGCGTCCGGTAAAAGGAAATGACTAGTGGGGTGACTCAAAAGAACCTTTCTAATTTTGTCTGGTCTTTATTTTTGGTTAGGTTAGGTTAGGGTTAGCTATGGTTAGGGTTAGATTTAAGGTTAGGATTAAAGGTTAGGGCTACTGTGAGTTTCAGTTAAAAACTTTTGAGAGTCATCCCTTTTAGTTATGTCCGGGATAAAACATGGTTCAATTTGATGTTTAAGCCTTACATTTGCTCATTGTTCTTGACGACAATTCAAATTGTTAACTAATGCTTTAATTTATCCCGAATCTCATGACCAGTTATGAGCATGTATTCCGAGATTACGTGCCGCAATTTTAATAACCTTAAATTATAAGGCGTCCTCTCGCGCTCGACCTAGGTTAGATATAGCAGCAGACGGTTGTTGCGGGGGGGGGGGGGGGGGGGGGGGGGGGGGGTAGAGGTAATTTATATTCGGGACGGGGATTATATATAGCCGACGAATATATATTTTGCAACAGGGTTCAGCTTTATGGTCTACAAACAATTAATATAGATACAAACGAGTCATAAAACGTTTTATTATATAGATGGGAAAATATGCAGTGACATATTTTCCATATCCTCATCAGTGAAGATATCGATCACGTGATTAAACATTTTACCATCTTTTGCATTGAATTTGAATCTATATAATAAAAAGAAAATTACAAGGTGGCTTGAAGATATGAATTTTATCTTCTCGCATTCGCTACGCTCATTCGTAAAATATTGAGTTTTCACCACTCGAAGATAAAATTCATATCTTCACACCCCGTGTAATATCCTCTATTTGTGCTGCGTAGGCAGTATAGAAATACAAATCAAATATATCTAAAAAGGTTGGTGTACTGCGGAAATAGCGTGTAAGTAGTCTAACGTTTTGAGCGAAAGGCCCTTCGTTAGAGAATGAAACGTAAAGTGACAACTGCTCGAAATGTTAGACAACGTACGCGCTATTTCGACAGTACACCAACCTCGTAACCCAGGGCATTTTGCCTCCACGGCGGAAGGTCGGCGAAAATGGCCCTGGGATCGGCTGGTCCATTCTATAATGCGATTGGCTTGTCATAAAACTCAATTAATTCAACCGAGTATAATTTATTCATCTAAATCTGAATGATGTCTTCAAATTTTACAGCAAATTAGAAGTGATAGCTTTCGCTAAATTGGATATATGCTTCTTCATACCTTTTGTAAGAGATAACCATGGATGGATGGTGGATTATTAAGCTTGTTAGCTGCTTTTATGCTGACGAATGCTGACATGAACAACTCTGAAGAGCATTGAATATTTCTAAATTATTCAGGTCAACAAAGTAGACAAAGGCAATGGAACAAAGACCACAAAAATTATCATATCTAAACACCCAGAAATTCTGGGGGAGGCAAAATGCCCTGGGAACGAGGTTGTACACCAACCTTTTTAGATATTTATTAATATAGATATACATTGATTTTATAAACAATAATAAGCTGACCGTGTGCATTTCTACATATAAATAAAAATTAATGAAATATAAAATAAAATAACTATTCATTTACTCTATGCTTACGTTTAAACATTGTTTGGGCTACTTATGGCATAACAGGCGAAGACGGATTTAATAGTCCTCCTTAATTACCATTATGACATGTGAATCTATTAGTGACTACTACTACAATAATTCTTTGCGAGATTTCCTTTCTTATTAATGTTAAACTCCGTCTGGGATAGGTAAAATAATTGTTCGACTTAACATCACATAAAGATATAACGCAAAGGATTCTGGTATGACGCATGAATATATTAATAACTACTACTAATAGCCTGAAAAAAACAGACGAGCGTCATAATGGGTAAGGTCTATTGCCATTTGCCAGTAACTTCGTCTGCAATGCGACGTAAATTTCGCATCTTAATGATCTTATATATTGTGTGTTGACATCTTATAACATCATAATTCATTCATTAAATTCGGTAAGATGACGAATAATTTTTGTTCGTCATCTTAGAAGGTATAAAAACTCGTGGGAACATCAAAGGTACCGAAGCCGAGTTGGACTTGTGGTTGATAGTCATTCTGTGACTGAATGTCCCGACTGAACTGTACTAAATAAATTTTCTAATCATACGAGTTAAAAACATTCTGCCTGTATAATCTGCTCAATATTAAACACTTATTGACCGAGCGAGAGGTCTCTACGGCAAAATTATCCTGCCCATGGTCTTGGTTATATCGTTATGTTTCGTGCACCAATTGAAGGCGGGGGGTTAGGGTTAGAAAAACACTTAAGGTGGGGGGGCTTAGGATTAGGAAAACACTTAAGGCGGGGTTAGGGTTAGGATTAACGGTTGGATTAGGGTTAGGTGTCTATTTTAATATAACATGAAGTTTTACCAATTGGTGCGCGAAACATGACGATAGCACCACGGTCTTTCAGAGGTTCCATAATGACCGGTCTTTACCGATTTGTAAAGACCGCTCAAGAACCAATAAGATTGCAGAATGAAGCTGTAAAAAGTAATAGATATAAACGAGAACGAGGGATTTATGCAGCATACAACCCCGATCGACGCGTAGCGTCCTAGGGCTGTATATCGCATAAATTTCGACATTCGAGGTGTTTATCTGACTTATTATTACATTGAGGAGGTTTCCAACGAAGTTTTGTCGATTTTGTCCAGCTTGGACAAAGATTTTCCTAGTTTTTTCTTCGTTTCTTATCTTATTAGTATTCATAGGGATTTATTGCGCATACATCCCGCGGTACATCAAAGGAAACCGATTATTCACTCCAAGCTGCTAGCAAATCACAACTCACATCGTCAAATATACATTAGCATATAATTACAATATATTATACAGTTATATAAAATTACCAGTATATTATTTGAGTTTGTCTCATTTCGATATATTCATAATATTTGATATTAATTATTCAGTAACAGTCATTAATTCAATTATATAAAAAATATAGTCTTAGTTATATCTAAATAATTTCATAGTATAAAATTTATATCGGAAATAACACTGTTCGAGAAGAATTAATAAAAAATCGCACGTGTGTTTGGCGAAATATTCCTAATATTACGAGTGTAGCACGAATGCAGGTATTATGAATATTTCGCCAAACACAAGTGTAATTTTTCATTAGTTCTTCGAGAACTAGTGTTCTTTCCTATATTAATAATATTTCAATCAATTTTATACTCATTATGAAATTTTACTGCAAAAGCGAAAAAGCTGTTATTTGTCAGTACCCCGATGTGTGGTATTTAAATACCCCTAGTAGATAAAAATTAGGTTTAATGTTGTCGTCAGGTAACAGATAAAATTGATTGAAATATTATTATATGTTCATAATTCTATTTTAATTTATTATTACGATTAATTTAAAGAAATATGTACTTAAAAAAATATCCTGCATGGCCAGCATGACGTCAAAAATAGAGTTAAAAGAAAACAGGTTGGCACGACATAATGGCTGCCACAGAACCAAATCTATAGAATAGGAAAGAAATGGATGAATCAACTAGAAAATTATTTTCCGTCGAAACAAACCCTCACTAGCTTAGCCTACGAGTATATTCTACTCGATTCTCCGGTGGGTCTAAATCACCTTACCATTTAGGCCTGCATAAAATCGGTAAGCAAACGTAAGCTGTCGCTGGAAATCGTACGCAATATTTGCTGTGGGAGCTTATGTTAATTCATGCCATTACTTTGGTGCGCATGATCCACTGGGAGGACCAATTGGGTGCGAATATATTGTTGCAGTACTATCGTTTTGTGCAACTATCTATATACTAGAATTTCAACTTTTTCGCTGATCTCCTTCCATGCATCTTCTTTCTTTGGTCTTTATGATCTTTTAACTTTTTGTTATTGAGTTTCTGCGGTGTAATTTCCCAGCAGACAGTCGGTGATGTAATATTCCCTTTCGTAAATGGTCCTTACCATGTCGAAGGCCTTATTTGTCATCTAAACAATGACTCCAACCCCCTAATCCTAAACCTAATCCCCAAAAATATTCAACATCTTGGTGTAACTCAGGTGTAGCTCATCTTTATTTATGCAATCGCTCCATGGCTCGATATAGAAATTTTCATCAAATCCATGCATACATGTCACCTTGCATGATGTCAACAAAATTGCGTGATCATTTGTGTGCGCGAGAAATCTAGCCAATTGACATGACGAATGCGAGTTGCTGTGGCCACTAAGGTGCAATTTTTATGCAACTTGTCTCGCAATGATGATTTGTGCGGCGTTGCAGTTGCAAGGTGAGGGATGTTACACGCTGCAATGCGTTTGTGCATTTTTTCGATAAAAGCCATTTTGTTTTGCGAGAACACTAGATGACGCGCATGCGTTCGCAGTCGTTGTTATGGAAACATTGCGAGACAAGTTGCTGAAAGGTTGTTACACGATGCAACGCTGAAAAAAATTGTTGCAATCGTTGCAGAAAGTAGAACCTGATTCTACTTTGTGCAACGATTGGTGCAACTTGTCTCGCATCGATTTTGACCATTACACAGCATGTTACACGATGCAATGGTTCGCGTGCAACTTGTCTCACAACCGCGTTGCGAGACAAGTTGCGAGCCAAATTGCATCGTGTAACAGGGCCTTAAAGCTTACTAGTTTTCAAAAAACAATTGGGCATATTTCAGTGACCTATGCTGAAATTTTTCATGGTAAACATGATCTATTGATCTATCACACCAAAAATAAAGAAATTCTGTAATGCCAAAAAAACGTTTATCAAAGAAAACGATATTTTTGTTCCTGAAACAAATTTCATTACAGATTTATTTTATAATCTGCCTATTGATCGTTCATGCTTTAAGGAAAACATAAATAAATGAAAAATTATAATGGGGAGTCACCGTGCTTATTTTCTAAATACGTGACGCAATAGCTACGGACCCAATGTTACTGAAATTAACGGATTCAAAAGTACAAATATTACTTTGTCCGTACAACGGAACCCAATGTTTGCCAAATGAAATTTAAACACACAAAATCTAAGAACATCAAACTGTCATGCTCCTAAATTTTAAAAAACTGTTTCGAGCCACCTTAAGTATATTTTCCACTCAGTGAAAATATTTCGAGAAAAGAACAATTAAAATAAAAAGTTAAAAAATTTCAACATCATATTATTCCGGGTGGAAAAACATAAGTGGAAAATAGGCATTAAACGCGTTCTTCTACATTCGAAGCTGACAAATAGGTTCCTACCTGGATTCCCTATATTTCTCTCCGATGGCTTGAAGATTGGAATTGCTTGCGTTTGAAACAATTTTGTGCATATTGATGATACACAAATGCAGATCAGCCATTTCAAATCCAGTCTTTTTTAATATGAATGGCAACTTAAGGAAAAAACGTTATATTTTCACATGAAGTTATTGTTTTAGTAACATCCAATGTAATATTATTAATAAAACAAGACGCCCGCTAGGCGTTAACTTGGGCCACTTAATCACTGGACAAATTAGGGAGATATGGAGGAATGAGGAAGAAAAATCAGGCGTCCACACGCAGGCTACCCGGCACGCAGACGAAATTTAATGTAAACACTAAACACGGGCAATGCTATTTTTTCTAATATCTGTTCGATTGAAGGTCTTCGTGTGTCAAAATTTATATAAAAACAACGGAAAGGTATACGAAACATATCTGTTACGAAATTACATCGGTTTAACGAACATAAAAGCATTAAATCATCGGGTAAACAACGAATAGATCTTGAAGCCATGTCCTTTGATTTTAGAGGCGAGTCTCGCTTTAATCGCTAATACGCATTTTCTTATATAACATCTGATCTTCACATTTTAAGTAGACGAAACCTACAGCGTTCGATTCGCCAGATTCAAGTGATAATTTCGATATAGAATTGATGTAAATCGGATAAAAACACAACATTTCATGATTAATATTACGGAATAATATTTCCCTGCCCTTCGGCTGTCCTTTCCGTCTTCATGATTGATCTCTCATCTGTGTTTCTTTCATCTTCACATTTTAAGTAGACGAAACCTACAGCGTTCGATTCGCCAAATTCAAGTGATCATTTCGATATAGAATTGATTTAAATCAGACAAAAACACAACCGATTTCATAATGATAAATATTACGGAGTTTCGCGGGATAAATGTTAACACAGCATAATAATATTTCCCTGTCCTTCGGCTGTCCATTCTGTCATCATGATTGATCTCTCATCTGTGTTTCTTTTATCTTGGAGAGAATCTTTGCAATGGTTTGCAGGTTTACAGGTCTCGGTAAACTTTCCAACTGCGATTCATTGTCAATAAAACGAAAGTCCGAAATCGCTTTGCCTTGCAACGACTATCTCTGTTATGTTGACGTTTCGTCCACGGTTCTCTCTTTAATCTCTCATCTGTGTTTCTCTCAGTCATCCAGTTATCTTGGAGAGAATCTTTGCATTAATTTGCGGGTTTACAGGTCTCGTAAATGCTTTTCAGACTGCGATTCATTGACAATAAAACTGGCCGAAATCGCTTTAATTCGCTATTTATACGCCCACGCAATAATTACATTCTCTCGACGTATAAAACGACGACGACGAACATGACGAACATGACGAACATGACGAACACAGAAATCAAGCTGGATTTAAGACTTGTGCTCACCACAGGTGGCCCAAGTAAATAGTAATACTGTTTATAACATAGTCACATAGATTTAATGTAAAAGTGCTTCTCGGATTGGTTGCCGCGGGAAATTCGAATTTAATGTGAATTCCTTGAGAACGGTTTCTTGTAGTTTATTTTAAAAAGGAGAATATTGTGTTTAAAGTGTATAGGATTCTACATGAACGACATGAAGTGAATAGTTGAATGGCAAAATATTTTATAGCTTTGTTTTTCCGAAACGACGTCAACCCAGTCATCATTTCGGATAAAATATTCTACTGCTAGAGAAATTTCGGATTCAACGTTTGAATTCAACGTTTCCACCAAGAGTTTATACTAGCTGTGCCAAAGCTATATAACTCAATCCCAATCCAAGTCAGAACTGCAAACTCTCTTTCTAAATTTAAGACTTTTCTGAAAACTTATTTAGTTTAATGCTAGGTTTTCTTAAACTTTGTAAATAGGTAGAATCGTTTTAATATGTAGTATCATTGTAAACGCATTGAGGTACCAAAATACCAACTGTAATTATTATTATTATTATTATTATTATTAATGCATGAACTTTTCACCCAAATCCTCAACCAGTCTATGTCACACGGAATGAAAGCGAATTATAGCATTTTGGAACAACTGACCTTTATCAACGCAAAGCTCAAATCATAAAACATTTTGGCATTCTCAATTATTTAATATCGTATTTGGGGTTATAGGCACTTTAATCAAATACAAAAACAACCCTTTTCACATTTGTACCCCTACTTGATTTCTAAGGCTACGTTTATATCACACTAGTCTACGATTAATCGGGCTGATTTACCTGTTTGGTAAATAACATATATGCACTATAGGACACGAAATCGGCCTGATTATAAACGCAATGTATATTTAACGTGCCTTATGTAAGAGTTAATTACCGAGAACGCGAGGGATGTATGCTATATACATCCCGCGGTATATCAAAGAAAACCGACTCAATCATGTAATATAGAACTGAAGGTTACAGATTCCTGTCCGGGACAAACATTTTTCTGAGGATATCAGAGCTAGACGATCGTCCATGTATCGTATGTTTACTCCAAGCTCCCCACATTCACTACAGCAGTGTATATATGTTAATATCGTAAGGATTTATCTCCCAGAAATCTCTATGAAGAACAAAGGAGAGTTTCCCACAACCTAATTCAGCGGGTGCATGCCTGCCAAAACTATCTCGAATAGGGAATGGTTAGATGGGATGATTCTGTGGGACCTTTTCCGAAGATGGCGCCCAGTCGTCTTCGCTCGACCTTCGGAAGACCGTGAAAAGGGTTAGCATTAGGATTATGGTTGCACTGTTGGTTTCCGAAGCCGATAGTGACGTATTGGGTGCCATCTTCGGAAAGGTCCCACAGAGCTAGTCATCTCATCTAACCGAATTTGTTCGCGCGAAGTGACTTTTTCTATTGTCTTATGAACGCTCACCTGGAAATAATTACTGATCTATTCAATTTTCACAATAGAAATGTCGGTTCGCGCGAACACATTCGCCAAGTGAAAAACCGGCTTCAATGGTGAGTAGAGGCGAGCAACGCAACAAAAAGCAAAACTTATTTACCTCCTTTTTCGTGATCATTTTAGCTGGTCGACCAGGGTATATCAAGCCATTTAGATCAATTGTTCCATATATTTATATTATCTTATTACATGCACTGTGATGTCAACAAGAGAGTTAATTTTCTTACCCATGAAGTGAAGCCTAAAGTGCTCACGGCAAGGACAACTGAAGAGGCAGCCACGGCTGATGGTAAATATTTCCACTGCACTTCTGAATCTTGCAGCATAAGCTCGCAATAATACTGCATGGAATAATAAAAAAGATCAGAAACATAGTAATATATATATATATATTTATTATATACATGACAAAATTACTGGATTCTGATTGGCTGAGAGGAGTGCAATAAATCATTAATTGCACTCAAGTGCAATAAATGAGAAATAATAAACAAGTAATCATATGATAGTGAGTGCAATTAAGGATTTACACTACTCGTGATATTTGAAAATTTGCCAAATTGCACTCGCCTAACGGCTCGTGCAATTTTTGTACTTATGTCACTACATAATGTCCATATATATAGAGTCGTCTGATGATCGCGTAAAGCGTGAAACACCGTGTTATGACATATGTATAATTTTAGTTAGACAACCTATTAATAAATAAATTTAGCTCTACAACTCTGTATTGAGTAGAGGTCAACCGGTAATCGGTTCGGATATCGGATCGGGGCAGATATTTCGCAATATCGGCAAAAAATCGGACCGGCAACATTTGACAAATAAATCCCGGTTTTTTTTTAGACTTTAGACGTCGAAGTTCCGTCGCATTTAAATTTATTGCATCCATTGAGATGAATTCGACGAAACTAAAGTGATTCGACGTCTAAAGTGATTCTTTCGACACGTTGAGTAACAAGTTAAATATTTAAATTCGCATTGAATTAAACTCCGTCGCATATGTGACGTCTAAAGTCTTGTAGTCAAACTATATTATGTAGTGTTGTAGTCAAACTATTATGAATATTGAACTTTGAACGGTAGTCATATTTGTGGACATTAGTCAACTAACATAATTGATAATTAGCTATAATTCAATACTCAACAACAACAACAACAACAACAACAACAACAACAACAACAACAACAACAACAACAACAACAACAACAACAACAACAACAACAACAACAACAACAACAACAACAACAACAACAACAACAACAATAAGTATAAACGTTTACTGTAGTTTTGTTTTGCTATTAATTAACAATTATACCATGAGCTCGAGTCGTATATGAGTTCATGTAGGCAACGAGGCGTGAAGCGCCGAGTTGGCTATTAGTTTATATATATATACGACGAGAGCGAATGGTATAATTGTTTTAAACACTTAGTTCGAGGTTTCTTTATAAAACCCCATCGATTTTAGCTTTACTGGGCCTAAAAAAACATAACCGCCATCTTGTTTTTTCTCTACTGCTAGGATATGAGGTAATAGCCTAGCTTTTTTCTCTACTGCTAGGATATGAGGTAATAGCCTAGCTCATATCCTACTAATAGCTATATATAATAAATTAGCGTTATTTGGAAGCTGCAACTTTAAACCACGTGTTCAAAAAATATCGGATCGGATATTAAGATTGAGCACTCTAGATTCCTCAAGAGCAACATTGTCTATATTTGTATATATATGTGATCCAAGATTATATTGACGACACACTGTTCATTCAATCACGCCGGTTCGCCAACGAGTAAGGACGTCAAAAGATCAAGCTTTCCCACCTCCACCCCATCTTTCCTCCTTTCAGATGAATTTTATTATTAGTACTTTGCATGGCGTTAGGGTGCCCGCACCTTTACTGGGCACAAGAGTCATAAACGATTTACATAAATAAATATAGCGGCTATATGGGCGTTGTCCGTATTAATTAATTTGGGCGTTGCCCAAATTATCTCATATTAGTGAATGTTGTTCTTATGTCACTACATAATGCCCAGCAAACGGGGCTCAGGAAATGCAACACGTAGTGAAATGCCACTTAAAATAATTTCGTGAAGACGGAAAACATAATATCTGAGCTGAAGAAGAACGAATGTTCGAAACGTATTAAATTTATCTGGACTGGTTAGAAGTTTTCTTGCTCTTTTTGTCTCTCTTTCAATTCAAATTCGTAAGTAACAGAACTTAGACGTATTTTGATTATCAACGTGCAACGGGTTGTGCGAGAGTAATATTTAGAACATGGCATCTTATGTTATCTGGTATCTTATCTAGTCTTTCTATGCCTGAAAGAATAATACTGGAGACTACAATTTGTATAATTTACCCTTGTAAGATTTGATAACTTTTGGTTTAATGCTGCAGGAATTTCAACTCCCTTTTCATATCTATCCAAAAAGGATAAAGCAGTTGGAACAGCCAGGTCAAACGCCAATATCTTCAACACTAACTTCTCCATCTGTTTAATCTGAAGTGACATAGACGGATAGATTAAGGCACACCAACGATTCATGTAAAGGTTAGACACGTGTAACATTTCACAGTGCATATATAAATGCATAACATACGTTGATCATGGTAATTAAAATAGTTCCAAGTTATAGTTATATCGTTTTATATTAGAAATTTTGTAAACTATAGGGGTTTGTTATATTGTGATTTCAGTAATACCATAAAAAGAAGTGTATAGCTATTAAACATCCCGATCGATGATGTTTGCCGAAAAAATTCTGCCGAGGTTTCCTCGTGTTTGAGATACTTTGAATCCATTTATACGTCAAATCAGGTC
Organism: Chrysogorgia sp. JL179-B06; assembly: GCA_035772405.1. Taxonomy (NCBI): domain Eukaryota; kingdom Metazoa; phylum Cnidaria; class Anthozoa; order Scleralcyonacea; family Chrysogorgiidae; genus Chrysogorgia; species Chrysogorgia sp. JL179-B06. Next base: position 523,675 of record JAYKKM010000145.1, read on the forward strand.
GTATTAGAACTAAATACGACTCGGGTTGACATCAGAAGAGGTTGTAGAAATGAATTTTAATTAGGTATATTAGTTGTTAATGGCATCTATAGACCTCTTTCATAATGGCGGACAGTCTAAATATTATTTTATTTGTATGCAAATTAGTCTTTCTGGCCTCGTTACAAAGCAAAGATTCTTTGGAATTACAGACACACGAACGAGGTCAGAAAGGCTAATTTAAATTAATATAAAAGAATATTTAATTTGGGCGCCATTATGAAAGAGGTCTATAAGAACAAAAGAAATTCAGACAAACATGGTATTATAATGTCAATATGTTTTAACCTAGTTGTACTATTTGCATAGGCGTACCAGGCGGGGCGGAAACCCCCCCACCCTCCCGCCCCCCGACGTTTTCAAAATGAAAATTTCGGACAGTTTTTGAAAGAAATTTCGAGTAAATTCGGGTAATATTGCAGTAAAATATTCATGAAAATATTTTTGAACTGTTTTAATATTAAAGTAAAAATATGTTTCAACATTAACATAATATATTAAGGCCCTTCTACACGATACGATTCATCGTATACGATTGTCATTGTGGCGTACGTTGTCGTATATGATTGTCGTACTGGCGTATACAATTATAGTTTGCGCGCGACATAATTCTTGTTTATGATTCGATGGTGAATGTTGACACGCGTGTACAGTTTGATCACATACACCAAGATGACATTCGTATACGACAAATCGTATCGTGTGGATGGACCTTTAGAGTTGTTTTGAAGTTTAAAATTATACTAAAAGCTATATCACATACTATAAATGAAGTACTCCCCTATTTCGGTGAGGAAACCGCTGAGAAATCTAGTCACAATACATATGAATTTGCACCTGTCACACTGCATCCGATGATCGTCAGTTAACTCTTAATTGTTTGGGCAAAAATGTCCCCCCCCCCCCAAACATAACTGGTCAGGTACGCCTATGACTATTTGCACTCAAGCTCTGTATGCTTCTTATACATTTTTTGTTTACCCTTAATTGTTTTCTTTCTTTTAAAAACTGAAGAATAACATACCTGATCTATTGTATAGGTAGAGTTCGTGATATATACAAATTCAGATATCTCCGGTGGATAAATTTCTTCAATTTTGGATGCAATGAGCATGCAGGCCACTCCCACAAGTTGTAATTTATTTGGATCTATGATAACCTTGGAGGACAGAAATCGATCGATATAGTTTATGGTTAGGTGCAAGGTTTCCGGAACCAAGTGGTACTCTTCAGCTACCTCCACTAACCAATCCACCAAAATTGCCCTCATACTCTTGTTAATCAACGGCTGGCCGTGCATAAAATTACGACTAGGTCTGTGCTTTTGCTATAATTAACAAACAGTACAAACATTAACATGTTAGTAAATTAACATTTCTATGACGGTTAGAACGGAGATGTTTGTCAGATCTTAATGCATCACTAAGTAAGAAGTTGCTATTGTTGTTGTTGTTGTTGTTGGCGTTGTCGTTATTGTTGTTGTTGTTGTTGTTGTTGTTGTTGTTGATTTCGTAGTATCGTGGAAGGTGTGTTATAACTGACGTTTCAACGTTTGCTACTCTCCATGCAGTTACAATAAATTGTGTGCTATTTATTATTTATAGACCCGGAGCGAGGGGTAATATTTCGTCGAATTCCCCGAGCGGAGGGTCTATAAATTAGATATTATATCGAAACAATCTAGAATACTATCTTGAAACAGCCAGGGGGTTAGGGTTAGGTGCTGACTGATGGGCCATCCCAAAAGGTGTTCTGGGAATGACAATAAGAAGACCATTCCTGAATCTGATCTTCAGATTTCTTGTTGCGCATATCGATATTCTATCACGACAGCAACTGTCCGCGCCGATATAAATGATAAAATATAAATATATATATAAATGATTTCCTTCTGTGAATTTCTTTAAAACTTTGTGTAAAGGTAACTTGGAATAAGGGTTATAATATACTTAATTTTTTTTTAAATTATAATAGAGAACTCTTTTAAACGACTATTTTTATAGCGAAAAATCTGTTCTTACGATTTAATTTATATTAAGCTGGGGTGTTCTAGATGGCCATATCTATCATCTTATAAATTTTAAAAATATTTCACCGAAGAAAACTAGAGATATTGTGAGCTTAATTTTGTCATCTTTGAAAATATTCCAATGTTTCTACGCCATTGTTACCATAATAACGACATTACATTACCATAACAACGAACATTTTGTTAAATATTTTATACCTGCGATAGTTCAGCTATAGCTAGAAATTTATTTAATATTGATCTAATGATTGTTTTAAAGACATAAATGACCCTATTTATCAGGAGCGTTTAAAAAATCATGGAAACATGGGAACTATAGGGAGCCACCTTAAGACAGAAACAAGTGACTATAAAACCTTACAAAACACTTCCCATGTTGTATTCTGTTTATTACACGGATTACAATATTTTTCTGACTGTTTTTAAATTCTGAATAGTTAGTCTAAACTGATAATAAAAAACATAACCTTTTTTTACAAGTAAACAACTGTGCTCCTGGCTCAGCATTTTTCGCAACGTTTTATGATCGATTCTTAAATTATTCTCTTGTTTTCCATTGGTTATGTTTTGAAGAGCCATAAAGAGCCTGCGCGCGATTTTAATTGGGCGGGTAGCATTTTCACCACTGATCTCTAAATAAAGACTGGATCGAGCAACTATTGTTTGGATGCTACGAAAAAATGAAGCCAGGAATATTTCGTGGCGACCATCTTGAAGGGACGACAGAGACTATCTGTGACCTGTCTTTGATATATTAAGATGAAGTTCTCCAAGGATTTCCCGTAATTTAGAACACAAATTATGGATCCATTACAGTAACTATGAAGCCGTGAATATTTCGCGGCGGCCATATTGGAATGACCACAATTCTAGCCTGCATTGTACAGCCTGAATATACACCTGTAATTCAGGTGTATATTCAGGCTGTATACAGGCTAGCTAATTCCGGCTTTGTAGTTATTGTTATAAAGCCGTAGTTTGTGTTCTATATTATGAGAAAACATTGGACAACTGATTCATTTAATTTGGCATCTTAAAAAATCAGAGACGTATAGTCTCTGTCGCCTACAGTAAAACTATATAACGTGGTCCAGACAAGATGGCCGGCACGAGCTACTTCCAGCTTCGTTTTCTGAACAATAGTTGCTCGATCCAGTCTTTATTTAGAGATCACAAAATTCTTATAATACATGTAAATAATAAAGTATAGTACAACTTGCCTCTGCTTCCTTGAGATAACTGTGTATTTCCACATCATATTCAGGCAAAATAGTATCACTGTTGCTATCGTCGTCACTCGAGACGTTTTCTTTCTCGCAGCTTACAGCAAGAAATTCATCAATGCGATCTATGATCATGGCTGGTGATCCTATACAAGAGTTTGAATTTTGTATTTTTTAATTTTTTAATGGTTTTGGTTCGTTTGAGTTTGTCTGTATTTAAGATTGTTTATTACTTTATTTGAGTTTGCTCAGTTCGTTGTTCATTTTATTTGTTTGTTTTCTGTTTTATTTTTCGTATTATCTCGCTTCCCCCAGCAAGGTCGCGGGAAGGTAAAAACTGCTAGGGGAACTTGCAGGATGGCTAATTACGCGCGCGTGCGCATAACAAATTGACAAGTAAGTTTTCACGCGAGTTCGATCACTTCTGGTTGTCTGGTTGATACTTATTCTGTAGTTTGATATTAACTCCGTTTTTTATTCAGTTTGCATTTCACTCTCTGATGAACGGATTTCGTTCAAAATGTTAGACCTCCTACATATTGACTATTGCGGTAGTACAGCAACCTTATAGTTTCCAATGGACTAATAGATGCATAATTTTTAAGCTTTGCATGTTTCCTTTTTATGTATTAACATTGTATGGAAAAACAAGAGAGCTCAGATAAACAAGCAATACAGTCTAACTGTAAATCTACAGGCTATACAAATTTACTATCAATAAAACCTAAAAAATTACAGCGCTGAACACTAGTTGTTTTCTTACTTTTCTTTTCACACGTCGCTGTCAAGGTCTCGATCGTCGTCATTATAACATACAGACGTTGCCCACATATTTACTTGAAAAATCCAACCAAAAACAGTAACATATATCCTCACGAGGACGTGAAAACAGTGCACATTGCACCAAATCAAGTGAAATTGTAAAAATAGGTACGCAATACGTACATGCGTAACGACACATTGCTGATGACATCGCAGAATAGAAAATAGGTCCACGGAACGCGTACATGGCTGCCGCAAAAAGGGTAGAAGGGATGATTCTGAACGAGTTTATATCCACCATCCAGTTAGTATTTTGTGCGCTATCTGTATGTGTTGTCTTCAAGCATATTGAGGACTTGTCATTAATAGTGTGTCAAGTGATGTTGAAGAAATTTTTAGATTGAACGCGAATGCCACGTAGATATAAATTATCTTTACTCTCGTGACGTTATTGTGTTAATGTGATTGGATTTAGGGTTGTTTAGACTTTTCAGAGTCGCCCAATGTAGTAAAGAAATTTTTTCACCTAATTGTAAACTGAAATGATCCGAAATGTGTACAACTATGAGAGTTTTCTTGTGAGTGTCGGACTGAAGATTGAAACTAACATTATAAATGTTGATTGCCACTGGCAGTGCTGTAGCAACCTATGGGGAAAGCTGCCCCGCCTTTTTCGCCAATTGTTATATATTATAACAGTTTAAAACAATTTAATTTTAGCATAATAATAGCATAAGATGTCATTCTGCCCCCCACATTTTCACTACTTTCGCAATCACAATGGTCCACAGTACCTAGCCTCCGTCGCACGCCCTGTATACATACGAATCGCCCTCCACTCGTTGAAACATGTTCAACGACATTTTTACACTTTATCTAAAGAAATGGTAGCCCATTTCAAGAGCTTTATTTTTCTTACAATAACTTTTTGCACGCGTTTTCTATTCAAAGTTATTTGACGTTTTGTATGTCACAAAAAAGCCGTTTCATCGTATAGAACTTTGCATGTTCATACATATATTGTCACCATAGCAACACATTAGTTCCCAGGCCTCTTCGTTCCGAAAGCAAAATTATTTGTTTTCTCTAATGTGCAGAACATTTTGAGATTGGGGAATTTCGTTGAAAACGTTTTCACAAAATTTCTCAATACAGGACCCAAGTTTGAAATTGCCAACGTTGCTTGCTATAGCAAAAAACAAAATCTTCTACTATGGAACTAAGAGGCACTGGGAACTAATCTGTTACTATGGTGACAATATAACTTGATGGTATGTATTCACATGCAAAGTTCCAAGTAATTTCAGTGGATACTTTTGAAGATATACAGGACTTTGGGATTTGACGGAATGTTGTTTGTCTTAAATGACGTCATCATCTACCTCATCAGCATATCAAAAATACTCGGAAAAGAATGGGCCAATTCGAAAACTGTAAAAGAACTTATCAACTAGTTTTTCGTCCTCTGTTTTAAAAAATAAAAAGGCTGTATAGGCACAAAAGACATCGTCGTCGGAAGAATTTCGTAGCATAAAAGTTCGTACTAATAACTTTTTAAGGAAACTAAGTACATGTATGCCAATTATTATGTCTTGGTGTGCTAGGATTATTTTTGACAGCAAACGCTATGTTATTGTCCCAGAGGAAATAGCTAAAAGAGATGATTCAAAAGGACCTTTCTTTTTTAGTCTGATCTTTATTTTTGGTTATAGGGTTAGAATATATAGGGGAAAGATTGGGATTAGACTATTTCTTGAAAATGGGAAGGACAGCAGATGCAAAAATAGGTACGCAACGCGTACATAGGTCTGCTGACATTTGAGTTACAGAGAAATGTGAGAAAAGTAAGTTCATTGGCTTGTGTCCATTCTTTGTGAGTATGTCCGAGGATATAAGAACGGGTGCTGAACTAGCAGATAGTTTCGCGGTAAGTTGTCACGATATACTGCGGAATGGGGGCAAACATCTTAAACATATTTTGAAATTATAAGTTTATTCAAATCATATAGGTTGTAGACTAGCAATGTCTAAAATCGTATTTCTTTGACTGTTATATTTACGAAAGTTTAGCGAAGGTGTAGATCATATATGTTTGAGTTAATTGATACGCGTTTGTTTAGGATATAATATGACAAATATGTACGACAGTAAACATTAATACCCGTACTGGTTCATAAGTTTCGATAAACAATTATTTCGGCTAAAATATTAAGCGATTTTGAAATTACCTGGCAGTATCACTATTAAATTTAAACCACATATAGACTACTGAAACACAAAATATAGCGCCTGGCCAAAAATATCGGTCATTGTGGAAAACATTGACACAGTCTTCGTTCAAATTCGTATAGTACGTGAAATTTACACACAAGAACCTGACCAAAATGTTGGTCAGTGTAAAAACAATGGCTCAGATAAACAACAAAAGTATAGTTCAATACCAATCGTGGACCAAATAAGTAAAGGAAGAAGCCCCTAGCTACTCGGCACGTGAGCAACAAACGATATCGGCGAACTTTCGCTGTCGCTGTCTTCCGGAACGTGTTCGGTTGTAACGTATGGCCAGAAGTTGCTAAGAGACACAAAAACAAACCTGTATTGCATAATATTTCGTTTCGGTGATTGTGTCAGCATTTTGTCATATTTCAAAACTTAACTTTTTTCCATTAGAAACATCATCAATTTAGACATTTCTTTATGTAGCTTACCTTGTTTTTCAGAGCCTGTAGACTGCACAGTTAAATCAATGCAATGCCATGGAACACTTTCATGTTCTTGATCGGTATAAATTTTAAAAGATTGACAAGGAAAACTAGCAACAATCTTATCAATCGACTGATCTGCAGTTCGTTTTTTATTCTTTTCGTGTTTAATGGCCAACGTTGTTTGCTAAAAATCAACAATGAAATGTTATAACGGCGTAGATTTTTCATATACGAAACACGACAAGAAAACTGAACGATAATCTTTAACAAAATATAAAATCTGTTCGCTCAAACCTTTGTTTTAGGCAATGAAATATTTGTAGACAGGCTTCTCAATGGCAGACGAATGTGGTTGCTGGCATTTTTCGCTCGGTGAAGGTCATTCATTGTGTTCATTGTAACGTCCTCTCTGTCTTCCATGGTAGTTTAATAATATTAGCTAGGAAAACTGCATTCACTCAGTTTTGGTACAAAGTATGCAGTTTTACAAACTGAGCACGAAGCTCGATGTTTTTCATCGCCATCAATCGTAGATATTCGTCAGAATATCGTCATTCGTCAGTCAAAACGAAACTAGTACCCAGGAATTTGTCTATAAAATCTCGGCCCCCGGCGAAATCCACTGATGCGAAATCCTGTGGAAATTCTAATTTTTAATACGTAAGAAGGAGTAGCAACCGCGGGGGCTGCAGCCCCTCCCAATAATTCTGATGAAAAAAACTATTACAATAATTAAAAGATTCACCAGGGCCGGATTAGGGTTGCGCGGGCCCCGCGGCATATTTTCAGCGCGGGGCCCCTTGACCCCCCACCCGTCGTTGTGAAAACCCTACTAAAAAAATTCAAAAATATATATAAAAGATTAAAAATTCTTCCTTTTGTCCCCCAAACGATTAAAAGTTGCCTGTGTATTTACAAAAAGGGAAATATATGTCAATAATTTGGTCTGACCTATCTGCGTGTTTCTGAACAGTTAACAAAATCTTTCATTATATATTATATACAAGAAAAACGTTAAAAGTTAATACAGCAAAAAATAGCCAACATGAAGTCATGAACAAAATGTATATGCATGAACATGCAAAGCATTGGCATCTCATTCTGCAGACGCCTTGTAAACGTTATGTTTACGCGATTTCTTAATAGAAAAATCATTAATTAATGACGACAAGTCAATGTTCCGCAGAAGCTCGCGTTCCACCAGCGGCGGATTAAGCATGTGTGGGCCCTGTGGTCCCTAATCTCAAACATAATATTATTTTAAAAAAAGAAGATTTTTACAACTATAATGAATACAACTTTTAATGAGTAATTTGTGCACATGTCTTCATAACATCATATATGGCCATAATGGCCTAGTAAAACTTTCCTTTATTTCTTTTACTTCTCTTTTCTTCTAAGAGCGCGGGGGCCCTGAGGGCGCGGCCAGTGGCACAGGCCCACTGTGCCCACCGGTTAATCCGCTACTAAGATTCACAGAAACATCGTTAAAAATGATGTGCAGGCGCAGCTCTACTCCTGTCTAAAGATAATAATATGCATTCTCCTCTAGCTTGAGACTGAATTTAACAAAAACCAAAACGTCACTCTGAAATTGCCATAAAATTCAGTAACACAGTAAAAATAAGGTATTGACGTACTCATTTAAATCGTCAATTCCTGATCATTGATAAACTCAGACCTGCCAACTCACACGATTTTGTCGTGCGACACACGATTTTTACATGAATCTTAAGTTCTCACGAGTGTCCATTTCACACGATTTTTTTTTAATTCATCTGTAAAAATTATTTTTCTCGGCCATTGAAACAGCACGAAAGAAAGAAAGAAATATCAAACTAAAGAAATCAAAATAATGTTTTAATTTAGTTTATCAGCAGACAGCGGCAGTCACTGATTGAAACAGGGATTGAAACCTGATCTTTGACTACCAACAAACGAACACATTTGTTTACCTTTCATGATGTCTTGCAAAAATCTCCAGATTTTTTATCAAATCTCCAGATTTTTTAGGCAAAATTTTTTAAATATTACGATTTCTGTACTTCAGAGTAGGTCTGTAAACTATTATCATTTTGTGTTATGATGTAAATATCTTTAGGAACATATATATTTTAATTAATCAATCTTTTAAAACTTAGGAAAACTGGCTAGTCTTTTAGGGTTTCCTATAAATTCCTTTTATCTCTGTTTAAAAATTATTAATATCGCTCATTAAACTCAGAAGACCTGGATCGAGAAGACCAATTTATGTTACCATGGAAACAAAAACTAAAATTCAAAATGGCTGCCAGCCTAGTGCCATTTGCAATGGATTTGTTTTGACATGATACAAATCATTTTCCTGGGCTTCGTTTATGCTAGTAATTGAAAATTATATCGAAATATTTAAAAATCAATGCAGAGAAAATTTGGACTCAGTAAGTAAGTATGTGAGTATTTACTAAATAAAGTTGACTTTTTTGGTTGTGTTTAGTCATTTTCAATAAATGATCTTGTGAAAAAATGAATTGGCTATTGTGAACGAGCATTCCAATTATTTTGTTTGTGGTTTTATGGCTAACTAAGATGATAACGTTTTGACAAGTTGAACACTGATGACCAGACAACGTAATTAGTTTTGTCGTAAATATAATAAACAAGTAATGATTTTCATATGATTTTGCTCGTGCAAACGGTGCAATTAAAGATTCACACCGCTCGTGATATTTGAAAATTGTGCCAAATCGCGCTCGCCTAACAAGTAACTGCTCGTGCAATTTTGGCACAATTCTCAAATATAACTCAAAGTGTTAGAAAAAGAGGTGCATGCCCCCAGACTCCACTAGATAGTCTCGGTTTCTCCGCACCAAAAACAAGTGTGTTTATAGGTAAGAACATGCGGCGAGAGCGAATGGTATAATTGTTTTATAATATAGCAAATGCAAAATTGTTGATTTGCGTCACAGTAAATAAATTATAATGTGATTGAAAGCAACGAACTTCCGCCATATATACTTCCGTCATGCGTAAGAAAGGTTTCTCACTGAGTTGAAAATAGCTTCACAATTTTGTCTGAGAGCCAAAAATTCGTTTAGATGGTTGAATAAAGAAAAAAAGTTCCTTAGAAAAGCCAAAAAGTGGATCAGTTTTACTTATTGTATCATGTTGTGAATATTTGGGCTTTTAAGAGGACAAAAAGCTAAAAAAACAGTGAAAATCTCGCTTTGTTGTTTTTCGATGTTTATCACCTAAACATAACTAAGTTTTCATTCATAATGCTTTATTACTTCAAAAATTATCTTTACTGAATAATAATCATAATAATTGTAATAAATATGTGTTGCTAGCTAACTTGTATCCTATATATTTTGTCTGACGTTTACATTATTTAATATCAACTGTTGACAATTCAGTCGGTTTTTTTAAAGCCTTAGGGAAGCCTCGCATATCGATTTGGCCCACGAGAAACGTCATATGGACGTTGGGGGGTGGGGGGGGGGGGGGGGGGGGTTGGCGGCTGTGACGTTTCTCTGTGAAACATCGTGGAAAAATTCGATAGTTTGTTTAAAAATTTTGACATTTCGGAATCATCTTGGCAGTGTATTAAGAAAACTGTGGGATAGTGTGTGAGAATGTGGGAAAGTGTGTGCGAATGTAGGAAAGTGAGGGACATTGAGGGACATCAGAGCACGTGCGAAAGAGAGAAAAACAAAATGGCGAATTGTAATATCGAGTTGCTCATTTCATATAAAATATGACTTTTCATATAAAATAGTATAGCTCAGACCTTTCATATAAAATAGTAGAAAGTACTCTTTGAAGACGTTAGGCTTTAACGGTAGTTTTGCAGTGTTTATGTACACAATAAAATTTCGATAACTATGTGTGACGTTTCTAAGGGGGGTGGGGGGTCTCCAGAGAAACGTCCATATGACGTTTCTCGTGGGCCAAATCGATATGCGAGGCTTCCCTTATGGCTTATGCGATTTTTAAAGTGGATTTTGCATCATAACTTAGTACATTTTGCATTTGGTTAATGCATTTTCTGTTGAATATTAGCCTTATTCCTCTCAGTTCAGGGTTTTCGCTACTGTGCGTAGGTTAAGAAAATCACGCCGCCATTTTGTTTTTTTATTACTATATATGAGCTGATAACTGAGAGGGATGAAAACCATACAAATGACGTTCCCAGTCACAAGCGTGCACTCCCTCACGGTTTTAGTTACAATGAGCACCTATGGGTGGGCATTTGACACAGAAAGACCACTATATACTATATTTAACTCTCTTCATTGCATTCACATTTGCAAAGGGTGTGCAGTCCAGTAACGTTGTGCTTTCGCACCTATAACAACGTCCCTTGCACCGGTGCACTTCATGAATTCCCCACAAACTTTTGAAACCTCCGCAATTGATGTCCAAACAAAAGGCAAATTCCCCAGGTGATGGAACGGCTGGTTTTGGCTGGCCACTCGAGCTAATATTGTGATCGCTCACCGACAGAAAAAAAATCTCTTTCTTAGGCCCCGTCCACACGTATCCGGATATTTTCGAATCCGCAGATTTTTCGTTGCGGATTCGCCTTCAGTCCACACGGCGTATCCGATTGATGAATCCGAAACTTTTGAAAACGCTTCCCAGCTAAGTAGAAATTTTTGAATACGCTGTAAAGACGGCCTCGTGTGGACAGTCGAATCCGTATATTTTTTATTGCGCCGACGTCACAGTATGGGATCAACTCTTAAACGCGCGAGACATATCACCATGGCGAACACAGTAAACATTGCTTCGCTCCTACTAAGGTGTCTTCATTCAACTAAATATAGTTTTGTTAAATAATCATTTCGTTTCTGTGAAAAGGCGTCTTCACATTATTAGGCTGTCGATATTTTCGATGCTCTTGGAGACTTTGTACTCCATTGTGACTTTAACGAGCAGCTCTACCTCATCATCTGTCCAAACAAAGGAGACTCACTGTCTTGCTTTTTGTTGTTTCTTGCCTGTTTGCGCCATATTCCTTGTCGATATTCGGGTAGCCACCACCTTTATCGCAGGCTCAAGTTTTGAGTTGTGCGCATGCTCTTTTGACGACGCAGTTGACCACATTCCTAATCCGCGGGCTAGTGCGATTCGAATACGCTACGTGTGGACGCAATATTTTGCGTCTACGTTGCTTAGCAACGTAAACGCTATGTTATCGGCGGCTGACACTGACCTCTATTACTCTATATATAATTCTGTCACTCAAAACGTATGTAAAGTATGTTGTTTAAAAAAGCCATGCCATATAATAAACCTCTTATTAACCTTGACAGCTTGGTTATTACTGGAAAATATCAGACCTCGGTCTTTTATGTACTGTCAAGACCTCGATCTGATATTTTCCCGTAATGACCGCGCTCTCGGTTAATAAGAAGTTAATAATTAACAAAATTAATTCATTATTAATTTCAATAATAAAGAGTTACAAAATTGATTTCTGATCCTGTCTTTCTTATAAGTGACTAATGGTAGTGATTATGGAAGTACCAGTAGACTTTAAGCAGTTTGAAAATCTGTAAAATCTGTAAAATCTGTAAAAGTGGTACGAGCCGATAAGCCAGAAACTGTCACTGAAAATGTAAATGCTCTGGGATATGAAAATCCAAACTGATAATAAGATAGAACATTCCCGGCCAGATATACTAGTACTAAATAAAAAGAAGAGATGCTGCGCACTGATAGATGTTGCATGCCCATTTGATACAAAATAGAAAAGGAAAAAGTATAAAAGTATCAAGATCTAAAAAGAGAAATTAAGAGGATATGGCAATGTAAAGAAGTAACAATTGTACCCATCATTATTGAAACACTCGGAACAGTAAGCAACCATTTCGATATTAGAATTGACTTCCAGAAAAAGCTTGTTTGTTGGGAACTGCAAGAATATTGAAACATGTGCTAGACATCTAAGGGTGCGGGATGTACCTTGATGTTTAGCAGTGAAATCAAGCTATAAGATAATGAGCTATGCGAAAACTGATAATAATATAATAATAATAATAATAAATAATAATAATAATAATAATAATAATAATAATAATAATGATTTAATCACACCATATCTACATAGTAGCTCTAAATCTGTGATAATAACACTAAAATAATAAATATAATAATACAAATACTTTATTCAAAGTTATTAAAACAACATCCCTTGGCTTATTTTAAACATTAATTGAGGTAGAGATTTGCTGATTTCTTCTTGTTTCAAGATTTTGTATTTCAAGGAGTTCAATAAGTCAATAGATCGGTTTGGTAAGTATAGTTATTATTCTTGAAGCTTTGTTTTGTAAGCGCTGCAGTTTATCACTCAATGTAGTGCCAGGCATCCCCAAACCCCTGCACAGTAATCAAAATGGGTTTTATCCTCTGGAACCCAGGGTAGGGTTTTACATGCTAAGGTTTTATATAAATTATTTTACTAAGTACGAGTTTGAATTGGTCATCTCGCGCTTCCGCTATTCACTTATACCTTAAAAACAAGGTCTGTCTACGAGGAGACCTCCTATCATAAGACTTATGTTTTCTTGAGGCCTCCTCTCCACCTTTGCCTTCATGTAATAACTTGAATGTAATTTCGTTAGTTTATAGAGCTAATAATCTCGTTGTATATTTCTTATGGCAATTTAAAATGTGATTTTACCTCATTAATCTTCTTAGTTAATGTGATATACATACATAAATATATATATATATAAATTGTCTCTAAAACATTGTAGATTCCCCAGTCCAGAAAAATATCAGAAAGCAAGGACATATGGATAGAAAATATACAAGCAATGAGACCAGATTTTGTATATAGCCGATTGTGTTCTAACCATTTTGAAGATAAAATGTTTGAATCTACTGGAGGAACTACAAAACTGAGAGCATAGGCATTTCCAAGAAAATTCTTAATCCCAACAGAGGGTAAGCTCTTCTCGATTTTCTTTAATCCTATCAAATGTAAAACATTAAAATACTGTTAATTTTAATGACAATGACAATTTATACTCCAATATTATTTTGCAGAAACGAAAACTTGCCATGGATAATTATGAAATGTTCAATATAATGCCACAAGTGTACCATACAAACAGCCACAACTACCTCAACCAGATATTTATATGATCAATCACGACTATTCACATGCCACCATAAATGCTACCATAAGAAGCTCCAGAAAGCTGAAAGTCAAATGGGTAAGATTAAAGAAAGACAAAAAAAGGCGAGAAGACGATCGACTCGATATATCTCAGAAGAGAGTACAAAGGCTCAAAAGAAAAGTAACATCATTACAATCTGTGATTAATGCTTTAAGAATCAAAAAAACTTTGTCGCCGAATAATTCATGAGTTGTCATATTGGAGAAGACCTTCTTTGGAGTTTCACAAAACTCACATGAGTAGGATCATGACATAGAAGCAAAAAAGAATCCTGGCGCACACCTGAGCTCAGATCTTTTGCTCTAACTCGTAAATTCTATACGTTTGTCCGCGTAAAGGTTTCAATCTGGATGAACGGTGAGCATGCATGCATATGATTTCACAAAGGCCCGTTTTCAGCCATGTCTGCTAAAGTTGTTGCTTCTCGGAATGGCCAGGATGCAATATGTAGCTTAAAGTTGGACTATATGTCCAATCGTAAGCTTCTGGAGTGGGATGGCAAGCATGAATTCCGGAGTTTTGTTGATGTTGGAACTATTGTCAGCGATGATTCTATGCCAGTATCTACAGATGCATTAGTTCTAGTGGTTATCCCACTAGATTATAATGTGGTTATAATTTTCTTAATAAACGGTCTTAATGGAAAATAGAAAGCTAACTTGGTCGCAACATGCTTACAGAAATTGCACGATCGATTTAAGGTCAAAGTAGTCTCTATCAGTTGTGATGATCCATCGGCAAATATTTCTATGCTTTATACTCCCTGGGGTTAAATTATCAGTCGATGTACTGAATCCATGCTTCAAACATCCAAGTAATATATCCAGCAACTTCCATTGCATTCCTTGATGTTTGCCACTGATATGTTGAAGTTGGTGAGGAATGCATTTGCAGATCTAAGCATCCTTTACGACCAAGATGCAAACATGGTTAGATGGCAGTATCTGGAGGACATACACAAGCTTCAAGATTCTGAGGGACTACATCTGGCTAATAAGCTCAAGTCCGCCCACATCACCTGGCATCAACAGAAAATGAAAGTAAATCTAGCAGTACAAGCTACAAATTCTAGTGCGGCAAATGCTATGGACTTCCGACCATTTTCACATGGCCAAATTCTGCAATAACTGCCACCCAACCTCAAAATTTCTTCGGGTTTTTGACCGTCAAGAAATCCTCTGGCTAAAATCGACAAAGTCCCATTGCGAATGTCAAAACATATTGAGAGATTCCTTAACGAAGCACTTTATTACACCAAGAACATGAACGATCCATCTGGTAAATCACCTTCCGTCGAAAAACTGGTTTCTTGGGTTCCCTAATGGCTACAAAGAGCACCTAGGCACACTACAAGGGACTTATAGCAGCTACGTCACCGATATCGAAGTACCTCCTCACATATAAGTTAAGCCAAGACCACATGGAGTTATTATTTGCTGCTGTGCGATCACCAGGTGGTTGGATTGTTGGAATAAAAACCCATCAACTCGCCAATTCATAGCCACCTATAAACTTATGCACCACCATGTAGAAGGAGGGAAAGTGGATTGCACAGCACAATATGACACCAGAATCGTGGACAACGTCGAAGCCAGTATATCAAGTGTCAACGCACTCCCGATAGGTACCTCCGATATCTCAATTGCCAGAAGATACGACTTAAAGGTGAGAAAAACAGTAACAGTTGACCATGACTACTATAGCTGTGATATACCAAATAAAATAGAGCTTTCAAAATACTATTAATTTCATGCCATGAAACAAATCATCCAGACAAAAAAACTATATCAATTGTAAAAATATGCATGCAAAAAAAATCTTTGCATAAAATATAGTGGACAGAATTTGACACACCATAAACAAACGTGCAAGGTCAAACGTGCAAGGCTATACACACATGTTGGGACGTCGGGTCTTGGTCAACATGGCGGTTTGTTGTGTGTGGCATACGTCATGCTGTTGTAGTGATGAGTTATTGTATGATAAGCTTAGTAAACATGTACACAAGATTTATATGTTCGAGATAAAAGTGTTGTGGTGAATGTGAGGTTGAATAACGAAATTATATCGAAGTTATTTTCTTGGAGGTGGACTAGAAGGACTGTGAAGTATACATGTACATCGATTATCTTTGCCAAAATTTTAAGGAAGCAAGCTCTACGTTTTGTAAGCTATGCCATGACTGCTGTTATATTGCTCTATACTATTATTCCTGGACCATTGTTAAATGTAATCTTCCCAAGAAACATCTTCATTTTGGTCATGTAAATGTATTGGTTGACTCGGGTGTGTAAACTAGCGTTAGTTAGCTTTAATTTGTGTTTTAATATATTCGACATACGTACTGCTAATTCAGCAATCTCGATATGTCTGTATATCTTTTATCAGAATATATTAACACACTAATCATATAGAGGGCAAAATTACTCGAATATGATTGGCTAATGAGGATGGCATTTTTCATAAATTCAGGGCAAAATTACTTGTACCTGATTAGTTGTTATGTTGTTTTACTTGTAAATCCAAGCTCCCCTGTTCTCTTAAGTCGATGTTTGACTAATAAGTTCGTTGTAATGTACCGTTTACTTTCAATGGATTGCATAGTTGTTTTTCACGCTTGGCTTTGACATTTAGCTGACTTCCTCGTATTGTTCACGTGCGTAGCTTACTTATATTATATATGCATGAATAAACTTTGCGTTTCACTTGTGTTTTCGAAATTTCACAAATTGCCCTCGTCGCTTCGCGAAATTAATTTTCCTCGGTCCCATGCGATTACCTATACAAATTACAATTTCATAGAAGATAAATCTCTTATTAAATCAAATGCAAACGTCTAAGGGCAGGCATGAAGCCTTGGTCTTCAGTAATTACACAATATGGGGTGGTCATTATTTGGTGAAATGGACTATTTCCTGAAATACGTATCTTAATTTGGATTTAATTTTTAATTTTATTTAATTATTAATTTAATTTTTTATTTTGTGGTTACAATTACAGCTAGACCAATCCACTGAATTTTGCTAAACCAATCTACTTTTAGCAAGACCAATTTAGTTTGTGCAGTATACCATTTCGACAGTGATAACTATACCATCTCTAACTACGCTAGACCAGCTGTTCAAAGTATGCTTCTCCGTTTTACATTCTATGTATTTTTGGTGGCGATGGCCTTCCAACTCCGTCTCAATTGCAAAGCAGTGTCGAGTCGAATTTGACATATTTTGATTTGAACTTGTTTACTTACAAGTTACAGCTTAGATTATCTTGAGTCAGCTTTCAAAACATCGATGACGAAGAATTAAAAGGGTATCATAGATACCAATTCTGTTTCATATAACATAAATTATGTTAAATACACAGTATGCGGTCTACGAACAAAAAATGGTGGATATCAAACAAATTTGATTGGTCGTTGGACAAACCTGTACCAACAATTATCATTAGACCAGCTGTCGCTACCAGGGGCTCTGGAAGCAGCGGGTGTCTGGGTGTCCGAACACCCGCAGTTTCTGAACTTTAAATTTTTGCAAATTTTAAACAAATTGATAATTGGTGTTGTTGACGCGAAGTACATCTTTTCGCTTTTTATATATAACTATTTGACATAATTATTATAAGGTGACGCATTGTATGCAACGAACAGCGACGGAGACATTTTGGAAGCTGTCTGCAACTTTTCACAAATTGTTCAGTATATAATTGTTCAATAATAAAAGTTCTTGAAGTTGTTGTCATGTTATATTGTATGTTATGTATATATAGTTATCTATTATATTATCTGAAGGGGCCCTTTATGGCATTCTGTGAGACGCACGCGGGACACTCGCAACATTGAAAAGCTTCCAGAGCCCCTGGTCGCTACCATTAGAAAATGGACCCCGGCCAGCTGTCGCCATCCTTTATTCGACGCTTTTTGTGACAGAACTAAAACGGTATCTTGTGTCTATAAATCCGATATGTTTATCTGAATTTTGCTTATTTTGCTTTACCTGAAACCTAAATTAGAAAATACATTAACAACCATGTAAAAGATGTCACCAAAGCGAACGATTAATAATAATAATAATAATAACGAATTTATTAAGGCATATCTACAGAGTAGCTCTACATCCTTAATTTCTAAACTAGGATAATAATAAATATGTATATATAATGTTTAAAAATAGTAGAAGAATATTAATGTATATATAAATAGTGAAGCTAAAAATTGAATCGAATAACTGAAGATATATAAAGGAATGTTATAAATGTTCGATTCGTTCACTAGCCTTATTAAGAAGGAAAGTTTTGAGTGTGTTCAAAAAGGGATTAACGTGGATCCATAGCATTTTGTCAACTTCATTATAGTCGAACTCTAAATAAGCAATTGATCCCATTCAAAGTAATGATTTGCCCGGAAAAGCCAATGAATCCATTTCATAGGTTAATATATTGTCAAAGAAAAATATTAATGACTAACATGAAAGTTCAATCTTGAAAAAGAAAAACGCGGGCACAGACTTCATATTCCGAAGAGTTTTTTCCCCAGATGTTTTCTTAAATTGTTTCAGTTGATTATATCATACCTTTACTAAGTACATAGTCATCTGGTTGATGCTTACTGTAATTGCTGTAAAAAACGAAGTTCGTCGTCGTCGTTTTTTTTGCTATAAATCGGATTTTTTCACAACACGACGGTCCTCGAACCAGTTCTCCTCGGTCAAACTGGCGTCCTCTTGACGTTCGCGTCCTCTTTACTGAACTGTCTAATGGTAATAGGACCCCGCAGTCCAGTTATATATAGAGGTGGTGACTGAAACCGTCGTCCAAGAAGGCTCCATCCGCCATATTTGGCTTCACATTTTGAACCACACATTGACTGGAGTCAGTGTTCCAGTTATATTAGAGTTCAGTGAGGTAGTATGAGTAAACTAAACGTATTTATTTACGCACCCCCTAGGCTGCACCCCAGACCATATCGGCATACTCCAAATGTGGCAATATATTAATCCATTTTTTGTCCAACACTTTTCAATAAAGTTTTAATTTTTTTAAATAATAATAATATTTAATTTCCTTTATAACAATAATATCAAAATATTTTACATTCAAGGTACTGATGATAAAATTTGTTCAATATAGAATAGTTATTATTTCTTAAAATTTGCTGTCCATATATTCAAACTATATTATGATAATTATTTACAATAAATTAATATAAAAATAATAATAATTTATAGTAGTCCAATATATATAAGTCCAATATATATAAGATTATCTAACCAACTAATTAAAAATTTACAAAACTAATGAATTCTTGCCATCACGGTCTCTATATCTAAGTCTATGTCTTTAATGTTGGATTGTACTCTTCTAATTGTTGTCGAGCCTCTTAAACATAACAAGGCAGATCTAACGATGGAGAATGATATCTTTGCTCTTATCCACGAAATTGTGTGTGAGTATAGCTCTCCCTTCTTGTCTGCTATCAATTCAGCAAGTCTGTTGTGGTATCGTAAGCATTCATCTCCCATTCCTCCTGTTGTAGTGAAAACGAGTGGTGTGAACGTTCCTTGCTCGATTTCTGTCACTCTTTTGCCATACATACGTTTCTTCTCGTTTTCGTGCTTTCTGTAAATTTGTTTGGGACTTAGATCTTGATAAGATTCTGCGTTTGGGTGACAAACCCGGACATCAAAAAAGGCAGATCTTTGTCTTTCCCAAAAGCCCCTTGCATGAACATCTAGCCGCGCTCCAGCAGATATATTTGCTCCCGGGTTTAGGGTCTCTCCATTGATAATAATAATAATAATAATAATAATAATAATAATAATAATAATAATAACCTTGGGGAGAAAGAGTCAAGATTTTGGATATGTTGCTCGAAGAGATGGAAACTGGCGAAGTTAAAAACCAAACCCAGCAGCGAGTTACAGCAAAAACAACCAAGATTAAGATATCAAAACAGAATAGAAAATAGCAAAATAGGTTGTTCCAGAATAACCAGAAAAGGTTATTTGAGAAACTTGATGGTACCGGGGAAGACGACAGTGTCATAACTGATGCAGAAGAAAGTAGAGAGTATTGGAATAATATAAGGAGTAAACAAGTGCTACATAATGATCGGACGACATGGGTTAAAAAGTGGAGAAAGAGTTGCAAGAACAGAGAAACAAAGAGATATTAAAATAACATCAGAATTGATTGTAAAACAAGCAAGTAAACTGCCCAACTGGAAAGCTCCCGGACCAGATGGCCTTCAATCAAGGGTTCTGGTTGAAGCATGTAAAATCTATAAGGATAATGTTGGCAGAACTCCTTAATGAGTGTATAAACCAATGTGATGTACCAAAATGACTAACAAAAGGAGTGACTAGGCTTGTGTTAAAGGGCAAAGAAAAGGGGGCTACGGTAAAACATTTTCGACCCATCACATGCCTTCCGATGATGTAGAAATTGTTGACTGGAATGGTATCAGAAGAAATGTACAAACATCTTGCACGAGGGAAAACCTTCCTGATGAACAGAAAGGGTGTCGTAAAGAATGGAGCGGGATCCTACGAAATTGTAAGAGACGACAAACTGGGCTTACAATGGATGGATAGACTATAAGAAGGCTTACGATATGGTACCTCATTAATTCTGGATTCTCAGATGTTTATAGATATGTTTAAAGTAGCCGACAATATAAGGGATATGAAACAGTATGCTGGATTGGGAAACAGAACTAAAATTTGGAAAAGTTACATTAGGGACCGTAAATATAAGGCGAGGGATTTTTCAGGGAATAGCTTGTCTCCTCTGTTATTCGTTCTAGTATTAATACCTCTGTCAATCATTTTGAGAAAATTGAAAGCAAGATACGGTGCATGAGTTATTAAGTGGACAAAGGAAGAACTTGGAAAGATGGATAAAATACGAGAAAATTGCTAACAGTATATAGAGCCTTCCACCCCCAGGACAATATTGATCGGCTTTACTCAGTCGAAAGAAGTCAGGGAGGTAGAGGGCTAATTAGTGTGGAGGATTGTGTAAATGTTGAAGTAAATCGCTTGCGAAAGTATGTTGAACGTAGTGATGAGAAACTATTGATAGCAGTAGGAAAGGAGGAAATAGGGACCTTAAGATCTACGACGGCAACCTAGGACGGCGATGGCAGTGAAAGCAATATAAATTTTAGCATTTGAATGAAACCACGGTCGATTGACTGATCTCTAAAACGCTTCAATATTTCTAAAACGATTGTACTGTCTGTGTTTAAGTCAGTCTTAAGGAACGAGGATGGCGTTGATATTACTCTTGGGAATAAAAACTATTCATTATATTTATTCCGCATAAAGATTCTTTTGTTTGAACGACGTCCCCGTCCTAGGTTGCCGTCGTAGATCTTAAGGTCCCTAATGTTAGATGGAGGGAAAGAGAAAAAGGAGATCCAGAATTCGATACGATATACACGAAAGAATTTACATGGAAAATTCTACACAAGTACAGAAGAGGGGAGAGATAGTAAGACCAGCTGGGATTGGCAAAAAAAGAGGAAAGCTGAAGAAAGAAATAGAAGGAATGTTGATGGTGGAACAAGATAAGGCATTACGAACTAGGTATATCAGGAAAGTATATATCGGCTGCTTGTAGGTTATGTGGAGAGTGTGATGAGACAATAGCACATATTGCTTCGGAATGTAAGATGTTAGCCCAAAAGCAGTATAAGAACCCAGAGACACGACAAATGGTCTTATGCTCACGTGATGAGCATGCGGAAAAGTGGTACGATCAAAAGCCAGAGTGTCGCTGAAAATGTAAATCTGTTGTGGGATATGAAAATCCAAACTGATAAGAAGATAGAACATTCCCGGCCAGATATACTTGTACTAAATAAAATGAAGAGATGCTGTGCACTGATAGATGTTGCATGCCCATTTGATACAAGAGTTCTGCAGGAAGAAAAGGAAAAAGTAGAAAGATCGAAAACGAGAAATCAAGAGGATATGGCAATGTAAAGAAGTAACAAATGTACCCATTATTATTGGAACACTCGGAACAGTAAACAACCATTTCGATATGTGGCTAGGAGGGCTAGACATCAGAATTGATTTCCAGATAATTCAAAAAGCTTGTTTGTTGGGAACTGTAAGAATACTGAGATATGTGCTAGACACCTAAGGGTGCGGGATGTACCTTGATGTCTAGCAATGAAATCCAGCTATAAGATCATGAGCTGTGCGAAAACTAAAAATAATAATATAATAATAATAATAATAATAATAATAAAATAATAATAATAATAATAATAATTGCTCCATTGGGAGTTATGTAAGAAATACAAACTGTAGCATGCGGAAAAGTGGTTCGAGCATAAGCCATGCAGAAAATGTCACTGAAAATGTAAATGCAAAACTGCTGTGGGATATGAAAATCCAAACTGATAATAAGATAGAACATAATTCCCGGCCAGATATACTAGTACTAAATAAAAAGAAGAGATGCTGCGCACTGATATAGATGTTGCATGCACATTTGATACAAGAGTTCTGCAGAAAGAAAAGGAAAAAGTAGAGAAGTATCAAGATCTAAAAAGAGAAATCAAGAGGATATATATATGGCAATGTAAGAAGTAACAATTGTACCTATCATTATTGGAACAGTAAACAACCATTTCGATGTGGCTATTGACCAAGAAGAAGACCGCCTATGTAGTGGACGTAGGTTGCCAGTTTGACACAAGGGTTAAAGAGAAGGAAAGAGCAAAGATAGAGAAATATACAGACTTTAAGTATGAGTTACCAAAGGTGTTGGTATTTATCAAGGTATTTATCCTGCCTGTCATCATAGGTGCTATGGGAACGATGACTAAGAATGTGCAATATAACCAGGACAAGTTGAAAATAGACAGTAGGGCAGGGAATATCCAGAAGATCTGATTACTAGGAACGGCAAGAATTCTGAGGAAGGTCCTGGAGTGGTAACCTTCCATCGATATGCTACCGGAAGTAGCATGATGTCAGGCATAACCGGTGTTAAACCATTAATAATTTTGGTTATCAGTTGGTTGCTGCCTTGGCGTGGTAGGGAGGCTTGAGTACCTCAATGATCCTAAGAGCTATACTGGCGGGAGCTTAAGCTCCTGGTGGGGTCACCCTTGCCAGGCAGGTCGAAGGCGATCGAGAGGTCCGACAAAGTACAGCCAAACTTGGATAGGTGGAATTCATTAGCTTTTACAGACAGTCCACCTAGTGCTGAAATCACAAATAAAGTACCTGGTGTCTTGAAAAAAGCACCGGTGGTGATAAATCACTAACCTCTTATGAGTGAAAAATGTCAAGAAATAATATTGCGAATAACGGCGTAAATGAGACAGGAAGGTCTCTCGTCCGGAAGGTGTCCTATGGTGCTGAAGTGTGGGCCCGGTCGTCGTTATACTAGTGCTTCAAATGCTAGATTGAAATGGTCAAAGGAGGTCAATGTAGTTGTTATGTAATATATGAACAACAAGTTTGAGTGTTTCATCAGGGGATCCAAACAAAACACGATAAACGAGTTGTTTATATGACTTCTCAATCGAACACGGATTTATTTGGATGTTTACTTAAAACGCATTTGAGAACAAACCCTCGTGTGACTGAACTCACGAGGGTGTGTAAAATTTATTCAGAAAATTAACAGACTCTGTTCAGTTGAGGATGAGCGAAGACGGAGGCACTAGGCAGGTCGTTTCGTTCTCCAAAAAATGAATTATTAATTAAGATCTCAGCAATTAGATCAAAACCGGGTTTGATCTAATAACTGTGGTGGTATATGATTTTTACGTGTTTTACTCGTCGAGTATCCAGCCTCAGTCATGTGATAAAATAAAGTGATTTCATTGGCTAATTGTCTCATGAATTATTAATGAGTTTGAGAAGGAATGTTTCTATCTAAGTGGACCTTTCACAGATGATGGAGCTACCAATTATTGTTCACCTATGATGTTGTTCTCTATTTCGCTAGTCCCTAGATAACTTGCTCCTCTTTTTATATTTTGTGCTTTTTCATCTGCTTTTTCCTTAACGTCTCTATATTTCTACCAATTCAACAGTTGTTAACCACTCATTTTTCCTAATCGCTCTTGATTGGTCAGCTAGTCGTTGTTCTGCTACAGGAAATAAACCTCTTTCTTGGAGAACATAATGATCCAGTCACAGAGGCAAATGATACGGAGGAAGAAAGGAATGTTGAGGCAACGAGTTTATACTAACGGATGAGATTGAGCAAGCCACAAAAGAGCAAAGAAAAATTGTTAACAGGATTGTGGAGCTAATGAACAGTCAAGATGATAGAAGTTGCAATTTGAAGAAAGTGCTAGGGGAAAGAAGGAAAGTGTTAGAGGAAGCAAGAAGGGAAAACAAGGCGCTGCAGTATGTGGCAGAACAGTGCTTTGCCAGAAGGAAAGAAAAGAAAGAAAGAGGCAATGCTGTAGACAATTTCAGATTTACTGTACTATTGATGTGGAAACTAATGACTAGCGTTATTGCTGAAAATATGTACGGTTTCCTAGAAAGTAACGGAATTCTACCAAATAGGATGTAAAAGAAAAAGTAAAGGAACTAAAGATAAGTTACTTAAGTTGATTCTTAAGGACTGCATGAGAAGGCATACCAACCTAGCAATGGTATGGGTAGACTATCGCAAAGTTTATGACATGGTACCACACTCCTAGGTTGAAGAATGTTTGCAAAAATGTTTGGGATTGCAAGAAATGTGGAACAATTCATTTGTAATAGTATGACGAAATGGGAAACAGAGTCGACTGCTTGTGGAGAAAGTTTGGGTCAAGTGAAGATTAGAAGAGGTATACTTCAAGGAGATAGCTTGTCACCACTGCTATTCGTGCTTTGTATGATACCTCTCAGCTTTATCCTGAGGAAAGTGAAAGCGGGTTATGAATTTAAGGCTCGACAGAAAAAGATGGGTTTATCTATTCGCCGTAAGGAATTTGGAATTTGTCATCAAGTGTGGGATGTTCATTTTGAAAAGAGGGAAGATAATTCAATATCATGGAATGATATTATCTATAATGGAGAAGTAATAAAAAGAATTGAACAGGGTGGATACAAATACTTGGGAATCTTGAAAATGGACAAATTAATGGAAGAAATGAGATCGAGGTTTAAAAAAGAGTATTTTAGGAGGGTTAGGTTAGCTATGAAGTCAAAACTGGACGGGAGAAATACGTGGGCAGTGGCACAACTTAGGTATGATGCAGGAATAGTTACCTGGAATAAGAAGGAAGAACGAATTTGGATAATAAAACGAGAACGTTATTGACATTCAGTATGGAGCGTTTCATCCCAAGAGTGACGTAGATAGACTATACTTACCGAGAGAAAAAAGAGGTAGAGGGTTGATAGGCTGTGAAACATCAGATCGGAAGAGAACAGTATCGGGTGGTATATCAAGAACGCGGTAGAACCATTGTTGGTTGAAGTAAGAGAAGGAAAAGTCATCAAGACTGACGAATATTGTATGCCAAAAGAACAGTATAAGAAGAAAGAAGTCAAAGAAAGAGAACATTAGATGTATGGGTAAGAGAATGTATGGACAGGTTACCAGGAAAAGAAGTGAAGACATAGACTAGAAGATGTGGAGTTGGCTACAAAAGAGTGACCTAAAACTAGAAACAGAAGCTTTATTATTATACAATACTCATACAATCTTGATTGTGATTGGCTAAAACCCTACAGACAATTCTTGATGTCTTACCACCTACAAAATATCCAAAATTGTCTGTGTAGGTGACGTAATTGTTAATTATCCGAGTTTATAATTTTTACAAGCTTTTCATAGCTTTTCTTATAATTGTATAATAAAACAATTATTGAATCCATTTTCGCATGATATCATGTGTTATCAACAACCTCGTACCCAGGGCATTTTGCGAAAATGGCCCTGGGATCGGCTGGACGATTCCATAATCTTATTGGCCAGTTCTAAAATTCGATTAATTCAGCTAGAGTCTAATTTATTCATCTAAATCCACATGTAAAGAAATTTCCTCGCCTTTCAATTTTACCGCAAATAAGAAATATAAGAGCTTGGTTTATTGTCCAGAACTGCAGTCGATATCTACTTGTTCGTGCATGATATTTATATGAGATAATCATGGATGTATCATGAATTAGTTGCTTTTAGGATGAATGTTTTACATGAACAAGTCTGCAGAGCGTTGCATATTTCTCATCATTATCACATCAACAGAGTAAACAAAGACAAATGACCTAAATTATATCATATCAAAACATCCAGAAATTAGCCAATCCCAGGGCCATTTTCGCCGACCTTCCACCGTGGAGGCAAAATGCCCTAGGTACGAGGTTGGTGTTATCAAGCCTCGGATTGTGTTATCCGCCTCAGCCTTCGGCTTCGGCATATAACACAAACCACGGAGTTGATAACACAAGATATCATGCTCAACCTCAGCACAAGAACAGGCACTACGAACCAACAAATCTATCTGTAGATTCACCGTTATGTCGACTTTGTGGGGGAAACATCTGATTACGAATGTAAATATAAAAGATCTGATTAGGAATGTAAATGAGAGTATAAAAGACGGCATGATAACGTGGCAAGGATCATACACTGGTCAATATGCGGAAAGTATAATTTGGAAAGGGCAAACAAGTTGTATGAGCATGACCCGTAGGGAGTAGTAGAATCAGATGAGGTGAAACTGCTCTGGCATTTTATGATTCAGTGCGACCACCATATAGATTGTATAGAAAGCCAGATTTGGTAGTAGTAAAGAAAAAAGAGCGGACGTATGATAATTGAAGTTGCCACACCAGGACACAACAGAGTTGGTGTGAAAGAGACTGAAAAGATAGACAAGTATCAAGAACTGAAACGAGAAATTAAGAAATCATGCCGGTCACTGAGAAAGATAGAAGTTGTTGTTGGATCTTTGGGCGTTGTAAGTAAGAAGTTATTGGATTAAGAATTGTAATATCTGTAAAAGTAGAGCAAGTACAGAAAACGACGCTCCTTGGAACTGGAAAGCTAGACATCCCAGTGACACCTTAGTCTACTGGCTGTAGACAGCTCAATCAACAATGTGCTGAGATTGTTTTTGAACATGGTAAGATGGTGAAAGGAGATGGAATGGAAACATTACAAGAACAGACGAAAGCGCTCGATCCGGACAAACGGGAGTACTACAAATTCCTAGGCATAGAACTTGCTGAAAAGATTAAGAAGGAAAAAGTATCGGAAAGTGTACCGGAGATGGAAAAGCGAGTAGAAATGTTAACTGAACTAGAACTATAAGAGCAATTAACTACAGAGTGATACTAGTAGCAGGGTACCCTATAAATGTGTGCAAATTCTCCAAAACAGATGTAAGGGAGCTATAGATATGGTCCAGTCAATGTGGGTATCTCCCCTATATAGATTAAGCTAGTATAAGTAGGATTATATGGGGGAGGACTGGGTTTCGGGTAAAAAGTGAAGCCAAACATGGCGGCCGATTTTGTACCGGTTTCAGTTCTCTAAACGGTCTTCTACGTCAGTTCCAGGCCTTTTCACGACTTCAGGTTTTGTTTGGATCGGTTACGAAGTCATTTACAAGAACGAAAGAAGTCCTCGCACGAAGTTGAACCGACAAACTTTCAGTAACCGAGAACTTAAAATAGGGAATTAGTATGTTCCGTGACCTGCTAGTGACATTAGTTGTCTGAAAATGGGGGAAACGGTAAAAAGTAAATCGTTCGTTAACCTTCTTTTCTCAAGAATTATTTGAGAGCTTCTTTCGTCATTTTGTGCATGTTAATTCTACAATTTATTTCTGTAAAAAATGTACCATATTGACTTGGCTTTGGTAATATAAATTAAAAATTATTGGTTAATTTCTACCTGATATTATGTTTTGTGTATGTTTTCAAAATGAACATAGTTGAGAAAAATAGAAAAGTTGCGTGGGAGACTGAAACTGACTTACAAAATCACCTCCATGTCCGCCACTTGTGGCTTCGCCTTTTTCTCGGCCAAAGACCAGTCCTCCATCCAGCTATATATAGATACACAAAGTGGGTATCTCCCCGAAGTTAAAATGGTATACCACTCAATGTGGATAAATTAAATAAAGGGGATATTACACGGTAAGTGGCGAGAAGATATGGATTTTATGTTCCAGTAGCAAGAACAATATCTCACTCGTTCGCCATCCATATCCTTGAGCTACCGTGTAATGTTCTGTTTATTATATGGACATAAAGAGTTTCTTTCTTGGTATTTTCGCTTTCCTGTTGCTCGCAGAACTGGTTAACTTCGTCATCACTTATCTTTATAAATCTGATATTTTTTGTTGGCCATGTTTTGGCGGGAATAAGTGGCATTTTTACGTCGATATGCCACTCGCGAGCGAGACATACGCCACTCGAAAAATATGCCACTCGCATCCTGGATGCAGTGACACATGAATTCTACGAGTGTTTTAATTCTTGGTAAAATACCCTTCCATATAATAATAGAATTATATGGGTCACCACACAAAGAGATTATCTCCCAATATTAAGATAGTATATAAGGAGTAGGATTATATGAGGTCACTGTACAAAGTGGGTATATCTCCCCGACATTAAAAACACTTGAAATATAGAAATAAATAGAATAAGGATTAATCCACGGAGTTGAATAGCTCCCAAAAAGAAAACAGATTTCTTGACTGGACAATTTTTTACTCTGAAACTAATCAAAGGAAAAGACCCAACGTTTCGACACAAGGTTTCAGAGTCTTCATTCGGGGTGAGAATGGTCAAGAGGATTTGTATTTATAGTCTGGCAATCCGATTTGCCTACATGAGGTTCCACAAGGTTACGTCTTAGAACCTCTAGTGTGCAAATCGGATTGCCATATAAAGAACTCGTATGAATTTGTAAACTTTATCCAGGATAAAACTAAGCGAGAACCATGAATAACTGGTTTGTTTGGGTGTTGTTTCATTGTTTACAAACATTTCTGTCGATCTCGCTGTCAAAGTTGCTAAACATCGCCTTTGTATGATACAACACTAACAAATAGGACCTCTTTATCCGTTGACGATATTATTAAACTGCTCTAATAATTTTCTTTTTCGGGGTCATCGCTATTGCCAAGTTTTTGGTACAGCCATGGGGTCACCTGTTTCCACTGTCATATAATCTGGTCACTATAATCTGGTCATGGAAGAAGTTGAACAACGAGCGCTGTCATCAGCTGCTATAAGCCCTTATTTTTGAAACGCTTCGTTGATGACATATCATCTCTGCCTTAAAACAAGAAGAATAAACAATATCGAACCTTTCATCAACTTTACCACAGATATAATACGAAAATAATTCCTCTATAGTTTTTTAAACACTCTTATCACACACAAATCCGACGGATTTGAGTTTAATCGAAAAACTCAGCACAGATGAGTATCTCAATTTTGATTCTCATCATCTCTCACAAGTAGACTGCAGGAAAAAACTATTTTGAAACATGCTAACCGCATTCCAAATACAAGTAAATCAAGACACAACTGACTCATGAATGTTTCAACGCTGTCAAGGTTAACAATTATCCCAAATAATTATTAATAAACCTCTCTAAGTCTAAAGAACCTAGACATACTGACAAAATCGATACGCGTTCGCCGGGAACTTAATGGATTTTCAAAAAAAACCATAATACTATATGAAGTGAAACACAACGTAAAAATGACTCTTAAACCTTTCCAAACCCTCCCTCAATTATTTCCAAAACCAAAAGATAAACTAAACAAATACGGAATGCAGAGCGATATAGTCTTAGTATTCCGTTAAAGATTGCGAAAAAACCTAACACGATTAAAAGAACATAAATTCGGAACACGATTAAAAGAACACAAAAAAGCTTTATCGGCAAAAAGGATTACAAACTTCGCTCTTACGAAACATAGTAGTTCAAAACAGACCACAAAAGTGAATGGAACCATGCTTACTTGCAACCCTGCACGTTATTTCCAAATAATTTGTTTGGAGGCGTGGTATATCAACAATGCCGATGATCATTAAATAGGATGATGGAAATCTATTTTCAGAAGCTTACCTAATCAATAAACATAAGAATGACAAAATTGGTACTATAAAGTCCTCTTGTCGACCATTCTCATCCCTGATGAAGATACTGAAAGTTTGTCAAAACAATGCGTCTTTTCCTTTTATTAGGTAATTTTATTCAAAAATTATCCAGTCAAAAATTATATTTTCTTTTTGGTTGTTATTCACTTTGGATTAATCCATACTCTATTTCTTTATATTTTTAACTTCGTGGAGATATACTCCTTATAAACTATCTTATACTGTTGGAAAGATACCCACTTCGTGTGGTGAGTCTGGTGACCGGCCCATATACCATTTCAACTAGTCGGGAATTACTGGGGAGATTCCCACTTTGTGTGGTGACCCAATATAATTCTACTCCTTAATTATACGATCCCATATACTATTTTAACGTCTGGGAAATATACCCACTTTACGCGTGGTGACCTCATATTATTCTACTTCTTATATTTACTTTACCTTTTGCCGAGATATTCACATTTGCTGTGGTGACCCTATTTAAATAGGTAACTTGATCGGATTTTATCTTTAATTAGAGCAATACTCCATTTCTTATTCTTCATCTGGAAAACGAACTGTTTCCTTGCGCACAACGTTACTCTGCATGTGCCTTATTACCACCCCACAGTGATGTCGGGTCTAGAACAAATCCTAGCGCATGTTATACAAATCTAATACTCCTAAATAGTGTCCCTAGTAGGAAGTTAACGTTTCGAGCGAAGGCCCTTCGTCAAACAGTGAAACGTGAATACTAGCGCATGTTATGTAGCTATACTATAGTGGGTATATAACAAAGTGAAAAGGTGGTGAACTGCCAAGATTTTTAGCAGTTCACCACCTTTTCACTTTGCTATATATCCAAAACACTGTTTACGCAGCACTCTACTTTTATACTATAGTCTATATTATAGTGGATTTACTCAGGAGATATTTGCAAGCGAATGCTCGTCGCCGACTTTCGTGCAGGTTATATAACGTGCACCAGCTTGATAACAAACCGGCGCGATGAATCGCATTGTGTAAACGTATCTTTGTAACGACGCTTTAGATTACCTTTTTTTCTTTTGAGAAAAGAATAAAGAAGTCGGCGTTGTTGTGATTTCTTAAGGTGCATGTTGTTGCTGGCGACGATTTGCAACGTCAAAATGAGTTGGCTCGTACCCATCAACATTTTTTGCAACAATTTGCGTTACAAATCGTCACTAAACATCGTTACGTCGGTGTAACATCGCCTTAAGCTGTCCAGTCTTTGATACAATGTTGAATTAGCCGCTGCGTGCATGACGTTTTGACAAATCCACTTTGTTTTCGGAGGCGGAAGTCGGGCGAGCCACTTTATTCTTTGAGGGAGCGGAAAATTAACGTCACTGTGTCAACCCGTTCTCAAACAACCATGTGTTTAACATTTGGTTTTCATTGTTGAAGCAAATGATGAAAAAGCCACTTTTCTCCTGCTCTGACATGTGTATATATACATGAATGGAGGGACGTCAGTTCTTAAGGGTTTACATTAGAAGAGTGTATTTTATATTTCAAAGAGTTTGAAGCTCTTAAAACGTACTTGAGTACCATGTGTCCAATGAGGCATGCAGTAAAAGTGCGGCAATCATTTTGTTACGCTAATATTACAAGATTTCCGTGCCAGCCGACTGATAGCTGCGATAAGTCACCTGTTTTTCGTGTTCCACAAAAAAACAACCTATTCAAGAAAATCTCCTATAACTAGCTATATATATTTTTTAAGTACACAATTGCAATCACTATCCCAATCAATAGCGAGAGATATGCTCATTCTGACTCCGAGCACGTGGTTCGCGAAGACAGCTAGTGACCCGTCACATTGGCACTTAAATTAAAAGACCACCCGACATGAAGATTTGCTCCAATATGTCGCCTAGAGCAGCCGTTTTTGAAATACCTTTTAACGGATGGGAGGTCTGCTACAAATTCGTTTTTAATACCCGACACTGCCCTATAATACATAAGCGCAGCGACATCAACACTTCGTAACATAATGGTGGATTTAGATATCTCAGCTTTGCTTTACTTAAGATGCCAGATACTGTCAATCTTTGTTTGCCAATACTGGACCTGACAAGTTTTAAAATAATTTTTACGGCCAAGCTTTGACCCCTAGATGTTGTCAATTGCTGAGTATGGACAATGACATGGCCCGATGGCCGTTTCCAAAGGTGGTTTTATTGTTAGACTCGGGGGATTTTGTTGCTTTTCACGGCAACACAGTATTTTTTCTTACCACAAGACGGCTTGAAACGCCGCTTAATGAGCGTTTTGCTCCGCTCTTGCGGCCTGTGGTGTTATTTTAATACTGACATGTTAAAATAACATAAACAAATTCTGGCAGAAGGAAGGAATTTGCAAACATTGCTGCCACATATTCATTTGTGAACAGTTTAATGGCAAAGGCTCCAGTCTGTCTCCATCGCGGATCTGTTTATCGCGAGATATTTTTCAAAGGTCAACATTGTCTGATTTATCTCGAGATGTTGTTTATGATGGGTTGCGGCCGAAAATTACATAGAACGGTCTTAGTTGCATATATAACAGCTAAACTAAACCTGCATCACTAGGAATCCACAGTTTTTGCTGCACGTGTTAGTCAAACGGCCTCTCCAATGCTGAATACCTGAACCAGGAAAAAACCTGTCGTCTGCAGTGATTGTCCCTAGCGATAGGAAGCTTGTTCTCAATTAATACACGGCACATATGTCCGAGTGTAAGGACGTTAAATCCCTTTCCTAATATCTAGCTAGACATCTTGGTATGCAGATCTTTGGTTTGCATTAAACTAAGAGACTGAAAATATGTGTATATATGCCAAGCACATACTAGCTAGATCAACATGTATAATGACAATAATGTTAGCATAACAAAATAGAGACAACTTGTCTTGCTCAAAAATTCCAAACATTGAACATCAATTAAATTATTTGGCAATGTTAATTAGTCTAAGCATCACGTCTACTATTTTTTATTTCTAGCATGTATTTTGGGTCAATAATTAGAGAGGAAACCTGTGTAGGCTTCTGTGTAATCTTGACAGCAAACTGTGTAATCTTGACAGCAAACTGTATACACACAAGTATAATTAAGAGTTTATTCTAGTTGTATATATATATATATATATTTTGCACTGAAGAAGCCTGAAAGGCGAAACGTCTGTAATAAAACATTTTCCTGTTCGAAGTTCGCTGTCGTCTCTCTTTTTATTCATTCATATATATATATATATATATATATATATATATATATATATATATATATATATATATATATATATATATATATATATATATATATATATATATATATATATATATATATATATATATACTAACTTATAGAAAGTTATAATGATCTTTATTTCATAAACATTAGTATATGATATATAATTTTTGGCCACTGACTAAATCGTATTTCAACACACGTAAAATACGATATTTTTACTTGTGAAGATATCGTTTCAGCGATCCAATGATTATCTTTTTTGAGTGAAGTAAAAATTAATTCTTAATTCAGATTGTCCGTGTTAATGTTTATGAAATAAACAGAATAAATATTATACATGGATGCTTGGAAATGTATTTCTCGTGTTGAACGGATATCTCACTCATTCACTTCGCTTACTCGTGAGATATCCTGTTCAATACTCAAAATAAATTCCATATTTCCGCGCATCATGTATTATTCTCTATATCCATATTAATTGTCCACCATATTTTCGGTTCATTTGACCACACATCGTTTTCCAGCGGTATTCCATTCTGTATGACGACTAAACAAGAAGCCGTTGTCTGATATTTTATAACTACCATCTCACTTCGGTCGTATTGTTTATAAGCTCCATAAATCTAATTAGAGCTTACTAAATTAGTAAATTCGCCTCAACCAACATTATAATAAATTTATTGTATTATGTCTACATGTATCCATCCACGCACCAACCTGAACTAGAAGAAGCGTGCGCTGACGCAAATTTGACCGATTTCTTGATATATGAACAACCGAAATACAAATCCTAATACTAATTACTACCCCTACTACCACACCTAATACTAACCCTCTAATTTACTAATTTGTGTATATGTTGATGCTATAAAATGACGTTTCCATTTCGGTTGTTCATATATCGAGAGTCCAAATTTGGGAACAGTCCAATGGTCTATCCCAAAGTGCCGAATTAAAATTTTGGACATATAAACAGTATATATCATTCTGTTCTACAGATTTCATGGAATGCCAACGCCTACCTAGATTTTCCTCTTTGACTTTGGGAGATATTGCAGGTTGCAGTTGTCGTTGCTGCCTGCTCCAACTGCGGGGATTTTCTGATTCGCTTAGTAGAAAATCTCCGGGTCCCAGATTTTTATTCTGATATTTTTTAAAACCACAAATTAAGATGGGATATATATTTGATAGCTAATTAGTTTGATGAAAATCGTACGAGTCATAATCTCATGGTCGTCTAAACCAAATTACAAAACAAAAATTACTTACTGAATTGGAAAGTTTGAGAACAACCAGCAGAATTGATTAAGATTTAATTGGCCGTGTCAGGGGGGTCTTACGGCAAGGCTAAAAGGGATGACAGCTGACCTTCCATATAAATATCCCCAGTTCAAAACATACTCCTATCCGAAATCTTACCCAAATGCTACCCCTAACTCTTAAGTTAATGCTTTATTTTAGAAATAATAGATGATTTTATTAATTTTAGAATTTTTCCTACCGATAGTCTATGTGACGTCATTTCGGGATTTTATATGGAACATCAGCCGAGATGACTTTAAAGACACGACAAAAACAGAAAGGTCCATTTGAGTCATCCCTTTTAGCTATTTCCGAGTTTTACTACATCCCGGGCGTTCTTTGTCAGTGGACAACTCCTGGACAACTCGCGTGGGTTATGCACACGCGTGTCGAGATTATCACCCTTGCAATTGTCGCACTGATCTCAAAAATAGGACTGGATTGAGCTTTCTATTGTATCTGATGAGCTGATTTTGAAGCTTGTATATTTGGATAATGTAAATTGACGAGAGATCATTAGAAGCTCCAAGTTTGCGAGCAAATCAAACTGTGACGCTCGCGAAATAGGTTTAGTGTCTGGAAACACCCGTATCGCTTCTTAGACTTATGGGTTCAACCCGTTTAGACTGTGCGATACTAGTGCACCAAAATATAGTTTCTTTGTTAACATTAAATGCATAAAATCTTGAACTTAATTTGACGTCTCATATTAGGCTTCTGTCACTGGATAACCAAAGTCGCAGTAAATCTGTAGGGAATAAACATTAATCTTAATATTGGCGACCATCTTGAAACCGTTTGCGGATACTAAAAAAACATCGTAATACGATTGCCCGGCATGCAAGGCTCATATATGAACAGCCTGTCAGTCTCAGATAAATATTTTATCCCCAATCACTGAATCACTGAAGAGTCTTTTGCTTTTTTCTCGATGTATGAACAACCGAAATGGAAACGTATTATAGCACTGCCAAGTCATGCAGTTTTAGGATTAAGGTTAGTATTTGGGTTAGTAAAATGGTTATAGTTTTTGGGTTAGTATAAGGGTTATTATTATAGGCTGTTCTACTTCTGGTAAAATTACGGTATCATTGGTCAACGTCAGGTCCCGGTTTTGCCGTAATGCCACCTGGGAATACAAAAACACAAAAAGGCCGTGACAAAACTCTTCAAAATATCAGAAAATTAATTTTTAATAGAGCTTGTTTACTAAATTATTATTTTTTCTCTTAGTTAAAAATCTTGAGTGACAAAAAACAATCAGAAAACGAATTCTGTTATTCAGACTTTGGCGAATTCGAAGGTATACACATAAACAACGAAAAAGTCAAAGAGGATCAGAAACAGTCATACAGCAAGAAATTGAAAATAAAGGAACAATAAAATACGAACACCGTGAAGTAAACTTCAAGTAACATGAACTTTACTTTGAAAATTAAACAAGGGGAATCGAATAAATGCATACTAGCACTGCCATACATATAACTGCTGGAAAGTTCTCGGAATTGAGGCCAGATAATAAACGGCTTATTGATCTCGCTTGTTCGGTCTGTAGAAAAATATCGGACCTCCGTTTTTTGCAAGAACCTCGGTTCGATGCGCTCATTCGGTGAGGGGTCAGCAGTCTGTACTAAAAATATTGGTTCTATATTTCAACTGTACACTCGGCCAATTCTCGGTCAATAAGCTGTTATAGTATTAGGGGTAGTATTTGGGTTAATATTAAGGTTTGACAGTTTGTATTTGATCAGTTGTTCATATATCGAGATCGAATTGCGTCTGACTTGAAACTAAATCTGAAACCGGGGTCTGAATACGATGTTTTACCTCATACATGTTTACCTCAATTCCTTTTGTTCTCACTAGGTTATTTAAAAATAATAAAGTAGTATATGCAGCCCAGAAGCGAACATGCATTGGTTCATAGTTCGCAATACATTTCAAACAATACAAATTATATAATTTCGTCGGTAAATGTGATGGTATTACAAACTAATACCATGACATATCGGGAAATCAGTGATTAAATGTCCCTCAAGCCTCGCGAGGATTTGTTTAGGATATAATATGACAAATATGTGCGACGGTAAACCCGCACTAGGTCCATAATCATAAGTTTCGATATACAATATGATTTCGGCTAAAATATTAAGCGATTTTAAAAATTACTGGCAATATCACTATTACATTTAAAACACATGAGCCTACCACAGAAACACCAAATATAGCGCCTGGCTAAAATGTCGGTCATTGCATGACTGACAGTCTGACACTATCTTCGTTCAAATTCGTATAGTACGTGAAATTTGATCAAAATATTGGTCAGTGTGAGCACACTGATAATCTGATATGACTCAGATAATCAACAAATGTAGTTCAATACCTCTCGTGGACCAAATAAGCGAAGGAAGAAGCGACAAACTATCTCGGCGAACTTTCGCTGTATTCCGGATCGTGTTCGGTTGTGACGTAAGTGCCACAACCAAACAATATTTCGATAACTAAGTGTTTGCTGACGACGTCAGCAGACCCAAAAATACATTGCATGTACCTGTTTGCTGACGTAAACGTGTTTACTGACTACGTCAGCAGACCCAAAAATACATTGCATGTATATACGTAGACACAAACATGACAAGAATATAGTGTCGCTTATAAATGGCTATACTAAATAGTATGATACTGAATTTCAAAGATTGGAATTGTCGCGCCACTAGTTCTTACTCAGCTAGTACAGAAAATATTCGGTATACATACCGCAATCTCTGTAGTAATCATACTATATATCAGTTGCGTGACGTCATATTTATGTCCGTAGGCAAAGGCAAACACTTTCCCGTACAGACCGAGCCCCTTGGTTCATCTTTTTGTTTGCTTTTAGCGCTGTATTTATTGCTTTACTTTCTGTTGATATTCGTTCCGAATAAACATAATTCATGCTTTTGCGTAAACAAAAAGCACACTGCACGAAAAAATGGATTTACTCAAATTTACAATATGTGCAAATATGGAGCAAATTTATTGAAATATTATATTTATTATAGGAATAAACTTGGTAAATGCCGCATTTACTCACTTTGTTCGGAATTTTTCAACGAAAAAACCTAGTTCTCTTCTATTTGTGCTCAAATCTTGTACAAAATATAGATTATTTACATAATTTACAAGTTTACTATAGGTGATTAAGGCCTTATGTTATGTATGAAATAAGATTTAGGCCTAACTCAGAACGTACCTTCACATCTACCCTAATCCTAACCCTAATCTCAATCATAACCCTAACCTTGATCCTAACCTTAACCCTAACCGTTAAACCTAACCCTAACCGGCTAACGAAAAATAAAGACCAGAAAAAAACAGAAAGGTTCTTTTGAGTCATCCCTTTTAGCCATCCGCGGGCACATAACCAAAATCGACGCTTTGACGCGGGTTTTGTTTTCAGTTCCCCAGGGGAACCCTTGATTGAAGAGAAATGGCGAGTATGAGTATAAATGTAAGTGCTATACATATATACGTATACGTTTATATACGTATCTGAGTTATATACGTATCACGTACGTTTTGATTTATTTATTTACGCATTTTATTAAACAATGACACGTACAATTTGAATTACAAAATGAAAACGTTCAAAGAAAAATATCAATAGTATATGTTTATATATTTTCACATAAAAATCTTGAAAGGTTATCTGACATATAAGTGGCATATGTAAAACAACACGTCAAATACTCAATAACAGAACAAAGTCTTTGATAAGCTTTCACAACAGTGCCCGTAAACATATCAGCGGTTTTGATAGGAGGCATTGGTTGAACACCCTTTGCCGAAGAGAAAATGGTTGGGTAACTGAAAATTCTAAGACCTAAATGGTTGGATAAAAAAATCACTTCTCATGGTAGCAAAATTTTCATGACTATTTACATAAAAAATTAAGAGTTTATCATTTAAAATTGGAATCTCAATATTAGTTCTCCTTAGTCATCATTGCACATTAGCTTTTGTTATTGCATTCCTCTCCTTGTTTTCCTTGGATTCCTGCTCTGCATATAGGGAATTAATAATCTGAAAGATAGAGTATACGATCTGACTGCATATATATTTGGGTTTGTTGTTAAAACTTTCTTCTTCGTGGGTTGGGTAAAAGATTTCCTTTACCCATAAATGGTTGGGACGGTTAAATTTCTTATCTTAATATGATCGGCCGAACTTATCTTCTTTTCTTAATATGATTTTTTCAGCACCAAATCCATTTCTCTTCCCCATCTATTCCCAATCTATTCCCCATCAAACTCAATTCATATATTACTGAAACGGCAAACCGGCCAAACAATATTAAAAATTGGGGACCCCGTAATGGAGCGATAAGCTCTGGGTTTCCATTCATGCTACTCAATGTGGCAAAGCTTGTAAATATATAAATAAAATATGAAATAAAAAAATACCGACACGCAAATAGGAAAAAGACGATGCGCTGACCAGAAACAGAAGACTTTTTTTGGCCTTACACAAAAACATTAAAGTAAATTATTGAAGCAAGCATGAAAAGTTCGAGTCGCTCTAACCATGCTGTATAATGCGACAGTCCTATAGACGCCATACTTTATTCAAACGTCGCTCTTCTGCCGCAATACTTGTATAAGTTATCGGCGTATGTGACTTCAGCCGCGAGGTTTGAACTGGGCCTTATAATCCTTTTACGTGATCTGATTATATTGTATTTGGTCCATATGATAGAGCGCATGCCTTGTGCAGCAAGCAACCACTATATAACTAAGCACCAACAACGATGCCTAGTGCCTACGTGTTTCTACACTGCCCACGCAAGCACAACACTTCAGTTTATAAGCACCACGTACACGACTCGATTTTGCTGCGAAATGCACACCATTTTGACAAGGTGGTAAAACAATTTCTACTTTGATAAAAAAATATCTAGAGTATACTATGGTTGCACTCTGCATTGCATGGTGAATGTATAGGAGAGATATTATAAGTTAGAAATTTTTATATATAAATGTTTTCACTCAGACATAAATCTTCACGCGAAACCTTTGAATGTTCAATCGGCAAAATATTGAAAGGAATTATTCAAATTTAAGTGGAAATGAGCCTGGTTGCGTGGGTGACTAAAAGGGAAAATGGCGAATTTGCAGTTTGCATGCCTTTTCGAATAATCCGCACAAGTTAGTCACGCAGGCAACAGCGAAGGCAGACAAAATACGATGTTTTCATATCTGAGATTATTACGATTGGTCGGCGACTGTTGTGTAGGTTGAACTCGGTTCAACTTTCCCGACTACAATAGAAGACTTCGCTGACTCGGAAATGACGTCGACAAGGTGTTTCCATGTAGCAGAAAATTGTCGCCGACAGATATTGTGCAGACTGGTCAGGCGACGAAGTCGCTGATTGATATGGACATATGCAACCAAAAAACCAAAAGGTTGGTGTATACTGTCGAAATAGTAAATACTAACGTTTCGAGCGAAAAAGGCCCTTCGTCAGAGTCTGAGGAAGGGGCTCGAATGTTCGACCTCCTATATATATTATACACTATATTTCGGCACTACTACAAACTTTTAGAGTTTTTATTTGTATTTTAAAACTGCCTACGCAGTACTTTTATATATTAAAGAAATAAATTTGGCGATCGCATGCAATTGATGAATAGTAAACAAGGAAAGGCTTTTCGATGCCTTTTGTCCGAAGACAATGGAAAATTCTGTCAAGCAAAATTATTAGGATTGGTTGTCGTGGCAAACCTTTCTGCGTGATAACCTGCAGTCAAAATATAGAACTCTAGTCATGAAAATACACATTGTGCGAAAGTTTCACCGGCGGAAGTTTCACAGAATTTCAGCACCTGAATTCCGGCAACAATATTAACGAACCTTAATTTTCTTTTATTTATTTAAAACCGCTGTTCTATGGATTTCTGTTCCGTGAGTTCAAACATGTTGTTTCAAGGTGCTTATTACGTCGTGGTGAAAATATGGAAAAGCTCCCCGAGTACAGGTAAAACATATCGGGTAATATAGTAAAACATATCGCATTGCCCTTTGTTTTTGCTGAAAACCGCCGCAATCTATGCATGATATAGGAGACGTTGACCTTAACTATGGCGTAGTATTTGCTTAAAAATCCACTAGCTCGAGAATAAGCAAGTACGGACTAATTAATGCCATGACGTTTCCACTGTTTTTTCACACGTCGTGTATCGTATGCGACACTATATGTATGAACTATATGCACAGTTTTAACTTGGTTTCGTGTTTATGTATGGTATTGTATATGTAGAATGTATTCCCTTTGAATGACGTCTTGGCTTGCAGTCAGGCCATTTACTACGGTATAAGTGGCCTTCCCATAATACCATGGGCTATAATGGTAAGTTTTAGTCGCCAAACTGATAAATCAAGCATTTGCGTGTTTATGTATGGTATTGTATATGTAGAATGTATTCCCTTTGAATGACGTCTTGGCTTGCAGTCAGGCCATTTACTACGGTATAAGTGGCCTTCCCATAATACCATGGGCTATAATGGTAAGTTTTAGTCGCCAAACTGATAAATCAAGCATTTGCGTAAGATATACATTACCAATTTACGAAACGATTAAACATCAAGTCCGGATGATTGTAAACAGACAAATAAGCATTTTACATGATTACAGATATTAGACCAAGGCCATGCATCTCAGCATGTGTCTCCGTTTGAAAACATCAAAACATGCAGTATGTACGTCAACTTGCGATTGCCAACTGATCATTCGAAAAATCAAAATTCAATCTTGGAATCATAATCACCAAATCATTTCGAAGCAAATGATGATAAAATAATCAAAAATACTAAAAATCAGGTTATGTCGATTTTTCAAATTGAAAAATAATTCTGTGTATCGCAACTACAGTGAGACGTTGTTTGGGT
Organism: Chrysogorgia sp. JL179-B06; assembly: GCA_035772405.1. Lineage (NCBI taxonomy): Eukaryota > Metazoa > Cnidaria > Anthozoa > Scleralcyonacea > Chrysogorgiidae > Chrysogorgia > Chrysogorgia sp. JL179-B06. Next base: position 565,162 of record JAYKKM010000145.1, read on the forward strand.
GATTGTGGCGAACCAACTCAAACAATGTCAAGTCTCAGGTGTCCGTACATAGTGCAGGCACGCAGTTGACCAGATGTCCAAATTATTCATACTGTGAACTCGCCATTCGTTTTCAATCAGTCAGAGCAAGGTAAGGGGCCCTGCAATTTATTTAGTCGTCGAACGTTTCATTGGCGGATCTAATGTAAAATAGAAAATAATTTGTTTAAGCTTATATGCATTAGATTTGGCACATGAACGGATAGACTGAACCATGACTGAGCCTAAAGGCATATCTATTATACAATACGATTTTTCCATGCGATTGTTATTCCGGCGTTTGCAATTGTTTGTACACGACACAATTGTAGTTAATGATAATACTGAATCACATACACCAAGATGACAATCTTACGGAAAAATCGTAAGGTGTAGAGGGGACTTGAATGGTGCAAAATAATTCCCCTTGAACGTTTTATTAGTTGAGTCTACATGATATCGTAAGTCGAATTTTGCGCGTCAACCAGATGTTAATGTGGGATATACCGTATATTCGGCATCAAAACACTATAGGTAAATTCATATTTTAAAAATATGTTTGGCTGAGGTCGTGAGTAAATGTTTATTTCAAGACTGAAGTGTGAATGTGAAGTGTTGACAAACAAGGTCAGAAAAATATCAAAGCTTAAAAATAATAACACATGAACTCCATCCTGCTCGCCAGGCCGCGCGCTTGTCTCATGCTATGCGCAACTACGACGTCCCCCGTTTGGTAGGGAATGTGCCATGAATTATCAGTTAGTTGTTATAATCGCATTTTAGACGTGATACACTGAAAGTCAACAGGGAATATTACGGTTATGAAGCGACCAAATCAGCAATGTTTGAACGACGAAGGCGACGTCTAAGATAACCGCATCTGTCGTGATAAGATTATTACGCCAGAACAACAACAATAAGGAAACTCAAAGTCATAATGATGTTATTTCGCACCGAGAACGCGCGATTAAACGTTACGACGTGGGAAGACAACTCGGAGTTAATTTGTTTGCGCCGCATGATTTTAAACAGTTCGCTGAGTGATTATATACTGCGGGATCAATTATAGATTTCGCAAAAGCTGGGGAGTATACGAAAGTTTTCTTTTTCGTTTCGTCGATTCCGTGCAATTGTGAAATCTTATTCGGTAATTAGTTTCCAGTTCTCATGTAAATAAAAAATAAAAAAAACATTTGTTGAATTGCGCTAATTGTTGGCTCGTGAATTAATTGCAAGATTTCCTTTCTACACCTGAGAAAAAAGGTAATTTAAATATTAAATTAAATTGAAAAACACATCCCGAATGAAGAAATCGCTAGTTTTTTTACAAAACTTGGCAGGCCAGTTCGATGGACCGATCAAAAGTTTCACAACGCGTTTTAAGGAATGGGCACGCAATAACCGACACTGAATATAATGATACAAAAATATTGGTGCTTTCTTGATAAGTATAATGAGTAATAAAACAGAACCGCGAATCTCTTTTGTATTGCTAGATATGTATAATACGTTTGCGATAATGCCATTACCATTGTATTATTGGTCTCATTTAACGCTATATACGATAAATTCTACAATGTCAATGGAACACTGGAAGGTCTAGATAACAGATATTGTCACGAGGGCCACGAAAGAGAATATACTGCAACAGTGTGATCATATCGTCACGTCTGTATACACATGGAAATGGAATGAAACTACTATGAGTTATTACTCATTAGTTCACAAACGCGCCTGTTTATAAAATATGCATCAGTCGGCAAAGGTCAGCTGGACCACAAGTAGCGTTATCAAACACATTGACCACCTGTGCCGTGCAACAAAACCTATCCGATATCGCCAATAAGAAAACACGATAATTTTGTTTGTGACCTATATATAATAGGTATTCTTGTTCGCCTAATACATATAACCATGATTAGTTATGTGTCAAAGTGCGGAGATTCTTTAACACGGATTGCGGGATGGCATATTTCATGACGCAATTACTCGGTGAATATTTCACGAACTTGAAGGTGTGGTTCAAAAAAGCTGAACAAAAGTCACTTAAGTATGTGAGTTTTTAATATACATTAGTCTCTTTAACAAATATTGACTAATCGCGCGATTAATTATAAATAAACGTGTTTACTCAGCTCATTCATGTTAGTGGTCCACATTTCATTAAAAACAACTGAGTTTTCGTTGATGTTTCATAGTGCTTTGTTTGGTGTTTGTCTGATCTGAAGACGTGATACTCATATAAAAGCCATAGTCTCGTGGAAAACGTGAAACGTACAGACTTTGGTTGTCCGAGGAACTGAAAACAAGACGGGATTACTTATACCACGAGCGCGTAATATTCTGGAATTCGGCCACGAGAAAACAAAGGTAAAATTTATAAATAAATTTGTAAGGTTTTACTTGCAACACTTAGTTCAGATTCAGTGATAGTCGTGTCACTTTTAATGGAGCAATATAGATATCTCCACAGAGCCTCAAAGGCCAGTAAACTGCGCTGTAAGTCACCGCGAAGAGAAGTTAAGGCCGATTTTTTCCCCATCTACATGCACAAAGAAGCCTTTGGCGTATTCAAATCAACCATCGTACGGCAGATATTTCGTAAATTTTGTAGTGATACGTGTATAGTTTGATTGCTAACATTGAAAGCACCGAAGCCTACCGAGAGCGCCCGCGCGTAGCCAAACGATATACGATAAGATCCGAAAAATAGCATCACACACTTTTACTTTAAACTGTATCAAGTTAAAACTTATCTGATCACTATTCTTTGGTATTCTAAAGATCAGATCACATATCTTTCACGTATTCATCCTACTACACACAAGAGCATATCTTTTATCTCTATAATTAACAGTTGCGTCCAATGTTCCGCAACCCCTCAACTACGAGGTACACTTTATGGGACTCAGTTTGCAAATCAAACGAACTAGTTGCTACTTAAGATAGGCAAATGTGGGCATGATTGACTTTAAATCTCTACTAGCCATTATCACTCGCTTCTAATCACAGCCAGGGCTTCGATGGCCAAGTGTTAATGGACCTTTGACAGCTCAAGCTAATGAAACCATGGTCTTGGCGGAAATACATATTAAACGCACCCATGTCAATCTCGATTGTGTGTTTCTACTTGTAATGTTGTAACTAAAAACAATAATTTAAATACAGCTGTTCCCTCTCTGCACACTCCTCGATGCAAAATGAAGACACTCATCTGCAAGATGGTTTTATCTGCGTTATACTTGTGATTTCAAACATCTAGTGTGCTTTCAATTGTCAACAGCTATTACACACCTAATACCTAAGTGCACAACTCTTTGATGCTTGTGATTTTTATATTTTCACGTTTTATGAAAACAGGGCATACAAATGCACTAGACGTGTGCGCTATTCCGCATCGGTTCGTTCCTCTTTCATTGCCGTCCTTAATATGTTGTTACATAAAAAGGTCTGCGCCAGCCGACAGAAAGGAGCCTAAACACTGCAGCTCCTTCTGTTTCCATTTAAAGTTCGGAAATAAAACCCACCCAATTTTCATGACGCAGAATGGAATCTGGTATGCGTTTAGCCCGCCCTCAAGTCAAAGGCCACCCAAACTGTCGTTTGTCTCACTTCAGTACGAAAACTCGAGAATGTTGATATGAGGTGAGAAAGTGTTTAGCACATTATTCAAAGACCACATATTTATATAATAAAAAGGTAGCTTCCATGAACAGGCGGTCTAGGCACTTGTATTCGTCTGTGACTGAAAGTCGCTGTTGTTTCTTAATTGAGAGCAGACGACTGGAAAATTTCACTACGAAAGCTAGCACACCAGCTGCTGCCTCTTGAGCACTACCTACGTATGATGTAAACATAAACGAATGGGGGTTTGACCGGCTAGTTGCTGGGTGAAAAAATCTCCACTCGGTACATCGGCAACGTCTGCGATGTTTCCTTGATGTGCACGCTATTCAGTGTCACGACAAAAGATCAAATTATAGAGGGCGAGGAGGCGCCGAGCTGTCGCCACCGTACAAAAATGTATAAACAGTGTAACTTTAGATTTGACACTGCATCGAATGCCGGTTTATAGACAAACATTTGGAGTGCTGAGAGAAAGGTGGAGTGGCACGAGGAATTGAATAACGCTGTAGGTAAGCTATAGACGTTTGAAAAACTGTTACGATAGCTAGAAAGTTAACATTGATCAGGTACTGCTTCACTGCATACGTATTAATCACGCCAACCAGATTTACTAATTTAAGTGTTTTGTTATTCGGTCAGGGTTCTACACTCCAAATCCCTCTTTAAATATAAACCACGATTAAAACTCTCATGATAGCTCTTCACGAAAGCCCTTTCGCCGATATCTTGCATTATCACGAAAATACGAGCTAAAATTAATGTCGTGTTTGAAATGAATGCTTAGTTACCACGTGGACAGAATTAAAACCACAACGTCCATCCAGTTAAGTTGGCTTTATTTATTAGTTGAGTATTATTATACACGTCGTGTCTTTAATTTGTTTGCCTTCGACAAATGAGATAGTAAAATCCCAGCTAATCACTTATTACGAGACCAACAAACTGATTACATGCAGTCCTAACTAAGCACACTGTCAAATTGAAGCACCAACTCACATCAAGCATATCACAATACTTATTTTAGATATTTTAGTCATCGTGATGAAGATAAATTCGTCTTTCATCTGGGAATTGTTACGATATATATACGACTTACGAGTCAAGCACCGTGTAAACGGCTCCGTGCAGTCCTACCCTCAAATTGTTAAGTTTTACGGCACGACTGTTTACATCCTGTTTGGATCAAGCGACCAGATATGGATCATATTATACTCTCGCCGTAACGTGTTATGACCGATGTTTCGCTGGATTTCTATAACATCTGATGAAATATTACCATATTACTCGAATATTCTCGTATTAGAGATGGTAAAGTTTCGACCATCAGCGTCTCAACTGTATATTTCGCATGTATATATAATATATAATATATAATATATATATATATATATATATATATATATATATATATATATATATATATATATATATATATATATAATATATATATATATATATATATTATATATATATATATAATATATATATATACATATATATATATATATATATATATACTACACATCCTGTTCGAGTTAAATTGGTTATAGATAAGGTGTGCTTTGTGCTAAATAACATCCACGGTGTTATACCTTTGTAAGGCAATTATTAAAAAATTGGTTCAAGATAACAAATGTGTTCAAACTGAGAGATACTCCGGAAGAGGTACTTCGGATTGGCCATACCACAACGTTGGTGTCGCTATACATAAACGGCATTTAGCAACCACTAATGTGTGAACTCGACAACGCTGATAACACATCTATATTTGAAGAAGTTTATCGCGGATTATTAACAAAGATGAAATAAAATCTCAATAGACATTACTCACACGTTGCGCGTTATCTAAAAACTGCTAGTTAATTTCGTCGAAAACAAATTCGAGAAAAATATCTATTCAAATTCGCTACTTAGAGCAAACAGTCATTAGCGCCTAATCAGTCCTTTTATTTCTCAACACGAACTACCTAAGACAAACAAAAAATAAATTATTCAGTAAACTGAGTGTTATTACGAATACGCAGGAAAAACACGAGACAATCAGGGCAGAACAAGTGCTTGAGTTGAGACACTAGCTTAGCCGGGTATTCATTAATGGCTCCGTTACTTCAATTTTCTGAAACGTTTTCTCATCGAGAGTCGACGGTCGAGAGATTGGGGGTCAGATAACGGCGCGGTGGGTAACCAACTAGAAGTTGTGTAGTTCGCATGCAGAACTAAACGTGATAATTATACAATTATCGATTTTAAGATGCCATGATTGATAAGTTGCACTATATTTTGAAAGCAGGCAACAAATATGTTTTAATATATCAGAGTTACTCCGTCAGACAGAGGTGGGCACAGAACCTGTTCCCACTTTGGATTAGCACTCAACGGTCAACGGCTTTAAGATCAATGCAACCCCACTCTCTATTCGTAGCATGAAATGGTGTTTGCAATGTCTTTGAACAAAACATTTAGAGAACAGAGGAAAGGGTTCCGATCTGGTCTTGCATGCACTGCCAGCGAGCACAAAGATACCGCAGTCAGACATGGTGTCGCCAAGTTGACCCTCCAAGAATTCGTATTTCAATAAAATCTTCAGACTTGACATGATCTAAATTTAATAAGTTCAAATATATTGTTTAATTGCCAATAACAGCTTTTTCTTTATCCATAATAAGCAAGTATGAAATCGCAAAACTAAAATCAGTGGTGCTCATGACTATTGCCCAGGTTTCCCCTGGCGTTGCGCAATCCTTGGAGAAGAACCATGAAATAATTCACGTTTACATGGGTGGGTTTGTACCTTTGAGGTTGTTTTAATTCGTATTGCTTTGCGACCATGCGAATTATTAGAGTTTCGTATTTCTTAACAATAAAAATGTGAAACAGTTAACGGGACCAACTGTTGATCTAATATGCCGATTGAAAATGAACGAACTAGATGACAAATGTTTAGATTCGTAGATAATTACATGCGACCTGTGCGGTTGCTACACACAGACAGTCACAGAGGTGTCGCTTCGTGAGTCATTATCGAACTTGTTTTTTTGTTAGTTCTGCTTGTCACGACAAGAAAACAAGGGGAAGGTCCTTGGGTCACGAACAATTTTGAAGGAGTAACAGCTGTGTTATGAAAGCTCGTGCAAATATTGCAAGGCATGCACAAGGCGATATAAACACCAGAGATATGTACCAATAGAGAGGTACAGACAAAATTGACGTCCGTCGCTAAACAGGGGCGCCAGTTGAGTTACGTCTGCTCATTCGAAACCTAATATGGCCCTGGTGAAACACATTTTAACAGCGTGACTTGTTGATAGGTTCCTATTCTTTGCGACTTCATCTGTGGGAAATACATCACGCCACACTGGATCTCCCAACGTACGGAAACCCACGGTCGATATTTGAAACAACAAAATATTTGTATAATTATATCCGTAGTTGTTATTTGCCTTTTTGAGAAATCTGCCCAAGCGTTAATTGGCTAAGACAAGGTATGTAGCGAGATAACTATTGTAGTATATATGCTCACTTGTGATCAAGAACGACTTTTGTACACCAGCATATTTTACAAGATACAATCAATCTTGTTAGTGTATACGAGGTCTGAATTGCCGATACATATTGTCAAACAATTCCCAACAAATTTGGCGTAATGTATTTCTTGATAACTAGTTGTTTGACCAAGCACATCGTTCTATATCTGGTTTCCAAATATTTTGTTATACTTTTAGTTTTTGTGATGTTTTCGTCAACGATTCCTTTGAAAACTACATTCTGGTGTTACCAATCACCACCGTGTATACGTTAGACCACACTTATTTCTGAGCAATGTTACCATGTATCTGCTTAATTGTGCGTTTCGCGAGACGAATAGTTCACTAGAGTGCTAATGATGTCATCTGTTCAAATGCATTTTGAATGTTCCTACCAAATGATTAAACCAGTTTAATATACTGCAGCAGAAACGTTATAAACTGAGGTCGAAGCATAACTCAGGTAGTCAACCTAACTGCATGATCATAAATGTCAGATACACTTCATGAAATACAGAGATACCTCAACAATAAATAAAACTGACTGCATTGCCATGGCATAATAGTGCTTTCCATCAAGTGTGTTCATAATCATTTGGTAAAGCTGTCTGCGTCGCTGCATGCTTTACAACCTAGCTATTTCACCATTTGGATAGTTTCTAGTATCATATGCAAGACTAATAAAAACTGAACATAAAATATCAGGTCGAAATGCAACCGATCTTTGATGCTTTTAACACAATGAAACACGCTTTCAGTCTTGATGGCAATATACATATATATATTACCTATATATTAATATAGATATATATATAGATATATATATACATATATATATTACCTATATATTAATATTATTATATATACATATTACCTAATATTACCTATATTATATATATATATATATATATATATATATATATATATATATATATATATATATATATATATATATATATATATATATATATATATTTGTCAGGAATCCTCCTTCTCAAGCTTAAAAACACTTATAAAACATCAGGATAAAAACTTTAAAACTTTATTAAACATCAACGTTTCGGGGCAAGCCCCTTTGTCAAGATATATATATATATTAAAACTGTATTTTTATTCTTCTTAACCAAGTATTATTGCCCCACAGCATTAACTGCCGTGTAGAGCTCTCTCTTGACCAAGTGATCACAGTATTTGCCTTATCTTATCATATATATATAAATTATATATATATATATATATATATATATATATATATATATATATATATATATATATATATATATATATTATATATATATATATATATATATATATATATATATATATATATATATATATATATATATATATATATATATATATATATATATATATATATATATATATATATATATAAATAAATAAAAAGTAATATTGGGCATTTCACTCGATTAAACTACATGTATACCATCTTTCGATAACAGTGCTTTTTAAAATATCTAGTTTATAGAGATACCAATATGGCTAATCGGCTGCAAACATACTTTCACCATTGCTTTAATTTATAAGCCGCTGCCTGAACAAACGGGAAATCCTGAACCGTCGATACAATGTCCTAGACTATCGACAGGTTATAATAACGTGGCCATTAAAGCTGGATCTATAGTCAAAGCAGAACAACGATTTAATCAAAATTACCTATACTCGGTTTCGGGTTTTATCACGACGTTTGATCAAGCTTCGAGGAGGTTTTGTCTGTTGAGAGAATCAGTGAAGTTTTTTTTTGTCAGAATGGTGCCCTGTCTCGAAAACAACATCTGTATTTTCACAAATTTAATCAAGTACACCTTTATTAGAATCAAACTAATTATTGCAATGCTTCAATGCCTCAATACACGATGTGTTACACTGCTAAAGTTCCATATAGAACTGTACGTTTGTGATAGATATTGTACAGGCACAGAAAAACAGGTTCGCGGGGTTTACGACATCTTTTTACATCTTTGACTTCGTCATTTATCAAAGATAAAAAAGACCATCAACATATCTCTTGTTGCGCAGGAGCTATCAACCCAATCTAGAACGAATTCAACTGCAAAATGCAAATATTTAGCGCTGTCAGTTAATTGTCCCCCAAAACTGTGATAACGAAAATAGCTTGCTCAGATGGTGTATAATATAAGAGAGAAAAGCTAACAGTGAAATCCCGTCTTATAGGGCAGGTCACGTGGCGCTCCTTGCTGCAATTGTGTACTAACAGCGCAAAAACTAACGTCAAGATGGCAGGAAATTTACTAATGAAAGTCTGCTTCTCTTGCCAGCCAAACGAAATTAAATAAATATATCACTGTGTAGATTAGAAACAAAGGAAATAAATAAGTGATGTTTATTACATTTTAAGGAACATTATAATTTCACCTCAAGCCTGCGCGATTTTTTCTTTCTAATCAGATAATTTTCCAAACCTTAATATCCAAGTTTTATAAATACAAATATACAGGATGAACGTTCCATTAAGTCTACTCCTTTATAGAATATATCCCGCGGTGGATTTGCCTTAAAAACACGTTTTCCTTTATTACGGTATGATTTTTTATCGACGTCATGCAAGATCTCTTCACCAGCTTGTTTCTTTATGTTCGTTTGCCAATGCCGGTGTGACGCAAACAGTTAGTCGCTTTCGTTGTGAGGATGTATCAGACCTATACCGCCCATGAAGAGAAACTTATTCCAGCACCAATAGTTCCTCTTCCATATGGTTCACGCAGGATCACTGGCGCTTCTGTGTACATTCTTGACAATCTCCAGAGCCCATATTGCTACCACATTGAAAAGAGGTCAAACCGTGTCGACAAATGAATTACATAAAACACACTTGACATTTGCGCGAATGTATTTCAATCACATACAGTGAACATTGCCAAGGCTCAGTTAGTTTCAAAGAATTAAGTGCGACACACTAAATAGAATTAGTCTATTTTCATTTTGAGTTAATGTGACATGAAGGTAAACATGTATTTCAGACGACCAGTTTATCTTTTCATTTTAAAACACACTAGCAGAAATTAATTGGTTTCCTAAGCGTGGACGTTTACCGATAACAGCCAGGCCCATATGCTCTGTGGAAAACACATTGGAAATAACTAACTAACTTGGGGAGAAACATTGAGTATTAATGAACTTATGTACTAATACTAAGGTATTAGTACACCCCATCTGTATACATCAATGCTAGTTGCAATTCCTAAGGCCATGAGGGCAACCTTTAGCTGACGTTGTTTGATACATGTTTTATACATTTTCGGCGCCAAAAGGACCTACATTAGAACGTGGTAAGACTTCTAAATACAACAAAACGTGACTACAGACTATTGTTTACAAATGTTTATCTTAATCCAGTCCGCTCATAAATATATGTTTCCTATAGAAAAGATATTTCTCAAAACATGCATTCTATAGTTTAGTCTAATTTATCTAGTTTAGATTTACGAGCAATCGAATGCCTTTCAAAGCATACGTTCTTTTCATCGTAACGATGATGAAAGGAAAGATTCAGTCATTTTATCTATATTCGAGATATTTCCGAAACAAACCACATTTGCGTCAAGAGCTTTGTTTATTTTTTAAGTGTGCCAATATATAAATGTATACAGCTCATGGACAAATACACCAAAAACATGCTATCGTTTTGTGCTTTATGTCATTCTTTTTCTCTGGCCATGGAGCTAAAAACAATAGGTTAACAGATGCACTTTTCAATATTGTTCTAATCTATACGTACGCACACTGCAAGACAAGATTACGTATCTTTCAAGGTAGTTTACAGGTCCACTCTTAGTACTTTTCAAAAACATAATAATAATGAGCAGATAAATGATTCATGGCTTGAGATATTTTTACAAAGTAAAGATAGCCATGTTGGTTACGACATATGAAGATATCTGTTAAAAATCGCGTGAAGTAAAACGTTTCGACAATTTTTATTTTAGATCCCATTCTTGTATTCCAATGCTAATCTGCTTCTTTTGAGTTTTTCTAAAATGCTATCAGCGATAATTGGAAAGCGTACGCCGAGGTGACATATGTACAATTTAGCAACGTATAACACCTTGAATTTGAGACAGAGGAGCCGTGTGCACGTAGAACATTTTTGTTCGGAAAATTAAGTTTTAAGTACGACAATATATTTAGCTGTTTCGCTGACAAGATGATCAGAACCGCGAACATAGGGATAACAAACCAATGAGCCAATACCGAGGAAAATAAAACAGATAAAACTATAATGGTGAAAAAAGTACTTTGGAACTCACGGATTAGTATTAATTGCATTTGCGCGAAAGTGGACGCTACCAATATTCGTTTGCATATTATCTGATCGCTTGATAGTGCTCAGTCTAACGTCAGCGTTCACTTTATTTTGGAACATTTAGTACTTTCCTTTAGAACTTATTTAATTAAACACAAGAGTTGGCAACGTTTGAGCACAGATTGCGACGGCAACTGCGTCTCCTAACGCTAGAAAACGGCACTCCCCTCAGGTACCAGTCTAGTTCTTTTAAGATAATGCCAAAAAAGATGATGGATAAGATTTTTAAGACAAGCTCACTCTTATCACAGCCTAAAGGGAATTACATGGCCCACACAGTTCCAAGCAATGGCCGGTACACCTGGTCCTGCTCTCAAGCATGATTATAGCAACGAGAGCCAATCACGAAATGGCATTACGCTTTTTCATCAGAACATTTGTTTCCCTACGAAACTCGAAAAGCGAAATAATAATAAAACCTGTAAGTATTATTGTAAAAACGAGGCACTCACAAAACGGAAAACGTTTCTTGACATTTTACACGGCAATGTAGCGTGACGTTCTTTTCCCAATGACGTTCGCGTGTCAAACAGATCTCCTGTTATAATTTTAAAATCTATTAATTTGCAATTTTAAGGTGTGAAATACAACTTGTATAACTTTGTTTTTGCAAATATTATATTTTCATTAGTGGTCGCGAGCTTCTGATAAGCAATGCAAACATTCTTCCCATCTACATCTGATGGCGAACGATAAAAATCGACCACGCTCTCGATACGAAAATTTACAAGAAAATCGCAAGTATTTTAATGCATACAGACGATTTCGGGATAACGTTTTGCTGCGGAATTATTCAAATATTCTGTGCCACTTTCTTTTATTACACATGTAATACATATGATATATTCTCATGTAGTCGGGATTTCTTGACTGAATACGTATTGTCTTTCAAGTCTAACTGACAGATATTTCTTTAAATGAATTGTTTGTTTGTTTGGTCAGAAGATCCAATAGGCTGTCAGGGCCACTGAAGTCCATTCCCCCAAACGTCAAATCAACAAAGGAAGCCGCAATTTGATTGGCTCCACATACGGCGTGACGGGTCAGCTAGGCTAAACGGCGCCGTAAAAACTTGAGTAGCGTTCATTTTTCCTTGACACTTTTTGCAAGCTTCATTCACAGACGACGCATCAAGTTGAAAGGTTAAACAATTCCTCCGCGCCATTGCCGCCTAATTGACATCGACCGTCCGACCAAACCAGGGCACTTTATGATCTCACTTCTCTCTTGGAGTAAGCGTTGTGGTTCGTTTTATTTATTTTTAAATATTTTTTTCTTAACAAGGGAAAGATAAATGTTCGTTGCACTGTATCATTTAGTTGTATTGTGGCATAACGACCACAGGATGTGAAACGAAGACAAATATTATCACGCATAGGTTGTATCATGTCCGTTAAAAATTTGCCCTATACTGTACCCAGATATAACAACGTGTGAAAGTGTGAAATGGTAATCATTATACCAGGAGATTAGAAGCGCACAGATAAGCCACAGCTATTAGCTTTGTTAGTTTAATTTCAGCGAGTGCATGGCTAACAGGCATATTTCCGCCACAACTTACCACACACACTCGTTATCAGCCAAATGCGTGAGGCACAACAGATCTATTGTTATTCATCATTATTCAAAGACAACTGACTGGAAAGTTCTTCTTGCTTCTATTTTCAGATTTTTTACTACCTTCAGGAAACGAGTGAATTTCACACACTTCCAAGTCACCGGGTGGTTCGAAGTGTTCATATTATAAGATCAAGCCTCCCAAAGATTGCTAACCAGTTAATGGCCACGACAAGCGAAGTAAGAACTACAACAAGTGATAGCCATAGCGCGATTTCTCATTACAAAATGCAACAGACATTACCTGGAAACTGTTCAGGTATAGTTCCGACTCCTTCGTCCAACTTAAACCTAATCGAACCATCTCAACTACTTCCACCGGATGAGGTCGATGTGTTTTTTCATCACCTCGACAGTTCAGGCAACGCGACAAATTCTTGGCCTTATCCACCGGGCGCCAGACCGCATCCATACCGTCCGACAATGTGCCAAATGACTGCCCATGGTCCGACTGCCTTCTCAGATCCACAAACACAAGTGCCAACACAGCCTGGGAGCTGCAGCAGGGTGTTCCTACCGACCGCTCGTGTCCCTTCAAACCAAGTTTGCCGTCCCCACCATTTTCACACACCGATTCAGTGGATCGAAAGCAAATCTGCGTCCAATTATGGCTGTGCTGTTGGAACACCTCCCTCAATGTGGTGCCCGCCGTTTCCACAGAACCATAGAAGTTCTGTGGCAGTATCAATGTCCTCGCCGGTTCAAGTAAGCCAAGGCACCTCCTCACTAGGACATCCTGCGATATTCCCATTCCCCCCAACTCCTCCTAAAGATATGATACCAGACAATTCTGTGAAGTCCATCCTCGATCCGTATGGCTACGTGGATGAGAAATCTTTGTTTAAAACTGGTATGCAATTCGCAGGTCCGCGAACAGAATCTGGCTACGCGCCTCAAGGTATTACTTTCCTATATTCTTGAAATAAAATAAGGAATTTCGGTCGCGTAGCCTGCGAAGACAACTAGTTTCATTTAAACACCATCGAAACTGGACAGTTTAAATAGTTGAACTAATTATTTTGGTCGCCAAACTGGAGTTCAAAACATCCTGTATATACGTCTCAATAATTTGCTTCCTTGCAATTATATCACAATTTGGCTTCCCTCTCAATGGAAACATCACGCTATATCTTGTAACCTTTTGTTTGCTTTAATATATTAATATAATGAAACGGTCGAGTCATCACGCCAGCGATGTCTCCTAAGGTCCTCCAATCTGAGAAGCACGAAAATCGGATTCCATGCCATACGTAGATATATTGGCGTTTGTTTGTTCCAACACGTTTTTAGATAACGGATGTGTAAGATAAATATTTGCTCATTTGTAGAGCAAAAATATACAAAAAGATAATCCGACCTGTCGTTGATATACGCATGCTTGCTTTACCTTCTATATTTCGAAGTGAAAAGATACATTGGAATGAAAACAGAAAGAAAATATAACCTCATTAAAGTTCACCATATATTGAGTGCTTAAAATAACAAAAATAGAATTGTATGCTTTGTTTCACCCCAACAATGGCATGGAAATGTTTAGCTAAAACGCGCATTTTTTTTTGCAGTAGAGGGTCGTGAATGCATCAACTGTGGCGCAACCTCGACACCGTTGTGGCGTCGCGATGGCAGCGGTCATTATCTCTGTAACGCTTGTGGGCTGTATCACAAAATGAACGGCTCAAACAGGCCGCTTATTAAACCCAAACGAAGACTGGTGAGTAAAAGATACCCTGGAAGTCTTTTCTTAACATCGCGTGCTTACCAATTCTAAGGATGTTAGAAATTATGGGCTATCGAAACAAAGGGAATAGGATTTTAGATAACGTATATTTCTGCGGCGTTATCAAGGGGGTCAGCTAGCTCCATCACGGTTGTGGATCTTAATTCGCCACCGATGCTAAATCGGATCCATGCCACAAAATCTTTTGAAAACGCTCAGGGTTTCGGATTTCCGTATAATGAAGATCACGTATTCGAGTGTAATTTTAAACAAGCTAGTTTTCAAAATAAAGGAAGTTATATATATACCTCACACACTTGAAAAACAGTTTGGCAGACATCGACAAAGAGTTTCCGCTCAAAACAGAAATATAATAATCATTCCTTGCCTTAGAATATTGTGTTCACCTAGACGTGTAATTCCCACCCACTAACAACCTCTAGCAGCATACCCAGCTTATTTTTGTTCGAAGTTTTCAAGAGTTTTTTCACGCAATAACCCCAATAATGCCTCTTTATTCACCGTTATTAACTGATAATAACTTGGTGTTATGCACTTTTTAAATATAATAGATATAAAACTAAAACCAGCAAAATTTCCTTGTTACTGATGGGCTTTTTCTTTTTTTTTCCGGGCAGTCGGCCGCACGTCGTGCAGGGACAAGTTGTGCAAATTGCCACACGACCCAGACAACGTTGTGGCGTCGTAATGCTAACGGAGAGCCCGTGTGCAACGCCTGTGGATTATACTGGAAACTACATGCGGTAGGTTTGTCATTGATAAAATATAATTTCAAAATTGCCTTTGACAGAATTATATCGGGCATATGACATGTGAACAAAAGGAGGGTTTCTCAATATACATATCTGCCTACAGGCGAATGAACAAAATATATTCAACATGGAGATAATTCAGCACCAGGAACAAAGAATACCAAGCAGAGCATCAATAGTTTAAATATATAGATGGTTTAGAACTTAAACTTAAGGAACAACATATGAACTTTGTGAAATGCGTAACGATTGTAGGCCATCTGCCCCTATCACTTTAAGAGTGGATAAATTCATGCAATATACAAAAGCCCACCAATTAAGCCCAGTGGGAAAGCAATTTTCGCCTAATGACATACTGTTGTTGTTTGCAAGCAAATAAAACAGGTCTATTCTAAAGGAGACGCTGTACTGTGCTAACTGTATGGGGCCAGACTAAACGTCTCGTTTTATTTCTTACACAACGTATTGTTCTCGGACTGGAAGAGTTGCAACTATTGAAAATCTATATCAAACCAATTCCAGAGCATTCTACCCGTGTGAAACAAACCAGATACTAGCAAAATGAATAAGTAATCACGACTGCTAAAAGAGAGTAACTGCAATACAAATGTGTTATCATTCTTATTCAAATCTTCTTCGTGAATGAATTGTTAATTTGCACTGAGTATCACCTTGTCGAAAGCACGTGTTTTTGTGTATGTTTTCCATTAGAACGGAACTGTCTTATTTACCAAATCAATAGGGGCCACAATGCTATTGAGATTATTTGCTGCATATTGTGCACTTTGCGACACTACAACCACTCAGTTTAATCAATCATGGACACGACACCACGAACTAAATTTCGTGCCGGTGTAATCTCGCTTTGTCTATCTTATCCAAAACATTATTTCCTAGTTAATAAGGTTTAGTAGGGGACGTACGAATGATATTATCACAAGAACATCGTAAAATAATTGCTTGTTTACGCATGGAACTACAAGTTAGCGTATATATAGGCGCCAGCTGAGGTCTTCGTTGAAGCCGTCTGTTTGACGTTGTTCCCACGGAAGACAAATACACATGTTACACATGACTACATTTTGAGACGTTTAACTCATTATGTAGGTAAACCATGCATACTAAACATCGAACATACTGCTATATATATATATATATATATATATATATATATATATATATATATATATATATATATATATATATATAATATATATATATATATATATATATATATATATATATATATATATATATATTATATATATATATATATATATATATATATATATATATATATATATATATATATATACCAGTATATCGGAACTACAAGAAATAAAGATATCCCAAAGCTTTTTCCAGATAAACGAATTTAGTGTCTCTGCAGATTCCTGATAATCCTAAACATTATCGCTGGTTAAGCTTCCTAAACATTTCAATAATCTTTTATCTGACTGAATGTGTTCTTGTCGTTATCCACAGGTGAACAGGCCATTATCAATGAAAAAAGATGGTATCCAAACGCGAAATCGCAAAGTTTCGTCGAAAACTAAAAAAGGCAAGAAACACAGCGATGTAAAGCAAGAAGAAGGAAAAGTAGACACGGGCATTTCAATCAGTTCTGGTCATTATTTAAGCGGTCAGGAGTCCATGTTTTCCTTTCCTGGTTCGACGGTAATAAGCAGCCAGATGCTACATTCATCGACAGCCTATTCCAAACCTACCATTCATCCTTTACATCCAGGACTCTTCGCTCCAATTATCCCTCAACACCCTTCGTCTTTGAGCAGTATTGGTTAGAACTCATGATGGGAACTTCACATTGGAAGATTAGTGGTTTGCCAACCACGAGAAGATAAGAACGACGAAAGAGAATAAGCGGCTAAAATTAAATAAGAAGCTACGAGATAATCCTTACTGTGCTTTAGAGATATTAAAACAAAATAAACTAGAAGCACAGTAAGTCATTCTCGCCGATGGCATATCGTCAAACAATCGAGTATACAAACGTTATCACAAACGTGGACTCCTATATACGCATGACGGTTGTAAAGAATCAATGGTTGTGACTACGATATATTTAAGGATAATGCATAGAAAATAGAAAATAGAAATCACAGATGTATAATACTTTGAACGGATGAATATATATCATATAAATATATACATATAATTATACTTATAATGACTTGATTCCTATTTCCCGTGGCTTATATATATAGGTTGTATAGGTTGTATAGTTGTAATTCATCTTCATATATATATATATATATATTATATATATATATATATATATATATATATATATATATATATATATATATATATATATATATATATATATATATATATATATATGTGTGTATATATATATATAATGAATAGAGAGAAAAATATATATATAATGTGAATAGAGAGAAAAAGAGATAGGTAATTTCGTGCCATACAATTGTCCTTCGATTGGAAGCGTCCGTTTCTTTTGGTACACCAATTTATATATATATATATATACCCGCTATATATATACCCGCTATATATATATATATATATATATATATATATATATATATATATATATATATATATATATATATATATATATATATATATATATATATATATATATATATATATGATTTAATAATAATTTGAAGCTGATCTAGATAAAAAACTTTATACAGAATTTTCGGCTACAGACTGTCAGCCTTCCTCAGTGACTAACTGTCAGCCTTCCTCTATAGATCAGCTTCAAATTATTATTAAATCATGATGTCTACTGATCGCTCTTCAAACATATATATATATATATATAGATATATATATATATATATATATATATATATAAATATATATATAGGAGAGATTTATGGAGAAAGAGTGTAGAGAAAGGGGATTAAATGAAATGAGAAGTCGAAAATGGGCTCTAGAAGCTCTTAATGTCAGAGCGGCGAAGATTATTTCTGTTAAAACTTGCCGGAGTATATATAAATATAGGATTGCATTAGTCCGACTAGCTCTGCATGATATTTCATTGTATCCAAGCTTTTGTCTGCATGGACATAAATACAAATTAAAAATTCAAACGTCTATTGCGAAACTATATATTGCTGAACTGCTAAACAATTTTGAACAAAACACGATAACAGAGAAAAGACTAGAAATGCAGTGAATTGATATGAATGATCTGGTAACGCTATCGTGGAGGACTACAGGCCTTCCAGACGACATGCACCTATTCATGTAGAATTATAAGGATGCATTATATGTCTTGTTTATACTCTTATACCGCTCACACGAGGGAGTAGGAGTTGAGCCTATTTACAAACTCGCTTTTTGACAAACCAGCGAGATGCGAGATCGAAAATAACAATAAAACAACACGACATGAAATTAAAAATTCGTTACTGGCAGAAAATGAGTTGTTGTGTCAAAACAAAATATATCACCCAGACCTTCACGACCACGCAACACTACTCGTCTTAATTGGAAATTGGGAGCGGCGATAATCTGGATTTAGACGCAACCACGTGAAGAAAAATGGCCACACAATAGAACTAAGTGAGAAAATTCAAAATAAAAATCCAACTTAGACTTTATGTCCACAGTTTAAATCATTAACTTCTTTAGACGAGCAAACTCTACCAAGAATAGACTACACAAATCTATAATTGCAAAGAACATGCTAAAAGGGAATTAATACATTATGATTTATTTGTAGCACTTCAAAAGCTATACTAGCCTTAACTGGAGTAAGCACAATAACCGTCTGGATGGCGACATGAAAATATAGACACATCTGTAAACAATATGCCATGTACATCATCGCACCTGTACAGTATACAATCACCAAGGATAAATTTTGTTTTGGTTTTGTTCCACCATGTGATTCGTCACGACACGTCCCGAGAAAGTTTAACTACACTGCCACGCAGTTGCTTATATATGCCTAACTCATCTTTATCTCAGCAAATCGATATAAAATTTATACATATGTGAGCTAGGGTGTGTGTGTATTTGTACATTACATATATATCTTGGTTGAAATTCACGCCACAGTTGTGTTATCTGTGCGATTTCCCGTGTGTCGATAAGCCTCATCTTTATATTCGGCAAGTATTAACTTCAAATCTACACATCGAAAGATTTCAATCGGGTATCATATACATAAATTTTATATACACAAAATGAATATTTCTCGGTTGACTTAATAAAAAAATATCCAAATGAAAACAAGACGCGCTATAGTAATAAAAGAGTCGTGTATATAGGGCATGCAACTAAAAGAGCAAACCGGCGTGTGTGGGCAACTAAGTCCAAAACATACAAAGATTGCTGTTATTAAGAATTTTTCGCGCTGTGGGTATCAGCATCATTTATATTAAGGAACAGGGACTTATTTTAAGGATTTTATTTAGTTAAAACAACAAAAGTGATCAGAATGTTCAAAGTGAGTTTGCTTTAAAAATGTTGAAATAGTCCACCTATATAGCGGCAATTGTTCGTGTAAGCGAATATTTCAGTGCATATAACGTGGATGAACACGAAACATCAAATAGAAAACACGTATTTTCTTATTTCATTGTCAGGAAGGCCGGTCATCGATGTATACAAGTACAATTAGTTTATCATGGAGGCTTCGAACAGAAACCCAAAAAGATTCTAATCATTTCCCGGCTATTTGCATTAATTGAAAAATTGACATCCAAATGAAAATTACTTTTTAGTTGTCTTGCAATGTGGTTACTAATTAAAAAAATGGTAAGCCTCCCGAATTGAAAAGTAGATGCAAGATTTTTATCAAAAAATAATTTAAAACGTTTTGTCAACATAACAGAGGAACGGAATCAAAATAAGAAAACCTTTTAATTCTATGCTTCCCACGAAGAGCTCTGTTCACTCTATGGTCCACATTTTCTCGCATTCACCTGCTGTAAGTGACTCCCCTGCTGTGAAGATGTCAAAGACGAAAGAAAAATATAGAAAGTCGCGTTAATTTGCGTAAAGATAATACTGGAGAAAGGAAGACAGAAAAGATTTTCGGGTTTTGAATATTAATAGTCAGTGTACTTCTAATTATAAGTAATTCATGGATGGAACATATGTCATTCATTACTAGTTTGGCAATTATATAGCTTGAAATACAAAGGTTTAGTAGCGCCATTTGTATTAACACCTTTGCAATTTTCATTTGTTCGTAATATATATATATATATATATATATATATATATATATATATATATATATATATATATATATATATATATATATATATATATATATATATATGAATAAAAATTAGGCTCATGGAAATGATAGTCGTCATATACATTTCTATGTATAAGGCATTTTCTTACAAAAATATATATCTTTCAGAACAGCTGGTGCGCTCCCAGAAAGCACCTTCTTTACCTGTATTGGCTAAATAAAGGTCTTCCGTGAGTTCGAAGTCATACAAAATAATTAAATAATAAAATAATAATTGCACGCCATGGGTGACAGCTTCGGTACACTTGGCAAAATTCAAATTGAAATTTTCAATGACCTGACAATATTGCAATTACTATCATATCTACTCTCAACTTGCTATCTGTGCCATATGTCAGACATAGGTTTTATTTTCCTAAAGACAATTCAACGGCAGGTTGCTGGAAAAACATCCATATATTCAATGCATGATGAAAAAAGAAAAAAATGAAAAAGCATTAACGTTTATAAAATTTGTCACGAAAAGTGGTCGTTACTGATAATGGATGAAACTGCGCGACCATGCATGTTTACGAAAATACGAAAACAAAATTTTGAAATTTTAGAAATTGAATTCTGCAAGCATGACACACAATTGGATATACTCACATGCACGCATGTGTATGTGAACAACGAAAGCTAAACAAGAGAGTCGTTAAATTCACTAGAAATTAATATTAACCATTAAAGGCATGAGGCAATTTTGTCTTGCCGCCGTTATCTTCTCATTATATGTGCAAATTCTGTAACACGTATACATGCGCTATTACTTATAACAGTATGAGGGCACTTCCATTCGGTTCATCAAAGACAAATTATTTCTAGAAGTTGTAAACAGACTTGTTCGCTAATTTTAATTTATCGAGGATCTTACCGAGGGATGGTTTACTTTTCATTAGAAACTATAAGAATAACTTTTTACAATTAGTACGTATTTTATTGTACCTCCGATTATTTGAAACTTGCGGGTAGGGAAGCAAACTACTTTGAATACCGTAGCGATGTGTGTTTCAAGATATTATTTTATTTTATTCAGTTTCATGTTTAAATTATATAAATGCGTGGTTGTCTATAGCTGCTTTATAGCTTAACGCTAGCTTGCTAAGTAACGTACACTACAAATATATCTACTTTATAAGGTAGCCATAAACAGATCCACATAAGACTGTCAAATATTTATGACAATATAGTCATATGAAAATGCATATGAAAATGTATATATATATATAGGTAATATTTGGCATTTCACTCGATCAAACTACATGTTGAAAGGATTTATGGTGAAGGAAAATTTCGAGTGTTGGAATACATACATTATATATATATATATATATATACATTACATATATATATATATATATACATTATATTATATATATATATATATATATACATTACATATATATATATATATATACATTACATATATATATATATATATATATATATATATATATATATATATATATATATATATATATATATATATATATATATATATATATATATGTATATATATATATTTCTATGTGTGCTTGTGTGTGTGTGTGTGTGTGTGTGTGTGTGTGCGCGCACATGCAAGTGCCGCGTAGAGTGCACAATGCAGGAGTGTAGAGCGTGCATGCACACATAGGAATTAAGATAGACTCATAAAAGTTAAAAAAGATTAAAATTCTATGTAATTCGAATTTTAAAGCACACTCCACCCCAAAAACCAACAGGCCGCCATTTTTGTTCTGATCGCTCCATTAATTTTTGACATCATTGATTGATAGAAACAGTACACAAAGAAACTTTTCACAATAGCATGACAATAACGTGGTTTTGGTCTATTGTGTGGAATTTCTATTCACACTATTGAGAACGATTTCTTTGCATAATGTTTCTATTACTCAATGACGTCAAAAATTAACGGGAGCGACCGCATTCGCCCGCAATCAGAACAAAAATGGCGACATACAATTTAAAAATACGATAAACAAAACCAAATTTCTCTAAAACTAAACATATTAGAAGAAAACTAATACCATTCTCATGTAAGGCGACAAAGAACTTACATTTAAGGCCGGAACACTTGTTTTTGGGGTGGAGTGTCCCTTTAACTCGTGTGTGTGTGTATGTATGTATAAGTTCATTTAAATTTTGACTGTAGAAAGATTTAAAGGATTGACGCAACCCGTGTGATGGCTATAATTTATGTATGGTATCACATATTTTTAGGACATCCTGGGTTACAGTGTTGGGGACAAAATACAAAGTTGGAGCTGTTGTCCAATCTGGATTTTTGCATCTGCTACAAGCATTTTCAGTAATAAAGAAAGATGTTGTTGTCAATGGAGAATTAAACAGGCTTTTTTAATTCTTGAAAGTCTGGACACAATAGAGTACCAGGAACATTACCATGCTTATGGGGTAAATTGAAACCCATTGATAAAATAATGACTATTTGTGCACAAGAACATTATTCCTGCCAATGCATTATACAAACCCTGTGAGTGGAAATGGATCCTATGTAAATATTAAATATGACATTAAATGAAATCTGGTTTAATATCACTAGTTATATTAAATATCTATAGTATACATGTGTGTATAATGTTTTAATAAATACCATATATAAAGACCATGCACGATGCATTCAATTTCACGCTATTTCGTTTTTCATTACTAATATACAGAATACAGAATAGCTCATGCCGTAAATATTCGATTTAGCGCCGCGGCGCTTATTAAAATTTGCAATCTTTTGGTGCGGCGCTTATTAAATAAAGTTGACAAAATGCTCATAACACAACTTTAGTTATCCATAGAAAAACCCAATAAATTTAACCCAATAATTTTCAATAATACCCAATAGCAGAATAAATCCAAAAAAGAACGTCAACGTCCTGGTCATCGCCTTCTTCGTCGTCGTCTATCCATTAGATGTGGATCAGAGGCATCTTCGACATCTGAATCAGAAACTTCAAAGGGATTTGTGTCCGGCTCTTTTAGGATAGACTGCTGCGATCGAAGTACCTCGCGACCTTGACTGCAGGGTTCGCCTTCCTTGAAACAATCAATTACGTCGTCGGAGGAACCATCAAATCGGTTGATAATTCAGCCCACGAATCAATGATCCATTGCAAAATAGTTCTCCTAGGTGGGGCTTTCAAATTTCCGCCTTCTGTTTCTTCGTGGATTCCAACCGTAGCTAACCATTCGTCGTACTTCTTGGTGCATGCATGCTGCTTTAAATGGTTTGTTCCAGCTCACGTCGGGTGCCTGTATGTACTTGGTACATCCACCAGGAACAACTGCCACGTCAATTCTCTTAGACTTCAATGAACATGCGACACTTTCTTCGATATGGCATTCAAACGAATCCCAAGCTAAGAAGCGACGAGCGAAAGCAACTGTTCCAAGTACTGATTCAAGCCAAACATGGGTCAGTTCAGTGTTCATCCAAGCATTTTTCGAGCTGGCAACAACGGCATGTCGTCTAAACTCCTTCATTCATTGCAGATCTTTTCACGTTTGGCGTTCTTGAACACGACCATTGGCTTGAGTTTAGTTCCATCTGCATTCGCAGCTAAACACACTGACACCCTGCTTTTTTCATGACCAGTTGTCTTCATCGTGATTGTTTAGTCTTGCCTGTCGAATCAATTGTAGTTTCAGACACCATGTCGGACCAAATAGGCGTTTCATCCATCGCTATTATTTGCGAAGGTGCATATTTGTTCTTTTCTGATAATCGTCTGACTTGCAGTACATACGATACGAGTCTCTCTGGGTCTTTTTGGGCAACCGATGTTTTTCTTCTCAGTGTAAGACCATTTCGTCGCATAAAATTTGCAAGCCAACCATCAGAGGCCTTAAATTCGTCAGCTTCGACACTTTCGTTGCCCTTCATCTCACGATATGTGATCTCGGCCTTTTTCTTGACAAGTTTTCTGGATACTCTTAGTCCTTGTGAGCGGCGATTAGAAATCCAGTTCAAGATCATTTCTTCGAGCTCTGTACTTAAAGGCTTTGGTCCAGCACCATCCAATCTTTTTCTTTTCTTTCCATTGTTAACCTTGGCTAGAGTTGTTATCTCAATCTTACTTTTCTTCCATTCTCGAACCCTCTTCTCATCTATGCCAAATTTACGTGCAGCTGCACGGTTATACTGCTGTCTTGTGCATAAGCGACAACATCAAGTTTGAATGCAGCACTGCTGTAAGAGCGCACACGTTTTCCTTTATGAGACATTTCATCGTTTGATCCAATACTAACATTCGCCATACTAGAGATGCACGATCAGACTGAATCAACTCAAGAGAGTCAGAAAGCGACGGAAGCAATTCCTTTTATGCTTGAACAATGAGCGATAACTCACAAAAATGGCACCATGCATTTTTGTGAGTTATCTCATTGTTGAAAAGAATTCCGACATCAATTGACATGTGCCGTGTTACCATTTTTGTGAGTTATCGCTCATTGTTAAAAATAATTCCGACGTCGATTGTGCCATGTTGCCATTTTTGTGAGTTATCGCTCATTGTTGAAAAGAATTCCAACGTCGATTGTGCCATCTTGACACGGCACATGTCAATTGATGTCGTTATTCTTTTCAACAATGAGCGATAACTCACAAAAATGGCAACATGGCACAATCGACGTCGGAATTCTTTTTAACAATGAGCGATGACTCACAAAAATGGTAATTACACGACACAATCCATATAAAATAGATTATCTTGAAGAATTATCTTGCCTCTTGATCGGAAAACATAGCACGTTCGGTCGCTGCAAAGTTTAACAATGAGCGATGACTCACAAAAATGGTAATTACACGACACAATCCATATAAAATAGATTATCTTGAAGAATTATCTTGCCTCTTGATCGGAAAACATAGCACGTTCGGTCGCTGCAAAGTTTGAAATGTTTTACAGCGTAGATTTTGAAACAGTTATCATCATATTTACAAATACGTTTGAGAAATGCGATGGAGAAATGTTAAACTGCGTTGAAGATAAACGTGGTGAGGCAATGGAGTACGACAAAAATGCAATTGGCGTGTACAGAACTCCATCAGAAGCGAACAGAAGATGTTAGTGGGCCACGTTCCCATCGAACTATCAAGTCTGATGAACAATTTTTTGAAGGCAAATGATTCGAACAAGTTGGCAGCCAAAGTTTCTGGAAAGAGAAAACGAGAAGTCGGTCTGGTTGTTCCAGAAAAATTCACAGCTCTGACGAAGGAGTACAGATTGGCGAAAATACTGGACGAGCAGCTTCAGGCTCGCAAAGAAAAATACACACACTTTGAGATCGTATACACGTAGAAAAATCGTTTAAAAAATTTCCAGTGATGTATTAAAGATATGTTGATATGTTAGCGTATCGGTTTGTGTTTTTTTGCTGATTCATCTTTTTCGAAGGTGCGGCGCTTAATCGAGAGCGGCGCTTATTAAATTATCCTGCTTCTGGATGCGGCGCTTAATCGAACTTACAGTATTCAAATACAGTATTCAAATATTTTGAATAGAATATTTTTATATGGTTAACCAATTTTTACCTCGACTTCGACGACTTCGACTTTGACTCCAACAAAGAGTGCTACGACTCATTATTGACTCTAACAATTATAGACCCCATCGACTCCTCCAGGAGTCATATGACGCCTAGAAAGAGTTCAGTCCCCATATTGCGGTCAAAACAACCCTTAAGAGTCAAAACGATTCTTTAGAAGGGTCAAAATGACCCTTTGGGTCAAAATGACCATTTGAGACGAAATGTAATTATAAATAAAAGTTTCTTTAAAGGAAGAATTCAAGAAACCTTTGTAATACAAGTGCGGAGAAGGTTGGTTGGTTCAGGAAAGATCAGCAAAGTACTACTCGACAACATCAAAGAAACCATCAGGCACCACACCAACGTTAACCAATGGAGGAACTCCCAAGCAGTACAAAAACATAGACGACAAGAACAGACACTCATTTCTATCCTTCGACGTAATCATGGCCGCCGAGAGCCAAGATAGGCCCAGTGGAAGGTGGGGTTATGGTCTTTCACGGCCCCTAAATGCCCTAGAAGCTCCATTCTATGTGTAGGATTTGCATGATGGTTATCGTTTCGGGCCCCTTATTTGGAACGGGCCCTGAGGCAGTCATGGGCCCGACAACAAACCACAATCACAGATGAACACATCACCATCATAAAACACACATGGAAAGCAGTCCTGTTCGATCGGAAAGCAGATCCTGTTCGATGTCACAATGGGAGATTGAACGTGACGTCCATAAAATCTACAATTTGTAAGTTAGATTGAGCTGTGATTTTTAGGCCGAATTATTCGAAAATTTTGAGTAAGTCCTTCTTTGTTTTGTCTGCCAATCGTCCGGTAGTGTTCTTTAATAGTCCGGTAGTGTTCTCATTGAGGATGAATAGGCCAACCAATTCGCATACCTCGGCACCGTCGTAACTTACAAAACGGTGATTATCAGCCTTATAGAAAGCCAAACGATGAACAACAATACATCAGCAGCCACTCCAACCATCCACCATCCATACTTAAATAACTCTCAGCCTTTATTAATACTAGCATTTCACAACTATTATCCAACTGCACAATCTTCGAGTCAGCAGCAACTATATACGAAGACGCCCTTAAGCACAGCGATTTCAACTCCAAACTTTAGTACATCCCCGACAGCGACGATCCGCCTGCAGCTACAGTTTCCCAAAAAATACGACGTCGAAAAATAATATGGTTCAACCCACCATACAGGAAAAATCTTAAAACGAACATTGGTCATAATTTTCTTAAGCTAATCGATAAGCACTTTCCCAAATCAAGCATAAACTACACAAAATTTTTAACCGGAAGACTTAATCAAGATTAGTTACAGCATGGATAATATGAAGAGCGCAATCACAAAACACAACTCCTGAATCCTTAACCAAAACAAGAAGCTACCGAGAAAAGAAGACTGCAACTGTAGGGAAAAGGAAGAGTGCCCCCTCCAAGGCAACTGTTTAGTAAACAACACTGTCTACAGAGCCGACGTAACCACAACAGAAACCAGAGAAACAAAACAATATATCGCAATGACAGCAAACAGTTTTAAAGAACGATACAGAAAACACACGAAATCCTTCACAGACAGAAAATACTCCAATGAAACCGAATTATCTATAAATACGTATGTGAATTGAAAACTATAAAAACCGGACGGGCTATCCTGAAAAAAAGTCGCTGCTTACACAAGTGCAGCAAAAAGATATTATCTTTGTTTGGAAGAGAAGCTTTGTATCATGAAAGCTGGTCAAAACATTTACTGAACAAAAGATCCGAAATTATTTCGAAATGCCAACAAGAATAAATTTTACATTTCAAAGATAGGCCACGTAAAGAAAAGAGCGAGTTCGTGACGTCATCGCGATGACTATAAAAAGGGACATTGAATCGAGCGTGAAACTCCGAGTAGCAAACAAACTTTTAAGCGACATTCTCCTATATTTAAGCTCTACCTCGTATGGTATAGATACATCATGAATAATGGTTTTATCTTATTGTATAAAAAATGTTCGGCTACTCAGCCTTCTTCAGTTTAAAATTAAAAGACTACGTTACAGACTTTTATAGCATGAATACAAATAATTAAATTATATGTTTTCCTAATTAAAATAAATAAAAAAACTACAAAATTCTACTGGGAAGATGTCAGTTAAAGATGTCAGTTAAAATTATGCACACATTGTAATTTATTCGGTTTTAGTTTGGACCATAATTTACGCCTTTTGTTTAGCCCATGTGGTTGTAGAGTGTTTAATTGGGCGGTCCAATATGCTCCTCTAGTAAGCAAAACCCTATCAAGCCCTAAGGCATATTTAACCCAAACCCTATATATATATATATATCATATATATATATATATATATATATATATAATATATATTATATATATATATATATATATATATATATATATATATATATAATATATATATATATATATATATATATATATATATATATATATATATATATATATATATATATATATATATATATATTTCAAAATCATTAATAATGCATGAAGAAAAGACAAAGGGAATCAGCATGACCGTGGTTTTAAATGTGATAAAAAAATCATCCTGATTTACAACTTTATCTTTAATTTTCTCGGCTTAGACAACATTGATTTTCAAAATTACTACGTCAATAAACTTATCAAATGGGTCGTTTTTTAAGCAGTTTAATAAACCGCAGCACGTGTATTATCAGATCTAAATGTCATATATATAGTAAATATATATATATATATATATATATATATATATATATATATATATAGGTAATATTTGGCATTTCACTCGACTGGTCCCGGTTTGGTCTTAAAATGTATGTATTCCAACACTCGAAATTTTCCTTCACCATAAATCCTTTCTATATATATATATATATCTAACTACAGACGGTACCGTTTCGGCCCTCATCAGTGTAGTGCTGATGAGCAGGATGAAGATAACTGCTATTTACAGTCACCCTTGATGCACACAAAATGTGGGACATCAAAAACCATGCCAGAGCGCTCAAACTGCAAGCAGTGAGCGTGCGCACAATGCGTAAGCGACAATGGTTCATCCTGTAGAGCGCTCAATATGACCTAAAGGTCATAGAGCGATATCTAACTACAGACGGTACCGTTTCGGCCTTTTGGGCCTCATCAGTGTAGTCAGTAGCGTACCGTGACCATTTTGGATGGGGGGGTGTATCGTCTTAGTTTTACCGACGAACACGTGGGCGCCGAGATAGGAGCGGATTTAAAGTTGGGGGGGGGGGCTGAAGTCGACAAGTAGGTAATCAGTGACCGCGTTTTTAGAGGGGTGCGGGGATCCTTCCCCGGAAAATTTTGAAATCTAGAAGCTCGGAAAGACAATTTGCAGCAATTTGAGCAAACTTTTTCATCTAATTCTGCAGCGATCATACTTCAAATGAATCCAAGAGTTGCCTGCTGCCTACTAGGTTGGATCGGAAATCGGAAAAAGGGAGGTTTATAACATTAACATTAACCCATGCAATTAAATCGAATTTTATACAACCGACAAAGTCTAAACAGTCGATTAAGTCAATTTTACCAACGATCTAATATGACGAACAGTTTACCGACAGTCTTAACTATTACAAGGTTTTCCCAACTTCCTGTCTGACCAATCGGTTTTACCGACGATGCCAGGCTTTACCGACCGACTCCGCGTTTTACCGACGAATTCAGTGAAAAGTGGGGGGGTGTCACACCCCCCCACACCCCCCCGCACGGTACGCCCCTGAGTGTAGTGCTGATGAGCAGGATGAAGATAACTGCTATTTACAGTCACCCTTGATGCACACAAAATGTGGGACATCAAAAACCATGCCAGAGCGCTCAAACTGCAAGCAGTGAGCGTGTGCACAATGCGTAAGCGACATACTGTAGAGCGCTCAATATGACCTAAAGGTCATAGAGCGATATCTAACTACAGACGGTACCGTTTCGGTCTAACCCTAACCCTAACCCTAACCCCAAAATCTAGATCGGTGAAACTGGGCGACGCCTTTCAGACAGGTTTGCTGAACATTTTCGTTCCGTGAGGAACAATGATGTTGACAAACCATGTAGCGGAAAGCCCACCATTTCAACAGCTCTATAACCATTTGGTTACAGACATGAAAGTCTGTGCCATCCTTCCCATCTCAGGTGGCTTAGATAACCCAAAGAGAAGCGTCTCATTTTATTAAACTTGGCACCACACATCCCATACAATTTTTTTTGTTATTTTAGTTTGCGAGGATCTTTATTATTAGCTCATGCACTTTCATTCCTTTTCAAGTTTTTGTCCCCAGCGCCACTACTGATCTTGACGTGTGAGCTTGCGAAGTGAGGCATCAATGTCTGCTAGGTTTGGTATAAATCGAAAGAAGTAATTTGCAAGGTCTACGAAACTGCAGGCTACTTCGTTGCTGTTTTGTGATCGGATGGCATTTTTGATCGCAGCCACTTTTTCAGGGTCAGGAAAGACGCCATTCTTGAAGGAGATGTGGCCATTAGAATTCGATGAATTCTTTGCTTGCTAAATTTGCATTTCTCTTTGTTGAGGGTTGGTTCATATCATCCAGCCTGTTAAGGACTTGCGCGAGGCTCTCGTCATATTTCTCTAGATTTGTACCATGCCGTGGACATGGATATCGCGTCAGAGATGTTGAGTACACATTGAATACTTTGCAGCATTTCTCTTATGAAATTTTGGAATATTTCAGCCGCTGAAGAGATCGCTTGTAGAGTCTTAACCATGCAATGTGTCGTGAAGGTTGTTATATACCTCGATTCTGATGCGAGCTCGAGTTGATGATATCCATGCTTGAGATGATGCCTGTTTGATGAATCAACTACAAGTTTTACAGAATAAAGCAGCAAAGATTATACTGTACGTGCCTATGCGTTCATCTGCTACGGAGGCTTTAAATCAATTGGGTTGGAAGTCATTGGATAAAATTCGCTTGTTTCACAGGCTTACAATGGCAATTCAAGTACTTACATGGCTATATCGACATTGAGCTGAACGTTAAGTTGAACAGAAACGTTCATAATTATGACACCAGAAGACGGAATGATGTTCGCTTGCCCCTAACTAAACGTAGTTGGGGTAAGCAAAGGTTTCTATATCATATTTTTAAGGACTGGAATAATCTAGATCATTCTATTCGAGAAATGGATTGCCTATTAAATTTTAAACATTCTATTAAGAATAATTCTTAAATAGATACATATATCGGATTTTATATAGTAATAGTGACTTTTCGTGAATGTAATGTCTGCTTATATATTTTAACTTTTTTGATACTGTATTATAGTAATTTATTATGCAGGACCTCCCTGAAAACCGTACGTGATGGGAGCTTATTTCCTGTTAAAATATTACTTTAATAATAAAAAAACAAACCAAAAATCGTTTATCTCAGCGATAATGTCGTTGAAGTTTGGAGCCAGGTGTAGAACTCTTTATGGCGGTATTGGCTGATCTCATGTCGACACAAATTCTTATTTTCTCAGAGTTTTCAAGTTTGGGTACGACAACTATTGGTGATACCCAAGGGGTAGGACAATCCCCCTCTTCAATGATGTCGAGTTTTTGAAGGCGTCATAATTCTTCCTCAACCTTCTTTCGTTGTTGGAAAGGAATACGTCTGTGCGGTTTCCAGTTATTACAAAGACATAACTGTCATCTGAGTCACCTGACGATGTCAAACACGGTCGAAGTGATCCCCAACCTACCCTCCCCCAACCCGCAGAGAGCCTGCTCGCAGGCTAGAGTTTTCCACACGTTGCTAGCGTCGTGTTTCTCAATATCAGATTGTTGATCAGCTAATTCCAGAACCCCGGTAGCATCTACTAGACCATTAGGGTCCATGTACACTCTGCATGTGCAGAATTGAATGATCTGTGTTTTTATGTCTTTGCCTTTAGCGGTAAACTCGCATGTCACAGCGAGTTGTTGTAATCTTGTATAAAAAACGTCGAGAGTTTCGTAAGTCTGCTGTTTTGCTTGGCGAAACCGGTAGATGGCAAGTTGTACGTTGGCCTGTGGTACAAAATGAGCATTTAAAGCGTCGACTGTTTTTTTTGTAATATTTGTCTTCTCCAGTGTCGGGCAGGATATCGAAGATGTCCTTTACTTCCTCAATAACTTTGAATAAGATAGGCAGGATTGATATTGCCCGATAATTATCTGGATGACTGGATCTGATTTGTTTCCGTCTTTATATATAGATGAATAACTTTGGCTGTTTTCCATAACTGTGGGAAGCAACTGGTATGTATACAGAGGTTAAATAACTTTGATAGCGATGGAGAGATGGCAGGAGCTGCAATCTTTAGGACTTTAGCACTGATATTATCATGGCCAGTTGCTTTACTAATTGCATAACTTCAGAAATGCTAATTTCATGCAAATCAAAAGTAAATCGCTTTTAATTGGTGAATCCGGTTTATCAGAAATGTTTGCATCATCCAGAAGTTTATTTGCCATATTTGCAAAATTCAAGTTAAGCACCGTCTGATTAAACAATAGTTCCTTCATTTGGACTGGATTATTTGTATCACCAGACAGGGAATTTAAGATTTGCCATAACGTTTTAGGATTCTTACGATTCTCAATAAGGGATGATTTGAAATAAACTTGTTTAGCATTGAATATTGAACGGTTGATCATATTTCGAATCATCTTAACCTCCAGTCCTCCAGTTATCGAGTTTCTTTGGCTTTTTTAAATAGACCATTTCTTTCTCTCATCAATAACGTTATATCATCTGTGAGCCATTTGGGTTTGTTTTTCTTTGTAATCAACGGAGCACATTGATTGAGTACATTGTTAAAAATAGGTACGCTATGCGTACATGCGTCTACGTTTGGGATGGGGCACAGATGTATAATAGTAAAACTGGAAACAATTAATATTTGGTATTTACATTCGTTGGAAGTGATTGCTACAATGATTTCAAGTGAAGGAAAATCATTATTTTATACATGAATACCTGGACTGGTGCAGATATATTAACCATTAAAAACTGAAGAAAAACAAACATATTTCTTGTGGTAAAACTATATACCCACTAGTGGTTACTGCATGGGCACGGTGCTACACTACATTGTAGGGACTGTGTAACAATGACCGCTGACCACGGGCTTTTAGAGCCCACGGGCAGAAACACAGGACATGTGTTCAGAGAACGGGTCTCGGGTTTATATTCTGTTATGTTACTCGATCGTGTGTTGAATTCGACGGTCTTCCTCGACGTCTTCAATCTCCCGGTAATATAAATCGTGCGAAAATATTGATATTATGAGTTCAAGACATAACCATTCTTTCTTTATTTATTAAATATAGGTTTCCGTGTATTCGTTGGTATAGATAAATATGTAAACAGCGTATAGATAGAGTGAGTAATTCTACACCATTGACACTGCTGTTACTATTTTTACCGTCCAATGACAGGTCGGAGCAATTCCTGCATTTAGCCGCATGTCTCAAAACAACGTCGTGTTCGAAAAATATCAGTTCCGTCAATGTAATAATAATAATAATAGTAAGTTCTTAAAAACGCATTAAACCGAAGTCTCAATGCTTTTTACAATGATCCTAAAATATATACTAAGTTTAAATTATGATTAAAAATATGTTTCCAA
Source organism: Chrysogorgia sp. JL179-B06 (assembly GCA_035772405.1). Classification (NCBI taxonomy): domain Eukaryota; kingdom Metazoa; phylum Cnidaria; class Anthozoa; order Scleralcyonacea; family Chrysogorgiidae; genus Chrysogorgia; species Chrysogorgia sp. JL179-B06. The sequence continues at coordinate 599,230 of JAYKKM010000145.1, forward strand.
ATACAATAATAAAGTCAATTCAGACTATATTATCTAATTGTCATATGTTAACTATATTATCCAATTAATGTTTAAAATATTTAATAAATAAAAATGTTTTGAGAGATGACTTAAATAAATTTATATTATTAGAATTTTTAATATCTTCTGGAAGGGAATTCCATAGGTTTGGAGCAGCATACGAGAACGATCTTTGTCCATAGGTTTGAGTCTTCACCTCACAAGGCATTTTCAGGAGTGACTTACTGGCAGATCTCAGATTTCGTGCTGGAATGTACTTTGTGAGAAGGTCGGATATATAAATAGGACGAAAGAGTCGACTCTAAAGCAAGTATAATCCGTGATCAAATTGTCGCTTGTTGTACTGCTACCAAACTCAGACGTAAACTGTTGAAAACTCCGAACATTTCCTACCATTCCTGTTGTACACCGCTGAACAAAGACTTCGATATTCAAGAGACACTTGGAATTATTGAGCCAGTCGAAGGCCAAACGCCTTGGGTCTCACGAATCGTAGTCGTTCGAAAGCCCACCCCAGGGGAAGTTCGCATCACCCAGGACTGGCGCGATGTCAGTGCGCACGTTGGGCGGGAGATCCAACACATACCAACATTTGAAGAAGCCATGGACGAGATGGGCGGTGCTACCGTCTGGTCAAAGCTGGATATGTTCAAGAGTTTCCACCAAATCTCATTGCACCCAAATTCCAGAAAGCATGCCACCTTTTCAACACCAAGAGGCCTTCGCAGATGTACAACTCTAGTTATGGGGTTTACCAACGCTTCAGAGATCCTCCAACGAGTGATGAGCATGGTCAGGCACTCGGGTACACCAGGCGTCAGATGGATTCATGATCAGATGACATAACCATCTACGGTCGAACTGTATGAGAGCATGAGCGCCTTGCCGCCTGTCTTCATCGACTGCAGAACTATAACTTCAAACTGAACAAGGAGAAGTGTATCTTTGGGGTGGGTAAAATCACTTTCATGTCCATGCAGCTCTCCGCCAAAAGATACAACCTTCTCAACAGAAAGTTGACGCAGTGAAATTCTTTAAAAGCCCTGGCAACGTGTCTGAAGTGAAAAGTTTCCTCGGTTTCATCAAATTTCTCGCTCGATTCGTACCCAATCTCGCCACGAAAGCACTCGAGCAGCAGAAATTATTTGACGACCTCAAGAACAGCATCTCGAGTGACTCGCGCTTGGTCTTCTTTAATAGAGACCACAAAACTGAGCTTCGAGTAGATGGCTCACATGTCGGATTGGGAGCCATTCTCTGGCAAATTCAGGATGACGGAAATTCACGACCGGTCGCCTACGCTAGCCGTTCTCTAAGCGATGTGGAGAGGCGATACAGCTTCGAAAGGGAAGCACTCAGCGTCAAATTTGGCTGTTTGAAGTTTGATCACTACCTCAGTGGTGACCCGGATTTCACCATAATCACAGACCAGAAGCCGCTACTTGGTCTTTACAAACCTGGATCTCGACCTCCTCCACGGATCGAGCGCTTATTATGCATTCAACATCTCAATTTCCGACATTTTCGACATTCATTCCCAATTGAGAATCAAAGTCTTTATTCGGTTGCCGCCTGCCGGTAAATACCACCACAGAAGAGACTTCTCTTCGACTTCGTCTTCAATGGTGATAATTCAATCCAATGCACTGCTTCTAAATTTTCAGCTTCTAAATCTGTTTTTCTTTTGAAGGTCGTAACCGGGGGGATATTAAACATATCAGTAGAAGTTTGAGAGTTCCAGAAAGTTTCGTTTATTCCGGGTCAAGAATTTTCATTTTTACTTACATGTTCAAGTTTAAATTCGTTAAGAACATAGTCAATCGAGATATAGTCTGGAAACTCAGCTAAAGTCTTTGTTCTATCTTTTTGTTCGTCTTTATGCAATTTTGTGCACGGTCACTGAACCTATTGTATATTTTAATATAATGAAACAATCATCCAATAGAATCGTTTGGGTTTAATCGCTCAATCGTGTGGTTTAAATATTAATAAACCTAAAACAAAGGCTGTGCACGGTGTAAGGTACGGTTCAACATCAAAACGTAGCTCATTATAGTAGCTTTGAAGTTTGCCGAGTTTCCAACCATATCTCGATTGACTATGTTAAGAAGGTTTACATTTCATTGACCTAAACGAAGGCCATGTTTAGGTAGGTCGAAGTGATCATACAGCTGCGTAGGAGAATTCGGACACTGTGGGGAAACTGCAGGACCAGGATTGGACTGTATGCATGTTGCCATATATATCGTCACTGAAATATAATGTTGAGAAGAGAACATCAACAGAGCCATCATAGCGTGTTTGAACATAACCACGAAGACACATCCAGTCACAAAATAGTTCGATTTGATACTGTAGCTACAATCAACAGCATCTAAACGAACTTGCGAATTCGCTTTCCCAATAGAAAAATAATTCAAATCAGAGTTAACACCGTGACCATCTCTGTGTTGGACTATTCTTGGTTTAAAAATTAATAGCCAAACTACTACGAGTTAAAACGCCACGGAGTCACGCAAGACACGTCTAATCACCATAGCTCATGTTACCGAGTTACTTATTAATAACACAACACTACACATAACAACTTTATTATGTAGTAAAAATTACATTTTACGAGGGACCCTAATACTAACCAACCCTAATCCTAATACTAACCCTAATATTTGGAGCTCCTGTAACATGAGATTATTACTGCATATATTATATATTTGACATAAACTTAGGGGCTGTTTACATGAATCCGGATTGAGTTTCATTCCGGATTGAACTCATACCGGTTCTGTTAAAATCCCTTTAGGTGTTTACATGAATCCGGAATGAGATGCAGCTCAATTCGGATTGAGTTCATTTCGGATTGAGTTCATTCCGGTTCTCATTCCGGATTGAGTTTCATTGAAATTTCATTCTGGTGTCATGTACAACCTCGTACCCTGGGTACGTGATTTCATTCCGGAATGAAAAATACGACCTAGAAGACTGAAACGAACAACACATGCGTGCTTTTAACATTTATAGACGACAATTTGCAGCTAGAGACAGGAGTTGCGCCGACGTCATATTGTTCAATATATTAAATAGCTCTTTGTCGACGACGTTATAAATTAAAGGTGAATTAAATGCTTGTTTACTTGCGACCGCATCGATTATCGTTGCTAGTTATGCTTTTCCCATTTTCTTTACGTTTATTCTTCGCCAAATTATCACTTTTAAGACACATGGTGAAATGTACAAGCGCAGAAATCGTTGAAAGAAACATACACGCTATAATGTAATTGATCGCCATCATGAAATTTCAGATTTCGCGCGATTTTCGATCCTGGGATAGAATTCCTATGCAAACGCAGTTTGAATATACGTTCAATCCGGAATGAACTGAATCCGGATTCATGTAAACAGCCCCTTATTACCAACAATTTGACCTCATTCAAACGTTGATGTATATGATATACTTGAATGCTATACTAGATATTTTATCAACTTTTTTACTCAAATCCAGGGTCGCCACCTACCTATACTATCAAGTTTTGTGATTGGTTGATTAAAACAATAAAACAATAGAATCGACCACAAAGAAACCAATGTCCTAACCCTAACCACTTTTGTTCCATATAGCCAATCACAAAACCTGTTCATTATTTTAGGTACGTATTTACTGCAAATCCTCCACCAGCAATACTGGATATTAGCGGCCGCTTACAGACATTGTCCGGTGTCACAGGAATCCCCCCCCCCCCCACGATTTCTAGAGATTTGACAGTTACAATATTAATTGTGTCTGTCATTTTTTCCGATGCTCATCTTGTCCGAAGATTATACTCAACTTTTTGTGAAAGTAAAACATTTTTGTGTTAAATGGACTGCGTTTAGATTTCGTGTTGTACAATCTCAGATGAGAGACATTACGTTAATTTTTGAGACGTTACACTAAGTTTTGAGATATTAAGCTAAATTTGGAGACATTACACTAAGTTTGAAGACATTATGTTAACTTTGGAGACATTATATTAACTTTGGAGACATTATATTAACTTTGGAGACATTACGCTAAGTTTGGAGACATTACGCATAGTTTGGAGACATTACGTTAAATTTGGAGACATCGAGCTAAGTTATGAGACGTTACGCAAAGTTGTACAGTGACAGGTACAATTTTTTGTGTATCCGTTACAAATTTATTTGTGCTGGTCATTCTGACAGGTACAGCAAAAATAATTATTTCCAGGCTTGTCCACCAGTCTATCACTATCGACGATGATGTAAAGACAGCCATGAGGGCAGATCTAATAAATAAGGATGGTTTATGGAAATAATTGAGATACTGCTCTTTGTTGAAAGTTCTCTAACTCTTTGGTGGCACTAAGTGTGTCCAATACATATCACAATAGTCAAAAACAGGAAGAATCATAATAGTATATACTTTAATTGGATAATAAAGTACTACAAACACTCGCCACTATCCATAAGAAACTTGCTGTATAGCTTTCGGTAGTCGAATCGTCATCGCTGTATACGTAGAAATCGTGGAATAATTTGCACCAAATTTGGGAGCATTTTGGAACAGCTCTACAGCGAGTGGTTTCTACGACAATCGTGTGTTCTTGGTATTTTATCCCTCCTTGCATATAGTCACAGCTTCGATATGTTTTGGTGGGTGGCATTAATCATTATCTTCCCTGTATCCAGTCCCATTACTGCTCCGTGGCCTGTGTTGGAATTAAACTCCTTTCTACGTTTCTGCCAAGCCATGTCATATGAACATGGAACCGGAATATTTTTTCATCAGGTTATGCTCCCATTGAAATAGAGTGAATCTTTTCAATTGTCAATACTTCCTTGCATGTAACTTTGGCAAGTGATCTACAGCTATACAGCACGAGTTTCCAGTTCTCGTGCTTTGAAAGATGCTCGACTCATTGACTCATTGATGGGATGTTCATTGTTGACATAATGTTGTTTAATTGCCATATATTCCAGTATGCAGACAGGCCAAAGCAGCTTTGGAATTAATGCCATTTGCCTCTGGTCCATGGCATCCATGCTTTCCTGTCTTGTCGGTAGAAGATGTTTCAATGACATTTTTCAGCACCGGAACTAACATTTTATTATTAGTTTGCTCGCTAAACCATAATCTTTGTTCATCTAGAACACTTGCCAAGGAAAGTGGACCTTGAATGAAGAGAATATATATGGATATATATTATGTAGTATTTACTGGTTAACATTTACACTAAATATAAAATTATCGAACTACTATATCAAGCATAACTATACGTTAAAACCTTATTAAAAAATGGAAAATGTATCCACGCATTTGACAACTGCATGTCATGGACAATTTCAACTCGGTTAGCCGGCTTGAAAAAAGTTCGATAACATGAGCAATTTTGGGCTGATCCAAGAAGTAAAGTGAAACACGAGGGGAATTTTTCATATATCAAGTGTGCGTAACGAACTTTCGCACGCACATTTCAGCCAAGGCTGAAAAGTTTGAGCTATATTGTTGACAAAGTAATATAATTTACCGGCATATTAAAATTTGCAGATTGACGTTTATCGACATTCATATCTCAGAACGTTTTAACTTCAGTATACTGGCTCCTCGAGGCTATATAACGGAAGAAATCGCATTCTCAATTGATGGTATATAATTGCTACATTTTCCTTAAAAAGGCAACTCCCGCACCTGCTAAATCAGTCACACAATTACTTGTAATATACCATGCAATTCTTCTCCCGGCATAATATATACAACATTATATATGTTCCCTGCGTTACATATACAGAACTCGTGACTAGGCTCTCGGCAACGCGCGGCAGCATCGCAGGGTCGCAGGTTCGATTCCAGCCGGAAGGCCTAATTGTTGTTGCATTTTTCGCAACTGGTCCCGGTTTGGTCTTAAAATGTATATATTCCAACACTCGAAATTTATAGTGATAAATCCTTAGAATATGCAGTTTAATCGAGTGAAATACCATACAAACCGCGCAGGAGGGCTTGAATCTTAGGAATACAACTTTCATGATTTGGAGAAATAATTCATAGGTAGCAAATTCAACTATATTATCAATCCCCTGTCACTATGAATTACTACACTCATGATGATGGAATTTTAGCAGCTTTTTATAAAAAAACAAATCTGCAGAGACGATTTTGCTTCGGGACATCAGGAAAATATAGCTGGCGATGGCCCGCCGAAGCTCCGGCGGGAGCCGAGTCTTAGCGAAAGCCTTGACTAATCTCCTATCACCAGCATTCTCTTCCAATGCATCGTCACACTAGCTACCGTTTGTTTTGGTTACTTAAAAATCATCTTTTCTTCTTGTTTTCAGTCGGAACTCCTCCTACACGGCTACACGAATGCTTTCTCACTCAAAATACAAAGACCTTCTCACTTCCGTAGTCTGTTCTATATTTCAGTATTACCTTCTCCATGGATTTTAATCTAAAAGCAAGGGTATGTGTTCCAAATGAATTTAAATCAAGAAGCGCGAAGTTATCTGCAGCGCCTACGGCTGCTGCAATTGTTTTATATGTCAGTAAAGTCAGTTTTATGTGTCGATGATCGTGCCACATTTCCTTGCACGGAAGATGGAATTTTTCATAACTTCTAATGTATAACTTGTGCTACCTTATCATCCCTCCAATGTTTGTACTGTTTCTGAGCTAATTTCTTGCACTGTGGTTATATGCATGCTGATAGTTCCTGCATCTCTTTCTCCACAAAATCGGCACATGGGTGACATCTTGTTTACCAATCCTATTCTTTTTTCATAATTGTACAGTGTTGATGTTTTCAAAAGTACAGTATTGTTCGTAAAAATAAGTAACCATGGGCCGGTTGTATAAAACTCTTAACTACGATTTAACTATATTTAACTACCAGTTCAAAATCAATAATGGCCATCCAATGCTAATCAGGCAGTTAAAGTGGTACTACGATCACATTTTTACCTATCGATATTTTTTCATGTTCCTGACCAGCGTAACGAAGTGACGTCAGATTCTCAACGCGAAGACTCCACATGGCTAATTCTTCAAGTAAATCAAGGTCGTTTCTTCAAATTCTTCGTCTGAAATGCTGAACATTTCATCTACTTCTCGAAGAAAACAAGTATAACCCAACTGAAATTCAGGCGTAGCATTGAGAATCTGACGTCACGAACAATATTACCTTTTGAAATTGCGGGCTCACTTGGAATACGTTTTTAGTAATGGTGGCCTAAATAATAGTGATTTCAGAGCTCACAATACTTACTTGAAAATACCATTTTTTATTTCTTTTTACATCGATGATCACTTTCGACCCTGAAATACTATTCTATGCTAAAGAAAATCTAAAAGACGGGGGTGAATTCATCGTAGTGGCACTTTAAGTTCAACCACTTAGTTAAGAATAAAGGTGTATAATTAACGCTAACTATAGTTAAAGTTAGCTACTTTTTATACAACCGGGCCCTGCTGTCTTGAATTAGTGGTTCCAATATCTTTGGCACACATCAAAGGATAGGCACACATCTGTAAATCCCACGATTATTTGTATCATATTCTTCGCCATGTAAACGAGTTCATCTGCTGTCAAAAAATGTTGACCTCCTGCAGTGTGTTTGATATCATTCACTCTAATTAACACCATATATGTCTCTGCATCAGTTAGTTGATTTCAAGTACTGAACCATTTTCTATTTACACCTGACCCTCTTTTGATATTAAGTAAACATACACTGCACAAATTACTTAATCTCGCGTTATATAGAAAGGGGATATTACACGGTGTCGAAAATATATGGATTTTACGTTCGAAGAAGGAGTGAACCAGAAACAGAATTCAAGATTCCCTCAACTAGGATTGGTCACCCTTTACAAATACAAATAACATATAACATTAATATGAAATCAAAGAATAAGACATAACGAAATTATACGAAACAGAAAAACTATGGATTAAAAGCAACAGGAAAAAGTTTGAAATAATGCTGAGAAAGTAGCCTATTAAAAGACCACAATGTGTTAATGACACGTATAGAGTATGGGAGGGAGTTCCAGAGCCTAGTGACACGAACGAAATAAGAACACTTAAAGACATCTGTACGGGCATAAGGAACAGTACTATATAAGAGTCAAGTCATCAATATTACGCAGACAACGACTCGTACTTCTCCAAGAAATGAAACCGCGTGGCATGTCTACTAAGCCATGAATCATTTTAAAAAGGAAGACAAGATCTGTGATTTCCCTACGCATGTACA